>ML663560.1:13142024-13175123 GCA_007570785.1 Antilocapra americana
GTGAGAGTGTGTGTGCGCACGAGAGTGTGTTTGTGTATGTGTGTGTGTATGAGTGTGTGTATGTGAGAGAGACTCTGTGTGTGTATGTTTGTGTGTGTGTGTATGTGAGTGTGTGTGTGAGAGAGGGTGTGTCCACGTGTGCTGTAGACCCACAGACACAGGGTGAAGGACTGTAGCACTTGAGCCCCCACCCCCCCACCCCCCAAGCGTAGGGCTCACCTACACTGACCATCGTTCAGGTCTGTGATTGGAGGCTCTGCATTTCTGGGGAGGTCTCAGAACCCTGTCAGGCAGCTGCTTCGCTAATGACCTGCTGTGTGGACAGAGGAAAGCTTTGAAATTCTCTGGAGGAATCCAGACGGAGGTGGGGGTGGGAAAGAGTGTGGAAGATGGAGACAGAGAGGCAGATCTGAGACTAGTTTATGCACAGGTGGGTTTTCCACTTTCTATTACTCCACATCACTGTTACTGTTGCTAATAATGATAATATTAAACACATTTTTAAAAGAGAACTTTTAACTTTGAATTAAATTAGAATTTCTTGTGAGAGGACTGGGACAAGCGCTGATGTTATTTTTTTCTTAGTACTTACCAACCAAGTATGTTGAAATAATCCACCAGTTATGACAGGTGAAGTAACAAAATGAAACAAGAACTTTAAATACTAGACAGATACCAAACAATAGCCACCCCCTGCCAAAGAAACACGCTGATACGGTTTTAAATATTATCTTTAAATTATTTTTTAAAATGGCAAGCCAAATAAGCCAGTTAAAAGAAGAATAAACAAAAATAAATAAATAGTAAAAATAAAGACAAATCCCTCAGGAGATTTGATGGGCCTCCTAGACAGAATGTGGAGTTGGAAGCCTGGCCTTCCTGGTGCAGCTGGGGCAGAGTGGTGGGTGGGCTATTTCCAGGAAAGCGTCTCTCCAGATTTGACCACTACAATTCCTGCAATCCTGGCTGCCTGCCTGCAGGTGGAGGACCTGCTGCAGGGCCTCATAAGAGCCTCAAAGAAATGACATTCAGGGATCAGACAGAATATGGCTTAAATTACGGCAGGAGAAAATTGCGTTAGCTCAACCAAAGTGGGCTGAAGCCCCAGAATTATCTGGGGAAGGACTGGGGCCCCTGCTGTGGCAGCATCCTGTGAGGGGCTCATGGGGGGCTTATTGGGAGCTGGGAGGCTCTGAAGGGACCAGACGGTAAGGCGGGCTATGATCACCAGGGCAGCGGGCTGCAGGCTCCTTGTCTGTGACAGGCAGGGCCTTGGTGAGTCCTGCTCTGGGGTCTGCCTGGCCAGGCAGGGAGTGAGCTGGGAGTGAGGGCAACCCACCTGTGGGATGCTCTCTCTTATCTCCTATGCCCTGAGGAGGAAACACAGACTGCTAGGGCACCCAGCCGCTCTCAGGCTGCAGACTTTGGAGCCACTGAGCGAAGGAGAGGGATGGGAGATGGGCCTTATGAATGAAAACTGTTCTGGGAGGGGGCAGGAGAGGTGGAAAGGAAAGAAAGAGGATGGGGTGGGTACCGAGGAAGGGAAATGCAGCTTCATCTGCTTGTTTGTGTTTCTTGTGTTCAAGATGCTGACTTCTAGCATATTTTTAAATCCATCAGACATGAAAGGCTGGTTTAAATAGATCTGCAGCATGAAGCTGGTGATTTCATTTGCCACAGTGGAGGGGCTGGCAGGATGCTGGCGAGGGCCCAGCACCTCTCCTTGTGCTGCCAAGAAAGTTGTAGGAATAGGAATCTGTAGTGCTTTTAGGCAGGTGCTCTCCCCGCGGACTGAGGGGAGGGGGACCTGCACTGGGGGCTAGGGGAAGGTTAGCAAGAAACGGAACTGCAGACATGAATTGGACCTACACTCTTCTGGTCCAGGGAAGCTTCCTGGTTTAAACCCTCCTGACCGCTGTTGCACCTTAAAGTGAAGTGAAAGTCACTCAGTCGTGTTTGACTCTTTGCAACCTCATGGACTATGCAGTCCAAGGAATTCTCCAGACCAAAGTACTGGAGTGGGTGGTCTTTCCCTTCTCCAGGGATCTTCCCAACCCAGGGATCAAACCCAGGTCTCCTGCATTGCAGGTGGATTCTTTACCAGCTGAGCCACAAAGGAAGCCCAAGAATACTAGAGTGGGTAGCCTATCCCTTCTCAAGCAGATCTTCCCGACCCAGGAATTGAACCAGGGTCTCCTGCATTGCAGGTGGATTCTTTACCAACTGAGCTATCAGGGAAGCCCTTGTTACACCTTATCTTACAAACTTTCACTTCAATCTCAGCTCAAAAGAATCTCAGACCCTTGGGGTTGATGGAGATGGGGGTAGGGGCCTAGTAATTCATGGTATCTAGTTTCTCACCTGCACTCCTAAGAGCAGACCTCAACATATCCTTGAATGCCTCTCATGTTGGAGGGTTCACTACCTCATGAGGCAGCCTGTTCCTCTGCTGGACAGCAGTCACTGGAATAAACTTTCTTGGGATGAGTCACAGACCCATGCTCTGTGCTGACTGGTTCTAACCTGGTTCTCTGTGTATGATGCCGAAGTCCACCCCTCACCTCTGAACACAGTTCTCAGCTCCCTCCCCCACTGCAGTCCTTCTGTGCCAATTCCTGGTTTCCCTACCATAAAAGTACCCCATGAAAGTGAAAGTGTTAGTCACTCAGTCATGTCTGACTCTGAGAATGCATGGACTGTAGCCCACCAGGCTCCTCTGTCCATGGGATTCTCCAGGCAAGAATACTGGAGTGGGTACTCTTCTCTTCTCCAAGAGATCTTCCCAATCCAGGGATTGGACCCAGGTCTCCTGCATTGTAGGTGGATTCTTTACCATCTGAACCACCATCAAGGAATCTCAAAATTTACCCTGTAAATCTCTGCAAACCCAAAATATTTCTTGGTGCTAAATTAACATATTTCCTGCTGTAAGAATGCGTATTTCCTGATGTGATGAAATTCCAGGAAAGACAAAAGACTTTGCCATTCATTTTTTCTGTCATTCAACAAACTCTGGCCCCTATTTTGGGGCCAGGCTGTGCCTACTGTTGGAATTTGGGGTATGGGAGTCCCCTTATCCCAGGAGCTATCTCCAGAGGGAGAAGCCAAACTCCTAAAGAGAAGGGTGCGCACGAGTGGGCAAGGGCAGTGAGGCTGGCAGAGCGGGCTGGGGTGGGGTTGGCTCTAGGTCCTTGGGGGACGGGAGCTGGGATCGTTGTCACGGTGTTTTTACAACATGCTAATACACAGGCAAGGGTTTCTAGGTCTTTCCTACCCTTGGGGCCCTGACACTCAAGGGCTGTCAGCAAGCTTCTTCCCTCTCCTGATCCCCCACCTCCTGACACAGCCTGAGACAAACATTGTGTGTCTTAGAGCCTTGGTGGTTGGCACTGGCGAGAACCAAGATTTCACCCATTCATGGAACATAAACATTTGTGAAAGAGGTTGTTTAAAAAATGTATCTCAGGAAAATATGCATCATGTACATCTACAGTTGTAACCATTTTCAAATGTACAAGCCCGGAGCACTGATTATTAGCACATCCACAGCAGTTCGTGCAGCCATCCTTCACCACTCTCCAAGGCCAGAACTTGGGCCTCATCGCAGGGTGCAAGTGTTTTATAAACATGCCGGTGAAGATGGTTCTATCTGGAGTGTGGTATTAATATCTAAAATCTTAAATCCACCCATCCACCCAACCAGTGTCTGTTATGTGCCAGCTTCTAGTAAATATAAAAGGGAATGTGACCTGAACCCTGCGGGTGGTGGGGTTGGGGGGAGCCTGGAGTCTGGATGCCAACTCCTGGTCTACCTTCCATGGAGGGCAGGAAGACACAGAGCATTCTGTTCTTAGACGGAATCTCTAGCTTGGAGAAATGTAGGGTTTCCTTGTTCTATTTGCCCAGAGACATAGGAAATGCTCTTACCCAAGACCCCAGCTTCTCCCAGGTACCCAGGCATGTGGGATTTCTCTCTTTCCTATTGTGTTTTGTTCTGATCTCTTCACAAGAGACAGAAGTAATAACTAACATTAGTATGAAACTTTTTGGTTGACTAAGAACTGTCCCCAAGCATTCTCTTTTGACCTGTCCATGCCCGGTGAGCGTAGCTGGGCAGAGAGAACTCTTTTACAGCCTGGGAAACTGGGGCTCAGAGCAGCAGGCGGGTCCAGATTCTGCCCACGGCCACACACGTCTGCAGGTCCGCACTCTGCACAGGTCTTTAGAGAAAGCATTCGGGAGGGGACCGCCTGGGTGAAGATGGCTGGTTCCACACCAGGAAAGAAGAGGGCCAGGAGGGAAGCATCTTCTAATGCTCAGAGGCGTGAAGCCCAAGTCAAATTGAGCTGTCGAGCCGCCTGTGGGTCATGGATGGCTGCCAGCAGGAGCCGGGGCAGCTCAGGACAATGAGATGGACGCTTTGATGGACCGCGCAGAGCCTGAAAGGCAATCAGACCTCGGCAGCTGGAACCCTCCTGAACACTTTGTTCTAAAGCTGGAAGCAGCTCCTCATTGGAACCAGCGGGCACACCCCATGGGTCTACCAGGCCATGAGGGTCCAGGTGACCAGCTGAGTGACCCACCAAGTGCTTGTGATGCTCTGCTCTCAGCTGGATCTTTAGGCAAATGCTGCTGGCCAGTGTGCGCAACTTGAGGCAAGAGAGATGGATGTTCGTGCCCTCACTCTGTATAAATAAACACCACACAGTAATATCACAGAGCAGCCTGGCAACCCTTGGACCAAATGCTGCACCAGCACCCCCATCCCCTTTCCCTGACCTCATGCTACATGTACTCACCAAACCCCAGTTCCATGGTCACATGAGCCAAACTCATTATGAGGCCCCTTGAGTACCACGTTTTAATTCTTTTCCAGTCAAAAAAGATTCCATTCTCTCTGTCCATGTTCTTTGGGCATTTTTGATTAGCAGTGCAGTGTTTTTATGTGTATTATTTATTGTTATAGGTCAGATGGATCCAGTCATAATTCATTATACCAGCACAGGCCTCACTGGTCCTAGGAGTCCTTATATTTTGGGCAGTGGACTTCCTGGTGCTGTGACAAGAACCTGCAAGGACCAGTTCTGAATCAGAGCCAAAGCCCTGATAAAGTCCAGCCCCCTGAGGGGGTCAGTCCTTGAACCCGACACAGTCCTGCTCGTGGATGACAAGTAGCCCAGCCTATTCCGATACTGCTCAGTTCCCACCTTGACTTGAGGTCCTCTGCCAAGCACCATAAGGCTTCCCAAACCCCAGCACTTCCTGGAGGCTCTTCCATGGCAGGGCACTTAGATTAAGGGGCTGCAGTGCATTGTGTGAAGGGCGGAGTTATGATGTTCTTTGTTATTGCCACGGCTGAGGATCAGTATGTCTATTAATAGAAACATTAATAGGAAGTGGGGAGGTTTAGAAAGCTCTCGTATCCTGCCAACATCACCATTTCCTCCCCACTGACACACACCCCAGGATGAGGAGGGAGGGAATAGCTCATAACTATAGATTTTGGCTGAGTTGGTTGGAATTTGAAGGGCCACTTTCTGTTCCCCAGACTATGGGAAGGCAAGATGGCAGGACACGTAGGGCTTGTCAGCAACAGGCCACTTACGTCCTGGGTTTTGTAGGCTTATGTCCTGTGATTTTGTGATTTTGAAGTAATTAAACTACTTTTAAATATGTTTCTGATTTGCAATCTTCCCACATCTGCCCTTTGTGGAATGTCTGGATTCCTGGTAGGAAGGGGACAACAACCTGAGGATCCCTGGTCTCTCTTCTCTTCCCCAAGGAACTGGACATGTCCTTGAGCAGCTCATTTCCAGCAGGGTGGCCAGAAGCTCAAGGTGGAGGGGAAGGTTTCTCAGATCCCAACAACTTCTGATGTTAAGGTCCTCCTCTAATCCAGAAGAGAAGAAAGCCTCTGGGGAGGAGGTTCAGGGCAAGGCTAAGGAATGAGACCAGAGTCCTGGTTATGTCAGGTGACGTGGAAGGAAGGCAGCAGGAGATGGCAAGCAGAGCTCTATCTGTGCACAGGGCAGATGGCTACCACTGTGAGGTCTTTGAAACTGTAAATCAGCTATTTAAAATACATTCAAAGACCTAAAGGAAACAATGTCTAAATAACTAAAGGGAAGCATGAGAATAATATCTCACCAAGTAGAGAGTATCAATAAAAATACATAAATTATATTAAAAAAGAACCAAATAGAAATTGTGGAGTTGATGAGGACAATAATATAATCTACTAAAAGTACAATGAAAAAGTCTCTAGAGGGTCTTGATAGCATATCTGAGCAGGCAGAAGAAAGAATTAGTGGGCTTGAAGATAAGGCAATTGAGATTATCCAGTCCTAGGAACACAACTTTAAAAAAAATAAAGAAAAATGAACAGAGCTTTAGAAACCTGTGGAATACCATAAAACATGCCAATATATGCATAATAGGGTCCTAGAAGGAAGGGAGAGGGATAGAGTGGCAGAAAGACTATTTAAAGAAATAATAACCAAAAACTCCCCAAATTTGTTGAAAGTCATTAATTTACACATTCAAGAAACTCAGTCCAACTGCAAGTAGATAAACTCAAAGGGGTCTATTGCTAAACCCCTAAGAATCAAACTATTGAAAGACAAAGAGCTCTGAAAGCAGCAAGAAAGAAGCAACTCATCACATACAAATGATCCTTAATAAGATGAACAGCTGGCATCTCATCAGAAACCATGGTGGCCAGAAATAGCGGGATGGTAAAGTTAAAGTAGGGACAGGGAAGAAACCCTATCAGTCAATCAAATGTTCTATATCTGGTCAAACTGTCTTTTAAAAGTGAAGGATAAATTAGACATTTCTGGATAAACAAAATTGAGAGTGTGTCTCTAGCAGACTTGCCCTACAAGAACTACTACAGAAATAAAGGGCACTAAATAGCAACTTCAATCAACATGAAAAAAGAACGAGCACTGGTAAAAGTAATTACATAAATAAAGATGATATAAACATATTTTTCATTTGTAACTCCTTTTTTCTGACTTAAAAGACAACTGCATGAAACAATAAATAAAAACATATGTGGATGGACATAAAATTTATAAAGATGTAATTTATAATAATAACAACATAAAGGAGGGTGGAGTGGAATTATATAGGAATAAATTTTTTATACTATTAGAATTAAGTCCTTATTAATCCAAACTGTAATAAATTGAGATGTTAACGGTGACCCTCAGGGCAACCACCAAGAAAACAAATAAATTACACATTGTAAATGAAACTACAAGAGAATTACCGTTGTACACTAGAAAATAATTAACACAAAAGAAGGCAGTAGTGAAGGAATATAGAAACAAAAAAGACTTATGAAATACAGAAGTAGCAAAATGGCTGACATAAATCACACTTTACCCATCACATTAAATATAAACAGATTAAACATTCCAATTAAAAGGCAGCGATTGGAAGAAAAGAAAATGTGAATCCATCTACATGCTGTCTACAAGAGACCCACTTTAGATTCAAGGACACAAATAGGTTGAAGGTAAAAGGACAGAGAAGATGTGCCATTCAGAAGATGTATCAGCCAAAAGGACTGGAGTGGGCATACTAACATCAGACAAAACAGTCTCTAAGACAAAAATTGTGACTAAAGACATAGAAGCACATTTTATGATGCTAGCAGGTCAAACCCTCAGGAAGACAAACCAACTATAAACATACAGGAACTTAGAAACAGAGCCCAAAAGTACATGAAGCAAACTGTAATCTTTAGGAGGAGTGAGGGAGAAGCAGCTCTGTCTTACATATTTGAGCCCATAACCCATCATGGTGCTTAATAGTCTACCACTAGGGATTTAACTCCTTTTGGTTAAAGTCTGCTTTTCTTAGAGTTCTTTGTTAAAACACAAATATGGCCCTGAACACCACTGGCATGAACACCTTAGCTGAAATGGGTTTAAGATCCTTTGGAGTAGGGGCTGCTAGTGACAGAAACAGAGTTGAGCGATCTGTGTTGGAGGATCCAGGTGTGGCCTGGTGTAGACCTAGGCGAGGGGAGGGTGGAGGGGGGTCCAAGATTGGGCAGAGGTATGAACACTGGGGAAACAGCAATACAGGGCAGAGGAGAGGTGGGAGAAAGCCAGGAGGAACAGAAAAGACCCCAAAGGGGAAATGAGTGCTGGACAAGGAGCAGAGCCACCAGGGTGTTGGTTTGGTGCCAGAATCCGTGGGCAGAGGCAGCAGCAGACCCAGAGGAGGCCCAAGCAATCAGAATGGCAGCAACCAGCGTGGGGCCAGGGATGGTGACAAGCACAGGGCATCCCTGGGTAAGCACTGAGAGCACCGAGGCAGGGAGGGAAGGTGGTAGGATGCAGTCTGAGTGGAAAACCAGGAAGCCCACAGGACAAAGATGGGCAGGGCCAGGAGATCACATCAGACACGAGCTCAGAAGTTGAGCAAAGAGCGGGACAAGCAGAAACAAAAAACAAGGTGGTGTCTGGGAGGCGCCCAGTTACGGGAAGATGCTTAGTGTTGGCTGGTGCTGAATGTGAAACCAAAGCGAGGCAAGTGTTCTGGGCAGAAATTTGAGCTTGACAATGACAATAGCCCCTACTTGTCAGCAACTAAGTGTTCTGGGCACTTCGCATGCACTGCCTCCATTGGTACCCAAAGCGTTCCTAGAGGTCCACGTGGAAACCTCCTGTTCACAGACCCATAGGAAACCTGCTTAAGTGACTTGCTCAGAGTTATTCCTGCCACAAGGGGCTGCAGCTGGGAGGCTTTGCTGATGCTCTGTGCTACGCTCCGGGCCGGGCTGGTGTCCAACAGCATTGCTTTAAAGGAATAGAGGGGAAGGGGCAATTGAGATCAGGGGACACGGAAGTCCTCAGAGTCTCTACAAAGTCCCCGTATGCCATGTTCTCTCAGGTGGGCGTGGAGAAGGGAGCTGTAGAGGCCTGACCACCTTCCTGCCCCTCTCTCTGCCTGGATCCTTAAGGATTGGTGAAGATTCACCCCACAGGCTGGAAGGCCAGGCACTAGGGTCATCCCACCCTACTCGAAACCCAAGCTAGGGAGTAGGGGCTGCAGATAAAGGCACACACAGTGACACACAGACACACAATCACATACAGACACTGCTGGTGACCCATCTCACTAGTGAGACACTGGCAGTCCCCTCTCTTAGGGAAAGGACCTCCTGTGAGTCCCTTCACACCAGGGCCGGGGGCCAGAGTCCGTCAGATGATGAACACAAGCCCTCTGAGCAGGAAGAGCCCCCCAAAGCCCTTATGTTACTGATGCCACGGGGCCCCAGGAGGGAGTGGGACTGATCAAGATCCTGAGTGCCCCCTGGCACTCACGGCTGGCTCTTGTCCCCCACCCTCCAGGGGCTCCCAGGTGCCTACAAAGGTGGACGAGAGAGAAAGCCTGAACAAAGGAAGCTGGTGCTTGCCTGTGGCCTCTGGTCTCTGACCCTCTGGCCGGTCTGGGGAGGAGGCCATAGGCACACCCTTGGGAGCTCTTGGCCAGTAACTGCCCCCTACCCCCACCCCCCAGCTGGCTGTGTGCAGGTTTCTTGAATCATCTTCTTGGCTTGCGAACTCTTTCTGTCCCCTCCCTTCCGGCATGCCCCACGGCATGTGGACATCACCCACTTTCCTATATGGGGCTGGGGACTAGCCCTACACGGTCAGCGGCAGTGATGTTTATGATCTTTGCCTCCAAGCTTCCAGTCAGGGTGAATGTGCCCTCACCAGCCCCGGATGATAGTCAGTGGTGCTGGAGTGCTGCCAAGGGCTGGGACCTCAGAACCCAGCGGACCGGACCACGTGCCAGCCCAGATCAGTGTCCTTCATCCAAGTGCCCTGTTCAGGGGCTGCCACAGGGGTGCCGAAGCCGGCAGCTACCCTCTGCTCACTGCTCAGAACCCCCCAAATATCAACATCACAGCTGCACTTAAAAAAAATATAGCCTTCTAGAAAAGTAAAATAAAATGAAGTCGGTAACTACAGACCCAATGTTGGGCCTCCCTGCCTGCCTGTCAATCTACTCTGATAATCATCAGGTACAATTCTTGAAGAGCTATTTTGAGAAACATTTAGAAAATGGCTTTTACATGGCTCTATGTACCTTACTGATACCCTCAGACATGGTCCCTCTGTTTAGCAGCAGCTGGTATTGTTGCCCAGGTTTTCTTTTCATCTCCTCAGCAAAGTTAAGCAGTTGGTCAGCCCGTTCCATGATCCCCGGAGTACATTTATCACCCACAGTCCACCCTGTGGTGTCGGGGGAGCAGGTGGGCAGTGGGGAGGAAGTCTGCGGCTTTTGTAAGGCGCAGCTCCAAAGAACCCGCAGGGATAAACACAGAGGCTTAGCGGCTGCTGGGAGAGGAGGGGCCCTGGAGCTGGGGAAGGAGCAGGTCCCCTGGGGTGAGGGTGGAACAGGAAGCAGATATCTCAGTTTGATGGACTCAGCACCCACGGGCACCTCAAGGCCCATGAAGCATATGCCAAGGGTGTCCACATGCTCCGAGCCCGGACCAACGGCCCAGCATTGCCCAGTCCCATGTCTTTGACCTACAGGAAGCTGCCAGTCTGCCCTGCACAGTTGCCATGGCAACCTCAGTGCCAGGCTCCTAAGGGCAGGGTGGGGAGAAGGGAGGTGGAGAAGGCACACGGTGGCTTTTCTGGAAAAGCCCATCTGTCCATTCCCCCAGGAAGCCAAGCTGGGGGAGAAAGGATGGAAGTGACACCTGGGTCCAGAAAGAGAAGAGAAAGACCCCGATATGTCCAGAGAGCAGCTCTCCTCAGGGTTGTGCTTTCCTCCATCGCTGATGGAGACAAAGGTCCAGTGGGTCTTGGTGGGGGCATCTGTGCAGGAGCCCATGTGCAGGAGGCAGGATGGCCCCATGGCCTCAGGTCCAGGCGGGAGTCCTGGGAGGCCTGTATCAGCCACAGCAGGCTTTCTTCTTGGCAGGGCGGTCAACCTGAATGGTGTCCTCCCGCACTGTGTCTTCTTGCTCCTTGAGGATCCTGGGGGAGGGGAAGGTGGAGGGTCAGCAGCCGAGGAGCTGCTGGGATGGACCCAGCCTCCCAAGAGCATCAGAGACTGTGCTCCAAGTCTCCCCTGGGGCGGGCACAGGTGCACAACTGTGATTTGTAAAGGTAGAGTTGTAATCAGTCTGGATCCTTCACAACACCTCCTCCAGGCAGCCTCCCCTGATGCTCTGGATAATGTAAGTGCCCCTGGTAGCACTTGGGTCCTTCCCCTGTTACAGTCCCATCACTGCTTCTCAGCAGAGAGTGAGATGCTGATGACAGAGATTGTATCCTTTGTCTCTGTGTCCCTGAAGCTTATCATAGTACCCAGCACCCAGCAGAGGCTCAAACATTATGTATATTGGTTATTAACTTTATGGAGGGGCTTCCCATGTGGCCAGAGCCCCAGATTAACTATGAGAGGTGAAGGATCAAAAATAGTGTCAGGGATCTTATCCCTGCTTTATACTCTCCAAGAACTTTCACTGGAAGCATCTCTACCAATTTTCACAACATAAGAGCAGAGAAGGTAGGATGGATGTTCCCATGTTGGGAGCAAAACCCTGGGAGGTAGGGCAACTTGCCCTGGGAATCAGTAGCAGAAAAAACCCTTAGAGTTTTCCCCATAAATCCCTAGGTCTTCCAAAACACCACAACATCTCCAGTGGATGTTGAATAAGTTGTTCTGTGCTCTTAATTATTAAAAAAAAAAAATCTTTTAGATGCTCCAGAATGAACGCTCAGCATGACATAAGTACTAATCAGTATTTGCTGGGTGGGCTGATGGATGGGGATGGGTGGATGGACAAATGGATGGATGGAGGGAGGGATGAAAAGATGGATGGATGGATGGGTAGATGGATGGATGGATGGGTGGGTGGGTGGATGGGTGGATGGATGGATGGAGGGAGGGAGGGAGGGATGGATGGATGGGTGGGTGGATGGACAGATGAATGGAGGGGTGGAGTGAGGGATGAAGGGATGAAGGGGTGGATGGAGCAATGGATGGATGCCTGGATAGATCAATGAGTGAATGCCCAAGGACTGAGACTGGGGCATGCATGGTCCTGTTTCCTTAACCTTGGTGTAGGTAGAGGCTTACAGCTCCAGTCCTTTGAGTGCTATCTTCTAGGGTACCTCTGTGTCCCCCATTGCAGCCCCTCTCCTTGGTTCCCCTCTCCCTCCAACAGGAGTCCACAGTATAAGCCAGCTGGCTGCCAACTAATCCTTGCTAAAACATTAGGCAGCATTGAGGGGCCTCTGATCTGACCTTTCCCAAAGCATTTGCATTTAAAAAGAGGATCTCTGGGAACTGGCTGGCAGCCTTTAAGACTCAGAAGACAGAAGACTGCAGGGGTCGGGGGAGGCAGGTGACAGGCATTGTGTTTCAGAGGTCTGACCCTGACTCTGGAGGCCCACACAAAGGCCTAGGGCTCCAGGCCCTCTACCCAGATGGCTCAGACAGACAGAGGGGGTTTAGGCTGACAGAGAGACCGGCTGAGTAGCACCTCATTACCTGGCCAGATGGAGCACAGACTCTTCCGCGTTGTGACCGGAATAGGCGCTGCATTCGTAGAAGATCAGGTTGTGTTCCTGGAATCAGAGGACAGAGGGTGTGAAGGAGAATTGTGGGGGCTGGGGTACGGAGGGAACCTTGGGTTGAGGGAGAATGCCCGTCTACACCCGCACACCTTCACTTCCTCATGCGCCCTCCCCACTCTGTACCAGGCTGAGTTCTGTCCCTCGGGCTCCCTGATGGGTGCAGGTTCTGGAACCATCTCCCAGGGGAGCCATAAGAACTATAAAACAACACAACCTACGCAGCTGCCTTAGTGGTTCACGCTTTCTGGAATTGCTGTCTGGGGTGTACGGGCTCCTTTTTCTTCTCACACCAGCCTGCGATGCAGGCCGAGACTCAGACAGAGGCCAGGGTGGGCAGCATCCTTCCTGCTTTACAGGCAGGGAAACTGAGGCTCGACAGGGACAAATGGTGGGTGAGCCTGTTCAGGTCTCCACTGGGATCCCAGCAGCTAGTTTTCCCTGGCACACAGGCACAGTTATTAATAATTCATATACCATTTAACGAGCACTCTGTCTGCCCATGCTGTTGGCCCTGGGGTACAGGACCCGGGGGCCACAGGACAACTGTCCATCACCTCACTAGGCAGAGGGTGGGCTGTAAGTGTGGGGACAGGGGGCTTGGCCAAGGCTCATTCTATTCCATTTATCACCCCCAGCTTCCTGCTTTGTTAATGACAATGCTAATGGCATCTGGCAGGAGCCCTGGAGGCTGACACCCTGGGGGACAGGCAGCTGGGTGCAAATGCATCCGTAGCCACAGATCAGGAGGCCCCAAGAATGCTGGCCCAGCTCCGTCCTCTGCCTTCACCTGGTCTGGTCCCTGCACACTGCTGTCCGGTCCTGACTCCCCTTCAGTCCATGGAAGGATGAAGGCTCCATGGTGGGGGTGGGGGGGACACATAGACCCAGAACTGGAAGACATGATTTGCCCCTTAGCTTCAAGACCCAACCCCATCACTGAGGGTGGGTGATAACTGAACAGATCACTTAAACTTCTCTGAGCCTTCTCTTTTTTGCACTTACAGAAAGAAATAAAATAAAATAAAATGGAATGATAAAAATACAGATCTGCACTTCCTTAATCAAAATCCTTAGATCCAGGTGTATTTCGGAATCCAGAATTTTTAAATTTTAGAAAGACAGCAGTGTTAGTCGCTCAGTCGTGTCCAACTCTTCACGACCCCATGGACTGTAACCTCTGTCCATGGCATTCTCCAGGCAAGAATACTGCAGTGAGTTGCCATTCCTTTCTCCAGCAAATCTTCCAGACCCAGGAATGAAACCTGGGTCTCCTGCATTGCAGGCAGATTCTTTACCATCTGAGCCACCAGGCAAGCCCAGAAATAAGGACAAGAAAGATAATACTTGTCCATAAAATATGTTACATAATAGCCTCTGTGGATATACAATAGCACTCTATAATCAAATATATTAATGTTTTTTCAGTGAAACATTTGAATATTCACTCAAAGCGAAGTAAACAAAAACCATAAAAAGCCCCAACTGCAGTCCTGGTCAGGTTCTTCTGACAAATGAAATGTAAAAAACCCTTTGTGTCTGTAGCTCTTTGGACCAGGAATTGCGGATGTGGCCCAGGGACATGCAGCTGCCCGCTGACCACACAGCTGCGGGACCTTCCTCCTCTTCCTCCCGTGAATCTCACCCCTGTGCCTGCTTGCCCAGCCCCAGAGGCCATAAGTCCCTGTCTAGAGCTTTCTGGAATTGCAGATAACTGGAGTATGGCGGAGTCCGCCCAGCACATCCACCACTGTGTACACCACTGTGTACACAAGTACACAAACACTTATGGAATCCTGGTGCTACAGAGCACTAGCTCCACAGACACACAGTTTCCAGAATCTGCTCCGAGGGAAAGCAGGCTGCCAACAGCAAGCGTGGTTTGTGTTGCTGCCCAATTTCCTTCAGGCCACATTGGTTATCTGCTTGGGTGAGGGGGCTGGTGCCTATTTTAATGGTCGGCTTTGCAGGGCCTGCCCTGAGTTTGTCTGGAGTCTGCAACTTAGAGGCTCAGTCTTGGTGGGAAGGAGGAATGCTCTAACAGGAAGAACCTTGGTGTAGGGAGAGCTCCAAGGAAGAGCACCCTCCCTGCCAGGGAGAGAGTGCGCCATCTGCGAAGGTGACCAAGTCAAGAAACACAGATGGATGGGACTCAAGGATCAGCTGGGGGACTGAAATAAGGAACCTCCTCCTAGCTAAGGGTTTGGGCTTCCCCGATTGCTTAGTAGGTAAAGAATCTGCCTGCATCTCCAGCATGGCAGGTGGATTCGGGAGATGCAGGCAAACTGAGGTTCAGTCCCTGGGTCTGGAAAATCTCCTGGAGGAGGAAATGGCAACTCATTCCAGCGTTCTTGCCTGGAGAATCCCATGGACAGATGAGCCGGGTGGCTACAGTCCTCGGGGTTGTGAGTATGCAGCCGCAGCCTCTGAGGATTCATAATACTGAGTTCCAAGGAAGAGAATTTGGGAAATTCCCCACACCCAGAGCAAGTCCGTTTTGCACCCTTGGTTCTCTGCATAAAGTTGCAGCACAGCAGCTGGACTGCCCCCAGTGCCAGGACACCATCCAGCCCGCCTGCTTCCTTCCCAGGGGCCTCCCCAAGAAGGATCCCAGCCCGACTCTGGGGCACATGCTCAACCTCCCTCGAGGTCCCTCCCCGTCCAGGATGCTGGCCCTCACCTTGGCCAGCTGCTCTCCCAGGCCCCGCGGCACTTCCCGCTCTTTCTCATTGTCAATTTTGTTGCCCAGCAGAAGAACAGGAATGCGGTCTCCCACAGCTTCCTGTGGAAAAGATAATCCTCAACTCAGAGATACATCTTTAAGGAGAACCTGGAAGGGCAGGGGAAAACAGTGGCTGCAAAGACTCAAACTGGCTTGCGAACTCTCTGCTGCCACAGAGGTGGGGAGATAAGACAGTCAGTCCAAAGCGGAGAGGAGACTCAGTCCCTCAGAGCCTCAGTTTGCTGGGCTTCTGTGAGTGCCTGAGGCCACCTCTGTGCCTCCCAGTCCTCTGTGCAGGGAAACCCCCCTTCAGCCTGCTCCTCGGGTCCTAGATGGGGCAGAACGAGGGCACAGCTGATGCTGACAAAATAAGGGTCTGTACAGAGCCCCCATGGGCATTCCTAGGTGACCAGATTTGGTAGACATGACCAAATGAACAAGGAGTTACTGTGATGGGCTTAGGAGGTGGTCCAGGGGCTATGCCACCAGCTGTGGCACCTCCAGGGACCTTGAACTTGGCATGTTGTTCCTCAAAGGATGGGTCTGGCTCCGATTCATGGTCCTGGGCCCACAGTGCCCGATACATGGCTGTCACGTGCTTCCCTGGAGGTCACCCCACGGGGATCCCTGTCCTGGGTGCCCTGGCTCTGAAGAAGTCCCAATCAGGAAGAATGGGGGCTGGAGCACCCACAGTTCATGGGCCAGAAGAAAAGGTTAATTCAAGGATTCAACCCTACTTACTCCTCCAGCAGCTGTGATGTATCAGCTGGGAACTTGCACCCGAGGATCCCTGCATCCCAGGGTTCCTATACTCCCAAGCTCTTTGCATCCCAGGGTCCCTGCACCCTGGGATCCCTGCACTCCAGTGTCCTTGCTCGCCAGGGTTCTTGCACCCCAGGTTCCCTGCACCAGAGAGTTCCTGCACCCCAAGTGCCCAAGACACACGGAGACTGAGTCAATATAGTAACGTTCACATTCACTCAGGTTGTTATTTTTGTTTTGTGAGATATTTAATTAGGGGCTTTTAATCATAATTTGGTAACAACTAGTTATTCACTGCAGCTCTGTGTTTCACTAAGTAGAGAGGGCTGTGGGATTCCAGAGGTCAGCCAATGGTTACAGTGTTGCCAATAGTTCAGCTGTCTTACCCTAGACCCTGCCAAGCAAAGGTCCACAGTCCCTCCAACAGGACATCCATTTGAGTTTAAATGTCATCACATTTGAAATGAAGCCTCCCTGGTTCCTCAGTCTACACATTCCTTTTTATTGCAGTTCAGCAGTGAAAAAATTCTCATTGATTAAATGAGAACGTTAGAGCTCAGAAAATCTAAAATAACATCCAGTAAAGTCAGTGTTCTGAGGACCCATCCTTAAGTATATGGATCACCTTTCTCAAACCCTTGGCTCTAAGTTCTTATTTTCAATGACCTCTCTGCTACTTTGTTGCTATTCAGGAGCAAAGTCCTATCCCACTCTTTGTGACCCGGTGGACTGTAGCCTGCCAGGCTCCTCTGTTTATGGGGTTCTCCAAGCAAGAATACTGGAGTGGGTTGCCATTTCTTTCTCCAGGGTGTCTTCGCAACCCACGGACAGAACCAGGTCTCCTGCATTGGCAGGTGGGTTCTTTACCACTGAACCACCTGAAGCCCCTCTGCTATCTACTGTCTCATTAACCAGAACTCTCTGAAGGCAGTATTTCTGCATATCCATGGTGAGACGGTAATGAACCTTTGGAATGATGACTCGAGGCACTCCAAGATCTTACAGCGACTTCTGAGAAATCAGAAGTAGATTTACTTGTGTACACAGTGGTGGATGTGCTGGGCGGACTCCGCCATACTCCAGTTATCTGCAAGTAAGTAATACTAATGGCTGTATGCGTGGTCCACAAGACTTCCTCTTAACCAGGCTTCGGGGACCAGGGATGCCCCACAGTCTCACCTGTTCTGTGCCACAGAAACTCTTGTAAACAGTTTTTCACAGAAACGGAACAAAAGAGGAAGAAGTAGGAAAACAAGCCAAAAGACTTGCTGTTTGGAGCACGTGCGAGAGATATTTGTAGATGGATGTGAGAGGAATGACCTCAGGCTGGTGGGATTTCTTGATGTGGAAATTCTCTGAAAATAAGAGCATCAGACTTGAAATCTCAGGGTGGGATTCTAGCCTGGAGTCTGATATTGTTATGGGACATAGCTTGTTTTTCTCCCTGGGTCCTGAATGACCAAATGGGATGAGGTAGGAACAGGCAGCCTAGTACCTGTACAATGAGCAGCAGAGCTGCCCCTGAAAAAGGAGCGGATGCCTTCTTTCCTAAAGTGATTCCTGACTAAAAAATAAAAGTAAAAATGAAAGAGCTTAGAAAGAGCAGGAAAAAAAAAAAAAAAAAAACGCCCAGGCCCCAGCCGGAGCGGTGGTTTCTACTCCTTGGCCGTGTCCTCCTTCTATACAAACTCTCTGGCCCCTCACTTCTCTGCCATGGGCTCTGTGATGTAGGAGAATTAAGCCTATCTCCAAAGATGTGGCCAAAAAAAGCCAGAACATATGTAAGGTGCGTGCTACCCATCATGGGCAGCCAGGTGTCCTCACCCCACCCTAGATCCGTCTCCAACATGGGAGGGGCCGGGGCTGGGCTGGGGTCTCACGGTCCTCTCTGACTTGAACCTCAACACTTGAGCCCTCTGCCTACACTTAACGTCATTCACCTACGTAACTAGCTGTCGGCCTATCTGTCCACTGCTTGAACAAAGATGCTCTTAATGGCCCACCAGATGAAGTGATACTTCCTTTTGAAAGTCCAAGGAGCACCTCCTTCGGTGTCTAAATCTGTGGCCACCCCATGTCTGTGGACGTTTCTATAGATGTTGGTAAGGTCACATGCAGCTTCCCTAGCAGCTCAGATGGTAAAGAATCTGCCTGCAATGCAGGAGACCCAGGTTTGATCCCTGGGTCTGGAAGATCCCCTGCAGGAGGGCATGGCAACCCACTCTAGTATTATTGCCTGGTGAATTCCGTGGACAGAGGAGGCTGGTGGGTTGCAGTCCATGGGGTCGCAAAGAGTTGGATACAACTGAACGACTGTCATTTTCACTTTCACAAAGTCAGAGGTTGGAGGGAAGGAGTGGCTGGCCAGGCACAGTCTCTGGGCAGGCCTTCCAGGCCCTGTCCAGCTCTGCTATGGCTCTCATGGGACCTGCCCAGCTCCCTCCTCTCTCCCCTCTCTACTCCCTGAGTTGGGAGGTGGGTTTCAGAGCTGGTGTCCATCCTCCCGCTGTTCTCAGAAGCTTCTTTCCACCATTCAGTTACTTTTCTCTAAACTTGAATGTCTTGGAAGACAGATTTGTTGAAATTCAAATATTCTCCATCTTTGACTTTAACTTACAGGAACTGTCAACTTGGAGCAAGCTTAGGACATGCAGCTGTTGCATTTGGTTGGTAGCTATGTGTGTGTGTGTATGTGTGTGTGAGAGAGAGAGTATGTGTGTGTGTGTGTTAATATCTATTTGCTGGAAGGCAAGAAAAAGCAGTTAGCCAGGCGAGTGCTGTATTTCTCCAGAGGCAGGAAAAAAAAATCTTAACGCATTAAAGCATGCAGTTATACTAAGAAAAAAAAATGATTGCAAAATTATATCTTGGAGGTTTCCATATTTATCCAACCCCCCCCCAACGATGAGTCAAAACAAGATTTATTTGTGTAGTTCTTTCTAAACTGCCAGCACTTTGAGCTCAACTTGGAACATGGAGGAAAAAAATCAAGCTGCTATTTTTTGCCAAGTGCTATACATTGTCACTGGTGACAAAGATCACAGAGAGAGAGCCAGCTAGTCATCCAGGAGGGGAGTGGAGATCTGCAGAGCTGTTCTGCTTTGAGGTGGAAGCCGGACGGGCAGGAAAGAGATGAATATCTATTTCTCAGAAGCAGGTGTAACCAAGGCCATGTGATGAGGGAGGCGCAGAGTGCTGGAGCAGACCTTAGATTCCAGCCCTAGCTATGCCACCTGACCAGCTGCAGATCCTCTGAGAAGTCACTTATCTCTGCATCTCAGGATTTCTCAGCTATAAGGTAAAGAGCCTACATGACATTAATCGCCATGGTTTTATTCCAGCTCAGATTCACTGGTCTTGCTGGTTTATGACTTGATTCAGATGCTACTTTCTTGATGCACAGGCTTCAGAGGACAGAGCTCTGGGGGTAACAGAAAGATCCAAACAAGAAGTTAGTATGCCAGGACTGTGGGCACTGGGGACCAGCAATCTGGATTCAGGAGAAATACCAGCCTATCCGGCTTGTGTTGTTGTTTTCGGTCGCTAAGTCATGTCCGACTCTTTGCAGCGCCATGGACTGTAGCCTGCCAGGCTCCTCTGTCCATGGGATTCTCTAGGCAAGAATACTGGAGTGAGTTGCTGTGCCCTCCTCTAGGGGATTTTCTCCACCCAGGGATCGAACTCATGGCTCCTGCATTGGCAGGTGGGTTCTTTACCACTGAGCCACATTGGGCTTGTTGTTTGGTCACTAAGTTGTATCTGACTCTTTGTGGCCCCGTGAACTGCAGCATACCAAGCTTCCCTGTTCTTCACGATCTCCCAGAGTGTGCTCAAACTCACATCCATTGAGTTGGTGATGCCATCTAACCATCTCATCCTCTGTCGCCCCTTCTCCTCCTGCCCTCAATCTTTCCCAGCATCAGAGTCTTTTCCAATGAGTTGGTTATTCTCATCAGGTGGCTAAAGTATTGGAGTTTCAGCTTCAGCATCAGTCTTTCCAGTCAATGTTCAGGGTTGATTAGGATTGACTGGTGTGATCTCCTTATTCAAGAATTTTCATCAGGCTTGTACCAAACCTTATTTTCTTGACCCGATTCAGGCCCAAAGTTTTCAGAGGTCTAGGGTGCTTCACGGACTAAAAACAGGGCCCTTAGATCCTGTCCAGTTTCTCCTCTAGACTGGACTCGTTAAAGGAGTCCCACGCAGCGGAGGTGAGGGTCAGACCGGTCAGGGACGCTGAGGTGGCAGGAAGGTCAAACTGCTGCGATTTCCCATAGGTGCACAGGAAAGGTAAGACGGTGGGATGATCCTCACAGAGTGTGTCTGGGTCCAGCTTTGGCCTCCTCTGCAGGAGGCCTGCGGACCAGGTAAAGATGAAAGGGACCTGGGGGTGGGCAGGACACCTCATAAAGCAGGGCAGAGGTCCTTTCTCTTCACCCAAGGCATTTAGTTCTGTCTGGGCTGGAAGGATCACTGGAATCCTCTCGTCTATATGCGCCATCCCGGCTCCCCCAGAGAGTCAAGGGCCAGCCCCAGTAGAACGTGAGGGCCAGAGCATCCCATCTAATCCTTCAGTGAGTGCTGGCTCACCTTGTAGAGCCAGGCTGTGGCTGAGCTGAGATGGTGACAAGGTCCTTTTCAGGGAACTCCACTCCTCCCCAGCAACTGTTCCGGCCCCAGGGGACCTCATCCAGGAGCCAAGCTTTGCTGTGTAGAAAGAATCTCAGCCCTTTCCTCCAGTACAGCTTTCAGATTGAGGGGGGAAGGGGCACTGGGAACAGCTGGCCACCATTCACTTAATAATAAGGCTTCTGAACCCAAAGGCTGTGATTAAAGCTCCTGCTCCGCCCTTCCTCCTCCGGGCGGGGGGTGCTGGCTGGCGGAGCGCCATGGAAATTGGAGGTGTGCCTTGCTTATGTTCAGTCCCTCTCTGATCTGAGTAGGTGTCAAGTTTTCATCCATTACCTGATGCCTCTGGTGGCTGGCTGCCAAGGTAGAGCAACTTAGCTTTTCAAGAACCTTGAGATCAATCGCATTTCCAATGCCACCTTTCCACATCTTCAACACACCCCCGCCACCTGACACAGCCTCTGGCACCTGCCCATGAAATCCAGGGCCACCAAACCGGGTCCTCCAGTGTGCCCGGGACATGCTGAGCACACGGGTCACGCCCCTCAAATCCTTGCTAAAGGAGCACAAATGTCTTTGAGGAAGGATTTAGAATCTTGCTTCTCAAAGTGGGGTCCCTGGCCCAGCAGCACTGGCTCATTAGAACTTGCTAGAAATGCAGAATCTGGGGCCCCAGCCCACACCTGCTGACCCAGGATCCATATTCTAACCCTGTCTCCAGGAGACTATGCATATTAGAGTTTGAGAAGCCACTGGTTTAGGCTGGAAACCATGGCGGCTGAGGATCAAAACCACCTGGGGGACCTTTGCTTTTGTTGTTGTTCAGATTTCCAGGTTCTGGATCATTCTCTTTGGGAGAGAAGGCCCTGGTGTCTGTTTTGGTTGAAAGCTCCATTAGTAATCTTCATGTTCTCAGGTTTGGAATCATCTTTTCAAGTTTACCTGTACCTTCTGCTCAAAGCTTAATGCAGGAGACTGCAAACCACAAATTACACAGAGAAGCTCTGTCCACACGTGGGTAACTCTGAGTTAGCCACAGATGGATCTGCCATCTCAGCTTTGCTTTGGTTGGGGCTCTGTTGGGGTGCATGCAGGTGGTGTTATCCAGGCCTACCCCAGGCAGGAATGGGCTAATCACACAGTGCTCCACCGAGCTTTGTGCAGGATGACCGAACTCAGCCTTCAAGCTGCGATGATGTTGTCATTCAGTCTATAAGTCGCATCTAACCCCATGGGCTGCAGCGTGCCAGGCTCCTCTGTCCTTCACTATCTCCTGGAGTTTGCTCAGATTCATGTCCATTGAGTTGGTGATGCTATCTAACTGTCTCATTACCTGCTGCCTCCTTCTTCTTTTGTCATCAATCTTTCCCAGAATCAGACCCTCTGACATTTCTTTACCTCCACCAGCCACCTTCAAATTCAATCTGATGTGCCACTTCCTGTCTAGATCCCAGGCTCTCTGCAAAACAAGGGCCTTAGAAACCCCAGCTCCTACTAATGCAGAGAGCACACTTCTGTAAATTTCTCTCCATCCATCCTTGCTAATCCCAGACTATCTGCATTGCTTCATCCCAGAACTTGCTCTGTAACTGCAAGGAATTGGTGCCAGGACCTCTGAGGGTACCAAAACCCACGGATGCTCAAGTTCCTTACTCAAAAAGGCATAGTACAGTCAGCCCCCTGCCCAGAATCTGAAAGTTCCACATCCTCCAGTTTGGTGTGTGCAGAAACCCCACTGTGTGTTAATCAAAATTTTGATATGGGGTGCAATTAAATGTCTGTGGCTAGGGAAAGAACGGGTGACTTTGAAGAGGTCCTGATCTCAATTTCTTCATTTGATAACCAAATGGCTATATTACATCTGTGGTTTTCAAAGGGAAAGCCTCTTCCCTAACAGAATCATAGTCAAGACTCCAATGCACAAAACTGAAAGATGGGGAATTCCCTGGCAGTCCAGTGGTTCAGACTGAGTTTCAAATGCGGGAGACACAGGTTCAATCCCTGTTTGGGGAACTAAGATCATTCATGCTGTGTGGCACGCCCAAAAACTAAAATAAAAATAAATAAGGCAATCAAAAGAAAAAAATTTAACAATATAGAAGGGCTCCAAGGTGGGGGTAGGGGGTAGACCTGAAACCACCACCTTTCCCTGACCATCTCTGGCCATGGGAAAGGTCAGCCTGATTCCCGGGCTCCAAGGAAGAAAGTTTGAAAACCACCAAGTTAGGTAAGCCCTAAAATCTCTCCTGGTGCTTTACTTCGGTGAGGAAGATAAAATCTGCTGGTGCCATCAAAAATTAGGTCATAAATCACAAAGTTTAAGAAGATGCACTTCTGGATCATCCCATCTGCCTCTACTGTCAGCTCTGTGTAGGGCCACTAGCTACATTTCAAAATATACATTTTCTCTATGGTGTTTTAGACCCAATCGGTTTGAAAAATATTTTGTATCAAATTTACATTGGAAACTTCTGAGAAACCCTGGAATCTCGCTTCCATCCCTGTTACTCATTTTCCTTCCTTGCCAAGGCTGCGGAAGAGCAGGAGAGAAAGCAGTGGCCCATCCAAGTCCAAACTTCAAGAGGAACAGATTTTGGGTTTGAGGCAGTATAGGTCTCAGGGCTGAGACGTAACAAAATGAACAACCCCAGTATCCCGCCTGCACGGAGACACAGCATCCACACTTGTGTCCAATATCTGTTGAGCACAGAGGAGCCAAATCCTGGTCATAAAGGTAAAGATGCGTGGAGGGCGGCAGGGATCGGGGTTGGCAGCTTCTTTCTGGACAGCAGTGGATAGCCTGATGAGCAAGTTAAGAGCTGAGCGAGGCCTGTGGGCTTGAAGAGAGGGTCGAGCACAAGCTCCACGAAGAGAAGAAAGCTGGCCCTTTTATCTGCTCCTGGAGTCCCCAGGCCCCAGAATAATGCCTGTTAGAGTTCAGAACAAATAAACAAAGCATGGGCCCTGCTGGTGAAAGGAGTGGGACCTCCTATTTGTTGGTATGTGAAAGAACTGGGATGGGGAGGGCTGCAAAAGAGAATAAGTGGCTTGGCACAGGCCCTTGGCCTTGGAACATCTGCATTCAGGTGGTGGAGGAGAGCTTACGGTGGTGGTCGGGAGCACAAACGGCCCACAGAGCCGCATGTTGCAAGGACAACGGGGGAAACAGAGTCTTAGAGAGAATCCAGAATTCAAAGAGGAGTCCCGTCTCTCGAGGGCCCTGCATGGGTGACTTTGGGGACAGCCTGGAACCCTCACATTGCAGATCAGCCTCCCTTTGTGTGAAGGGTGGTGATAAGACCCCCAAACACTGAGCAGAGCCGACCCCTGCTGGAGCTGGGAAAATGCGGGCGCTGGTGATTCTATTTAAACATCCTGGAAAACTGTGCACCCTTGACACTTGGCACTCCCTCCCCAACTCCTAATCCCATTTCTCAGTCTCAAGGATGTCATTACTAGCTTCATCTGTATTTTTCCCAGTTCCTCTCCCACCCCCCTCCACCCCACGAGGGCAGAATCTGATCACACCTCTCAGGTTCACCTATGGGTCCCCAGTAACTAGCCTGGTGCTGGGCACTTGGGTGGACAGAGGCATGGACGCCTGAACTGGTTTGTTCCGGGAGAAGGTGGGGTCTCAGTCAGGTATCCGAGAGGGCCCACGAGGAGGGCCCTCCCGGGAGGCCAACAGCTCACCTCCACGCTGCTCAGCCACTGCCGCACATCCAGGAAGGACTGTCTGGCTGTGAGGTCGTACATGACCACGACGCCGTCGGCCTTTCGGAAGAACTGCTGGGTGATGCAGCGATACCTGCGAGAAGCTCCTGGTCGGGTGTGCGGCCTCCTTGGCCGCCAGACCCCGCCCACGCGGGGAGAGGGCAGGCAGGGGTACCCCGGGGGCGGGGGGTGTGTGGCTCCTCACCTCTCCTGCCCCGCCGTGTCCCACAGCTGCACGGCCACCCGCGAGTCGTCCACACGCACCGTCTTCACGCGGTAATCGATGCCTGTGGGTGGAGCCGAGCATCAGGCCCAGTCCAGAAACCACGCCCCCACCCGTCAGCCCCAGGGACGGCCCTCCCCCCTGCAGCTCCAGACCGCTGATGTGGGCCTGGACAGAGCACTGGACAGCCAGCGCGGGGACCCGGGCTCCGGTCCTGTCTCAGCCAGGGACCAGCTGTGGGACCTCGATCCAGCCACGGAACCTCTCTGAACCGCAGGCCCCTCACCGCAGTGTCCCTCTTCAGGGATCAGATGAGCTCACATATGGAAAAGTGATCACTAAGGTGAAAAATTATCATTCATGAATTGACTCCCTCATTGTCAAGATGAGGAGACAGAAAGACTGTCTTCAGATTCCTCCCTCCCCCGCTCCCTTCCTCCTTTTCTTCTTTCCCCCTGAAATTATTTTCAAAATTTCTATAATAAAATTCAGATATCCCTGGCAGGGGGGGGTGGATCACATGTTCAGACTCCCATGGGTGATACAAAGATAGGTGAAGGGAGAGGAGAGCAGAAAGAGGGGAGGGCTTGGCCGTGGCGGGGCTGGGAGGGCAGAGAGAATAAGAGGCTGGGGAGGGAATCAGAGGCAACGTTTCCCCTAGAGTTGGGTCCAGAGTTCCCAATCCCAGCCACCAGTGAAAGTGTTAGTCGCTTAGTTGTGTCCAACACTTTGCGACCCCATGGACTGTAGCCCACAAGGCTACTCTGTCCGTGGGATTCTCCAGGCAAGAATACTGGAGTGGATTGCCATTCCCTTCTCCAGGGGATCTTCCTGATCCAAGGATCAAACTTAGATCTTCCGCATTGGCAGGCAGATTCCTAACTGTCTAAGCCACCAGGGAAGTCCCAATCCCAGCCATCAAGCCCCTTGTAATCATCCCTCTGAGGCTGTGACTGCCCCCCACCCCTGGAGTCATGGACCCCAGAGAGAGGCCACAGGGCAGGGAGACACACCATGTGCCTCACAGCAGACCTCAGGCAGAGGACCTAAATACAGTTTCTTTGATAACAAACATTTCTCCATCCCACATCCTGTAAGGATATTCACAGATGTTCAACCAGTTTAAAACACTTTTCCCTCTTAAGTCATCAGATCTTGAAACCAGTGAGAAACCCCTTCCACCTTCAAAAAGGCCCAGCTTCTGGGGTCCTTACTCTGGAGGGCCCAGGGAGGAACAGCAGTAGCAGCTAGCCAGAGAGAGACAGACAGGTGGACAGGCAGATAAGAGGCAGGTGACAGAAAAGGGCATCCCTGCCAGTATCCAAGCAAAGGGGCATGAGGGGCCAGGTAGGGCAGGAAAGATGGGAGTGTCGTCAGTTCCTAGAATGTCAGCAGGACCACAGGTACCCTGGGTTCCCAGAAGAGGGTCAGAGAGAGGGTGCCTGCATCTGGGTGAGGAACAGCGGGATGGGTCCCAAAGGTAGAAGGCTTGGCATTCCCAGTTCCCACATGAACTGGAGCCCCCCTGTGACCTCCACATGAGGGTTGCTATCTGCACACACACACACACCCATACACACACGTGCACACCCCCCACCCCCTCCCCACCATGGAAGGCTGAAGAAGCAGGAGACCCTCTTTGCCTGAGCTGGTCAGCAGCCTCACCGAGTTGCAAACCTAGTTCTGAGGCTTGTTCCTCTCTTCACAGCAGCACCCTGGGCACGGGGCACCCTGTAGCATCATTTCACGCAGAGAGTCCAGGGCTCAGTGCTCCCATCAGAACAGGTGGGAACCAGACCCAAGGGTATCTCCTTGGCTCAAGCGGACGGGCTTCCTCCGGCTGCCTGCCATCTGATAACATCTCAGGAGAAAGCCAACCGCAGCCAATACCTTTGGGGCCTGGTCTGAAGTCCCTGAGGACCTAAGGATGAGCCCTGTGTTTGATGGAAAGGCAGGTGATGGCAGGCCGGCTGGGTGCCTTGACCCCACTGATGACCGCTCTGCTGGAGGCGGGGAGCCTGTCTTGTAGGGGGCACAGTGGACCAGGAGCTCAGTGAGTCCCTGCTGGCCCACAGGGCACCCCTCCCTGCAGCCTCAGACCCTCAGGCTGGGAAGCAGACGAACAAGCCAGACAGGAACATGGGGCTGGGAGGACATGGGGAGTCAGGGTCCAGGAGAAAGGGCCACACAGAAGGACATGGGACTAGAGGGATTTCTGAGACCCCTGTACCGGTTCCAATGCTCCAGGAGCTCAGACCCTGTGTTCCTGCCTCTGAGCAGCCGTGTGACCTTGAGGACTTGATGTCACCCCGTTTGGGGGACTTCGTTTTCCCCACCTGTAAACTGAGGTGTGAACGGGGCGTGAGGAAGTTGGGTGCCCATGACCTTTACATCCTGCGGCAGTGTTCAGTGAACACTTGCAGGTGACCCCCGGATTGCAACCTAACTGGTTCCTGAATGAGGACTGGACCCCAGGGCCCCTCACTGTGGATCGTGTGTGTGGTGGGATGTGCAGGTCAGAGCTGGGTGATGGACCCCAGGAAGGGCGGCCTTCATCTTTCTAAGCAATCAATCTGAGCACACGGGCTTGGGAGTGGGGAGCGCCAGTGATGTCATGGACCCAAGCTCCCAGAATTTCTCTGTGGAGAAATAGACGAGGAGATGGATGGAAACTGACTGGTGCCCAGGACAGGTCAGAGGACATCCTGCCAGGAAAGCTTTCAGAAGGAACACCTTGGGGCATGGCCCATGGTTTAAAGCAGGAGCCTGTGAACCAAGGTGGGGCCTCAGGGAGAGCCCTGGACTCAGAGTCCTCAGTTCAGAACCTTTGCTTCCAACAGCCTCTCTTCTCCTTGACAACACGAGCTCCAGAATTCTACAGGATGCATCATTTGACATTTCCAGGCCACTCACAGGACCCACGCACCTGCTTTTGAAGGGCCATATGGTGGGGGAGCCAGGGCACCCCAAGACACACTGCTGCATTGTGGAACCCAGATCCTGCACAAGCCAAGGGGCAAGGACAAGTCATGTGCTCACGAGGGGCTGGGCCATCAGGAAGTCTCTCCGGGGAAGGAGGAGGGCTTGTAAGCACTGCCGTGTCCCTGTAGGTCTGTGCTGAGGGTCCAGGGCTGTTGTGCCTATGGGACTCAGCCTGCTGGAGCCCCTGGAGCCCAGGACTCAATGCCTTGCCTGTATCTTTAAAGGGAGCATCTTCCAGGCAGCTGGTATGACATCAGCTCCCTGACGCATGTGCCAGGGATGTGGATTTCAGCTGATGCTCTGGGCTCCCCTTGAACAGTGAGAGCAAGGGTGTTCTAGATTTGGAAACTCTGATATTTTCCCCCATCCTAAATTGTCGGTGTTTCTGTAATTGGCCTCCTGGAAAGTGCAAATTAGTCTGATATTCTCTCTTCAAGACTTCTCCATCTCGGAGACACTGGTTGGAGGTGTGAACAGACCCTGATTCTCTGATTTTTCCAACAGGAGAAGCAACATGTGCATGGTGTGGGAGCTGCCCTGGGGGCTGAAGCATCTCCCCTCTGCTCCCACAGGCCGATGCCTGAGGTATGACCTCAGTGGTGGTTCTACGGTCACTCCAAGGAATGTTCCAGGGAGGGCCAGTCCAGTTTCATAGGGGCTGCTTCCGGTATCACCACACTCGGCACACGGGGTCACTCCCAGCCGTCCATCTCCAGCCGCACCCCGCAGGGTCTTCTGAGTGTCTTCCCGTCAGAGTCCCGATTCTTCCCCTTGGGAGGCTCTGAGTCTCCAGGTGGAATGGGGCAGAATTGGGGCAAGAGGGGCCCCCAGATTTGGAATCTGCAAAGGTTCAGCCATAAGAACAGGGTGCCTGCAGCCTGCAGGAGAGACCCATCCACAGGAGGAAAATTGGAAAGTAGGGCCCATTTAGGTTATCCTGGAGGAGACATCAGAGTCTCCCAAGGCAGGTCTCTGAGGCAGGAAGGTTTATCTCGGGGGGCCAGATTGTAAGACCACCAGGGGTCAAGGGTGGTCTGGACAGAGTACTGGGCTTGGAAGCAGTCTTGGGTGGCTCCGTTCAAATCTCTCATTGTTTTCAGGTGAGGAAAACTGGAGCACAAAGAAGAGATACCTCCAGAGTCATGACTGGCCAGTGGCAGAGCCAGGGTAAAGGTCTAGGGTAACCCCAGCAGACTGCCCTGCCTATGCCAACTGCCTCCTGTGGCAGAAACTGGGTGCTGAGCACACAACTCTGTGTTGTTAGGGAAACAGTGGGCTGGAACAGCAAGGGTGCTTCGGGGGGTCAGTGTGAGCACCAACCAGCTGATGAGAATGAGGACCCGCCTCTGGACCTCTCTGGGCCTCAGTGTCCTGGCCCGTGCATTGGGCTGATAGCAGTGCTTGCCTTTCAGCGTTGTTGGGAAGACAGAGGGAAATGATAACTATTAGGTGGGGATGCAAACTGATGCAGCCTCTGTGGAGAACAGTATGGAGGAGCCTAAAGAAGCCAAAATAGAACTATCATGTGATCCGGCAATCCCACTCCTGGGCGTAAACTCTCAGAAAACCAAAATGCAAAAAGACACTTGTATCCCAGTGTTCATCGCAGCACTGGCTACAACAGCCAGGACGTGGAAGCAACCTAGATGTCCATCGACAGATGAATGGACAAAGAATATTCCCCACCATTAAAAGGAATGAAGTCGGGTCGTTTGTAGAGATGTAGATGGATCTGGAGTCCGTCACACAGAGCGAAGTAAGTCAGAAAGAAAAACAAATATTATATATTAATACATATATGGAGAATCTAGAAAACAGGTACTGATGAACCTGTGTTTGGGGCAGGAATAGAGAGGCAGAAATAGAGAACAGATGTGTGGGCACCGAAAGGGAAGGAGAGGGTGGGACGAGTTGGGAGAGCAGCCTTGACATACAGACACGGCCGTGTGTAAACCAGGCAGCTAGAGGAAGCTGCTATATAACACAGCGAGCTCAGCCTAGTGCTCCGTGAGGACCGACAGAGGTGGGATGGTTGGGGGGTGGGAGGGAGGCTCAAGAGGAAGGGATGTATGTATACATACAGCTGATTCACTTTGTTGTACAGCAGAAACTAATACAACATTGTTCTTGTGTGGAAAATTCCATGGACAGAGAAGCCTGTTGGGCTACAGTCCATGGGGTCACAAAGAGTCAGACACAAGCGATCAGCTAACATTTTTCACTTCACTTTCTTATCAGCAAGGTTAAGTGGCATATAGAAGACACTCCATGGATTCATTTGTTTTTTTTTTTTTTTTTTTTTGCTTGAATGACTGAATTTGGGAGAAGCTAAAAGGTCGATATGCCCTTGGTTCTACCACATAACACAAGGCAAGGAGCAGCTCTGGGAGAAGGGGCCAAGGCCTCTCCCTAAATACAGATTTGTGCTCAGTCACTCAGTCGTGTCTGACTCATTGCAACCTCATGGACTGTAGCCTACCAGGCTCCTCTGTCCATGGGAATTCCCAGGCAAGAATACTGGAGTAGGTTGCCATTTCTTATTCCAGAGGGTCTTCCTGACCCAGAGATCGAACCCATGCATCTCCTGCATTGGCAGTGGATTCTCTACCATGGAGCCACCTGGGAAGCCCACCTAAAGGCAGAATTACCCAGATAGTGATGGGAGCAGACAAAGACCTGATCAGCTAACAGTTGAGCTTAAAGAGCATCTATAATGGACTCCAGCTGTTACCAGCAGGCCTGGGATGCAGGATGGGGGACATCTGACGGGTAAAAGAAGCCACCAGAGCGCTGTCCTGTGCCCTGCCCATCTATACAAGTGCACGTGCGCACACAAACACACACACACACACACACACACACACACACACACACACAGAAAGTGGGGAAGGCATGGTTCAAGAGAGGTGGGCTAAGAAAGGGAACAAAGGGCCAGCAGTCCACCTTTGCTAAGTTCAAGTCCTCTTCAGGCTGGGTATAGGAAGCATTTATGGTTGCATCCTCATGGAGCACTGGGCAGACGTGGTCCTCACCTATCAGCCCAGCCTTTGGTCCTTCCCACAGGACTCCAAGTCCCTCCCTGGGCCCCTTTCACACAGCCACCCCTTCCCAGAGGTGGGTTGAGGTCCAGCCTCTGGTGGAAAACTCACCCACAGTGGCCGCTGAGCCTGGGGAGAACCTGCCATCGCAAAACCGGCCCAGGAAGGACGTCTTCCCCACAGAGGAGTTGCCCACGAACACGATCTTGAAGAGCCGGTCTGGGGTGGACGGGGAGCCTTCCTCCTGCAGAAGGCGGCCAGTTGGGTCAACCACTGGGACGGTCACCAGTCCCCCCACTTGCCACCCCAACCCCTCACTGTCCCTACATCACCCAGAAACCAGCAAGGGAGGCTGCTCCAGCCTCAGATGCAGGAAGCTTCGGGCTCAGGGCACTGGGGCTCCTTCCAGCATCAGATGTGAGAAGAGAGACACTCATTTCAGCACAACTGATGCACGTATGCTGGGCTGGGTTTGTGGTGGAGGGAAGGAGGCCGTGTGTACAGTCACAGCATGACATTCCACGTGTCCAAGGAGCACGGTCAGGGCGTTAAGGGTCTCAGGGTGCAGGGGGTTTGGGGCTGGGCCTTAAGGAGGAGGTGGAGGTTTTCTGTGGGGAGTGATTAAGAAGGACAAGGTGGGGTGTTGGCAGGGACATGGGGAGATAGAAAAAGAAGGCTTATCTATATCTTGGGGGCAGAATCATCCCAGACGGGGGTCAGTCCTCTTATTTCTGCCCTATCACTGGAAGCCTAGACTGGATGGAGGATGAGCTTGCCATCCTGCACACTGCCCTGCCATCCGATCTCACCAGCTTCATCTACGGGCCCCATCTGCCCTCGAAATAAAAGAAGAAAAAGAAATCCACACTCATTTAAAAAAAAAAACTTTAAAAATTAAAAGTGATAAATACTAATTTTAAAAATTAGGAAACTTAGTAGAGAGGAAAACAATTATTCATCATTTATCCCACCACTCTGAAATGGCTACTGTTTCTATTTTGATGCATTTCTTTCAGGTTTTTTTCCTATATAGATGAATAGGTGATTTTTGAGAGTGATTTGAGATATTATGTGTAATTTGCTTATATTATTGTATATAAATTTAAATTTATATGTACTTTTCTATTTTTAATATATTATTAAATTATGAATAGTTTTCTGAATCGCCAAAGTTTTTGAAAGTGTAATTTTTAAAAATTATTTTAAATTAGTTATTTTGGGCTGAGCTGGGTCCTCATTGCTGTGAGGGCTTTTCTCTAGTTGCAACAAGTGGAGGTTACTCTCTACTTGTGTCGTATGGGCTTCTCACTGCAGCGGCATCTCTCGATGCAGAGCATGGGCTCCAGGGCGCACAGCTTCGGTGATGGCAGCACACGGCCTCAGCAGCTGCAGCTCCCGGCCTCTAGCGCACAGGCTGGGTAGTCATGGCCCATGGGCTTAGTTGTCCCACGGCATTTGGAATCTTTCTGGACCAGAGATCAAACCCATGTTTCCTGTACTGGCAGGTGGATTCTTCCTCACTTAGCCACCAGGGAAGTCCTGAAAGTGTGACTTTAAACAGTGCTATAACATTCTATTAAATTAATATAGTCTAATTTATGGCCAACAAAGGTCCATCTAGTTGAAGCTATGGTTTTTCCAGTGGTCATGTATGGATGTGAGAGTTGGACTATAAAGAAAGCTGAGCACCGAAGAATTGATGCTTTTGAACTGTGGTATTGGAGAAGACTCCTGAGAGTCCCTTGGACTGCAAGGAGATCCAACCAGTCCATCCTAAAGGAAATCAGTCTGGATTATTCATAGGAAGGACTATGCTCAAGCTGAAACTCCACTACTCTTGCCACATGATGCGAAGAACTGACTCATTGGAAAAGACCTTGATGCTGGGAAAGACTGAAGGCAGGGGGAGAAGGGGACGACAGAGGATGAGATGGTTGGATGGCATCACCAACTCAATAGACATAAGTTTGAATAAACTCCAGGATATGGCAATGGACAGGGAGGCCTGGCATGCTGCAGTCCATGGGGTCACAAAGAGTCAGACACAACTGAGAGACTGAATTAACTGAACTGAACTGAATTTATGGCCTTACTGTTTTTATTCAATTGTGGCAAGACAATCTCCATCAGTAGTGTGGCAAATTCTGAGATGCCAGGCTATGAGCAGAACTTTCCAGAACACAGTCACACTGCCCCTTCTCTGTCCAGCAGGGGGAGGGACCTGGAGCTGGCTAGTGCATTACTCTGGGATGCTCCAGCCAGTAGGAAATGGACTTGCTCCAGGACTCAGGTGATGGGGTGGGAGGCTGGGCAAGGACCAGCGTGGGTCCTTCCCCCAAGGGTCATGAAGTCCAGAGAGCCACACGCTTGCCCAAACCCTGCTCTCAGACTCTGCCTGGCATGCTGGCCAAG
>ML663560.1:13175133-13662876 GCA_007570785.1 Antilocapra americana
GCCCACTATCAGCTTAACCTGGGGAACAATCCAACTGCCCACAACAGTGAGACAACCAAACTGTGGGGAGGGGGCTTGAGAAAAGATCTCCCCACTAGCAAGTTAGGGGATCTGTTCTCATCCTCCTCAATGCCACTCTTTTTAATTTTTAAGCTTTAAAAAATAAACGGATTACAAACTAAGTTTTAAAACCAGGAAACGTAGTTGAGAGGAACATAATAGTTATTCATCTTTTATCCCACCACCCTGAAATGGCCACTATTCCTAAATTAATGCATTTCTTCCAGGTGTTTTTCTACCTTCCCTTTTCACATTTGATGAATCAATATGTGTTTCTTGAGAGAGGTTGGAGCTATTATATATAATTTATTTATACTACTATGTATAAATTTAAATTTATATGTGATTTTATGTTTTTCATATATTATCGTGTGCATGTTCAGTTGTGTCTAGCTTTCTGCGACCCCATGGACTGTAGCCCACCAGGCTCCTCCATCCATGGGATTCTCCAGGCAAGAATACTGGGGTGGGTTGCCATTTCCTTCTCCAGGGGGTCTTCCCAACCCAAGGATCATATATCGTTAGATTATTAATATTTTTCTGAGTCACTAAAGCTTTTCTGAAAACACGATTCTTAAATGCGCTGTAACATTCTATTAAATGACTATAGTCTAATTTGTGTCCCTAGTGTTGTTTTTTCCATTGTTTGCTCTTATACACTTATACTCATCAATGCAATTTCTGTCTGACTCTAATTATTTCCTTAGGAAGGGTTGCTAGAGGTAGAAATGCTGGTTGCAGAGGTGGCCACTTAAAGTCCTTGATTCCTATTTTCAAACTATTTTATAGAAAGCTAGTTCCAACTGAGGGCTCAGGGGCCTTGGGGCGGACCCTCTGCTGAGGCTGCTGTGTGACTTCCAGCGGATATATTTTCTCTTGGCAGCAGCTTCTGCCCCAGCTAAAGGGCAGCACATGTGTGCAGCCCACAGGCTGGGGGTGATGGTGGGGAAGGCAGAGTGGCAGGTGAGGGGCTGGGCTCCCATCACTGCAGGGGGTGGGGGGGGTGTGGACTCTCGCTCTTGACTCTACCTCCCCACACTCACAAGGGGGCCTCAAGTCTCTGACGCCTCTCACTGACAACTGCGAAGATCACATGCCACCGCAGACAGGAGGCTTTCACCTCTCCCTTCACCCTGTCTCCCGTGGACCCCGTAACACTTCTTTCACTACCATCAGGGGGTATTTAAAGCCCCGTTTTGTGCCTACTGCCAGCCAGTGTGGCCTGTGCACTTTGGGGGGTGTGGAAGGGTGTATAGCGGGGAGGGCTCCGGCCACCAATCTCTCCAGGTCCCATGGTCCAGAGTCCTTTACAAGCAGGGGTTTGTAGGCATGAGTGTTAATCCAAGCCCAAGAATGATAACCGAGGCTGAGAAGTCCCTGTGCAGGGCCGGGAGAGGGCTGGCTGGCACACAGGCCAACGCACCCCTGGACCGCTCAGCTCTGAAGGCTGCCACGTGGTATGTGAGCTGTTCTAGAGGGCCCAGTGGTGGGCGCAGGGCTGCAGGGCTGAGGAGCTGGTCCCACAGCCTGGGTCACAAACACGGTGAGGAGCTTCATCAGTGCCAGAGGAGGACAGTCTGTGTGCCTCCTCCGGAGAACTCAGCAGGGAGAGCTGGTAGGGGTGCATGGCAGTGGGAGCGGGGTAGTGGAGGGTCACACTGGTGTGAGGAGCAGGAGGTGAGCTGATTAGGAGCTGAGAGAAGAAGGATGGGGCGCAGACCTCCCCAGCATGGATGCGCCTGCAGGGAGTGGTCACAGAATGGACCAGAAGAGGGACCGTGTTTAAAGTACATGCTATCTGATGTTCACAGTCCAGCAGAGGGTCCATCCTACTCCATGAAGTCTTTTAAATCTGGATCAGAAAAGAGCGCATAGGGTAGGGTTAGGGCCAGCAACAGAAGTTGTCAGGAGAGCATCCCCAGGCCCCCAGGTCTCCGTCATGACTCTCATGACGGAGAGGGATGGTGGTACCCAATGGACACAAACTCAGCACGTGGTCAGGCTCGCTGCGTCTGACCCCCAAGCTGCCCTGGGCTCTTGGGTGGGCTCACAATCGAGGAACAAGGCACAGAGTGATCTACAAGCCAGCATGGGAACACCCGTACCTCAGACAAGGCTTCTTTTCCGACGGGCTGCCCTCGGGGAGACATGGGCATGAGTCCCAGAGGTTGGGCAGGTCCAATTTGTCCATCCACCCCCTGGCTGGAGACCTCCTCTTCTTCTGAGCATTTGCCCAGCGGCTGCTGAAAGCCACCCTCCAGCTGGGGCAGCGGGTCCTCTTCGATGGAGATGATCCTGCGGAGCGGCCGGGTGAGTGGTCCTCCGGGCCTTGGCTCCTCTTCTGTAAGGGGGCACCCACTCAAGCCCAGGGAGCTTCTCCGCCTCTGGATGGCAAACACATCCTCCTCCTCTTCTGACTGGCTGTTTGCGGGGGTGGGGGGGGGGGTAAAGAGTGGGAACAATATCGTAACATGTACCTGAGCGGAGGCTGGGGGCTGTCTGATGGCTTATGTGACAGACAGTTGGGAAACACAGGCTTTTGGGGCAGAGAGGAGCTAGGAACGGGAAAAGCAGACCCCACATTCTCCAGCTCATTCACTGAATGTTTTTACAATGAAGGTGTGATGAAGGTGAAGATGATGATAAAGGAGAAGGCAGTGAAGGTGATGAAGGTGATGATAAAAGTGATGAAGATGGTAAAGGTGAAGGTGATGAAAGTGAAGAAGATGATGACGATGACGGTGATGGTAGCTCCAGGTATTTTTTTTTTTTTACTTTAAAAAATACTATTTTATTTATCCTCATGTATGAAAAAAGGGGTATACTACCATTTGTACATACATACCAATACTGGAAACAGAATTCAATAATGAATCACACCTAAATTTTACAAACAATAAACAAACATTAAAAAAACACTGATTGGTTATAGAAAGCAGAGTGGAAGAAAAAAACCATTAGCTATCATCTTCATTTCTATTAAAGAGCAGCACCCTCTGAGAAGAAACAAATTAGTCAGTAAGACTCACCTACAGTGCACAATAATATATACAAACAGAAGTTAGTGATTGTACTGGTTTTATTCACTTTTCCTAAGCCACTTTATCTTCCTCACACTCAATGCAAAGAAAATAATATGAAGAAAAATATGTCCTCATTATTCACAATAAAAAGAGTCTGCCTCATTCTGCAGGCCTGGCATATGGTATAAAAGGGAGCACTTCATGGCTCAAGGGGATCAAAGCATCATTTTGATTCTGAGCCACCAAACAGGATCTCATGCATATTTGGTGACTGGACTAACTCCACAGGAGCTGTGATAGACTGAACCTTTTCTGTGATATCCCCAGATCTCACTAAATAAGAAACAGCCCTACACAAAAAAAGATAACCATCAACCTGTCCATAAATTCTATCTGTAAGGCTCTTTTTCTAGAGTAAGGTGGAAAAGGGGGTCCTTGAGTACATGGATACAAGTGTCGCTACAGCCTAAAGATTGCTGAACTGATGTTGTGTCTGATATGATGAAGAAAATTCCAGATTAAGAAACTTCCACAACTTGTCTCAATTCTTCAAATAATGGAGCAAGTTCCTTTTCCAGGCTGACAATTAGTCCTGTATTAGCATTGCTGCTGGCTATGAAACTCACTACCAAAGGTAAACGATTGAATTGAACCACCTGGTAGGTGTTATAGTAACAGATGATACTTTTATTTTTTGAAAGTCCGAGTTTGCTCCCTTGGTCTGTTGCAAGGGCAAAAGCTGATAAGAAACCAGGTCTCAAAGCATGCTCTGGAGCGTTATCATTGGCCACTTTGATGACTGGCACTCCATCTCTATCTGACACAACAATAGCATGGAGCCCCTCAACACTCGGTAATTTTTTATACAGGAATCGTTTTAGATCATCCGCCATGATGAACCCCTTTCTCCCACAGGATCAATCTCCACGCCTGGGTTTCTGGGCTGCCTGGTTCTCTGAACTGTCACTTCAGGGACAACTTCTGGGACAGGCTGGCTCCAGGTATTAAGCTAATGACACGGTCCTTGCTCTCAAGGAGCACTTGGCTCAGGAGCCTAGAGCCACCCTCACACACTCACTACACTGGTCCAGGTTGTGGGAGGTGCCGCGAAGGAGAAGGAAAGCTGTGAAGAAGGAGCGTAACAGACGCGGAAACAAAGCCTCTCGGGTCAACAGTTGGTGGCCTTCGCCCAGGTCGGCCACCAGCCCTTCTCAGCCGCGTGTCCCCAAGTCAGATGCCAACTCTCCAGGCCAGTTTCCCTGCCTGGCTGCCCTGCCCACTCCCCTGATAAGCTGGTGCACAAACCAGACCGTTAGGGAAGTGGTCCTAAGGGAGGCAGGCGAGGGGGTCGCTGCTCTGGGGAGGGGGGCCCCAGCAGAGCAGGCATCCAACGGCTTGGGGCTGGCGAGGAAGCCAGGCAGGGCCCTCCACCCACTTCTCCCTTTCTCCTGAGAGTCAGGAGTGAGTGGCCTCGGACGGTCTGAGCATCCAGAAGCAGGAGAAACAGGAGGTGGAGGATTCAGGCGCTGGACGTGGGGTCAGTGAGGGGGGTTGTGTCTTCGAGGCTTGAGAGCAAAGGCCTCCTGGGGCTCTCCTGGTGGGGCCCCCTCATGCCACTGTGAACAAGTCAACCTGAGAACAGTTTTATGGGAAGGGACTTGAGTCCAAAATCAAAACACACACACAAAGATTAGAAAAGAAAATGGAGAAGGAAGTGGTGGTGAGGCGACAGGGCGGAAGGACACAAAATATGCACAACAAAGAAGCCCTTTCACTTTGCTCCCCAGCTTCTAGCATTTCTAGCTCCTAAGGACTGACAGCAGAAAGAAAAAGAAAAAAAAAATGTGTATCACTGTTTGGAAGTTATGGACGATTCTGAAAGAGAAATGGGGATACAGCACTTACTCACAAAATGCTGACTTAGTTTTGTCCCCTGGTATAAAATAAAGGATTTGTAGGAATTCAAGGATGCTTATATTTACTGATAAAATCAGTTTTTCACAGAAACTGACTGTCACCTTTTCAACAAATTTCTCTTACATTCTAACGAGCCTACTCAGTGCTCACCCACTTCAATATACAATTTGTGTTCCCATCTGCTTTCTCTCTGCCTACATACACATGTGCACATGTGAACATGTGAGCAACATACATGCACACACATGCACACACACACACACATACTCACCCACTCACACACACACTCACACACACCCACTCATACACACACTCATCCACTCACACATATCCCCACTCACATACACACACATTCTCTCTCTCTCTGTCTCTCACACACACACACAGGCAAAGCATGGCTTTTAAAGTCCTTGCAACCAGGAAAGAAATGGCCACTGAAAATGATCCTAAAATGAAATGACCCTAAAATGAATTGTTTCTTGGCAAAAGCTTCTCCCTGGGGAATTTTCAAGCACTGTTACACTCTGGAGTACCATTAGCATAGCATGACTAGGTTCCTCTTTGGTTTTGCCACCAAACGCTATGTGTGAGGGGTGGAGAACAGGCACCTCTGCCAAAGTCTATGAGAATTCAGAGTTCTCGATACTGATTATTCATCGATTAATGTCTGTTTTCTCCTCTCAACTGTAGGTTTCTTGAAAGCAGAGATGGGGTCTATTTTGTTGACCCCTGTACCCCAGCATACAGCCTTGTGTCCTGCACAGAGCAGGTACTCAATAATGGATATTAAGGGCAGGGCTCATGCCTAATCGATCTTTGGATCTTTGGAGGCTTCCTAGAACTCAAAGAATGGCTGGTATGCAGTAGGCAATCAGGCAGTGCTTGTTGAGAGCACATATTCAGTTCCAAGGAACCAAGAGAACAATTACTGCAGGAATTTGGCTCCCGTGTTGCATCTCATAGTTCAGCTGTTTAGAAAAGGAACTGATCAAGTTCAAGATTTTGACAGATCAGTGGATTGACATTCCCAGGTCCCCTCCGCTTTGCATATCTTTTCATCTCATGCTAGCTGTCCTCAGGCTCTCCCAGATGAGCAAGTTCACACAGTCACTCCTGGGTTTGACACTTGGGGATCTGACTGTCTCTGCCTCTCTGTGGCCACCATGGGCATGGAGCATGTGACCCACAGAAGAGAGGGCAGGGGGCCGGCTTGCCTCTTCCCAGGAATAATGGGCCTCTCCTCTGGGGACTCAAGTGCTGTCCAGGAGCAACCAAGCACATTATTCCCGAGTTAATGAACTTTGAATTATTGAAAGGAGTCTGTGAAGTACAGACCCCATGCTCATCTGCAAAGGAATTACTGAATGGAGATCCCATGAAGTAAGTGAAATGTTAGTTGCTCAGTCATGTCTGACTCTTTGTGACCTCATGAACTATAGCCTGCCAGGCTCCTCTGTCCACGGAATTCTCTAGGCGATAATACGGGAATGGGTAGGGATTCACTTCTCCAGCAATCTTCCCAACCCAGGGATCAAACCCAGGTCTCCTGCATTGAAGGCAGATTTTTTTATCATCTGAAACATTAGGGAAGCCCACGGAGATTCCATACTCCACTATAATTACGCTTCAGACTCACACAGACCAGGAGCATCCTTCTGCCCAACAGACCACAGAACCCTGCCAGGCATTCCTGCCCTCCCTGTTGCTGACCCCTCTTCCTCCCACTCTCTCTGTCCCTGGGCTGGTTTGCAGCCGCTCTTCAGCGCCCCCTGCAGGAACACTGCAGGCTGGGCCAGCCCAGGACCAACAACCTGTCCTGGGACTCACCATGCACCTTGACATCAGAACAAGAAGGCACATATCCTTCAAGATTCAATGGGCGTGTGTGTGGCTGACCCCAGGCTTCCCGCCGGGGCCAACTGCACTAAGCACGTATTCAGAGCCTGCTCCCAACCCTGCAAGGCCAAGGAACAGATGACGGGTAAGCAAAGTGGGATGGCTTACCTTCTGAGCATCCCTGTGCCGTCTACGTATTTGCCGATCACAGAGCCGGATCGCTGCTTCCAGCTTGCCTTGGGAGCAGCTGTGTTTGCCCTGGCCGTCTTGTCCTTCTGGAGAAACACAGAATGCCCTCAGATCCTCACCCGCTGATTCGTCCCAGTGTTTGAGCAGAAAAGGGCTCAATTTCCCCACCTCATAGATCAGGCTTGAAATAAAATCCTAAAGGAAGCAAGTGATGGCCTGGGCTCCTTGCTAGCCTTTACCCACTTTCCATTCGCTGTCATCTCTCAGTAGAATTCCTTCACCTCCTGTCTAATCATCTAATCAAAGGAACCAGTTTAGAGCCCCAGGGTCTGGGAGGTTACCCTTCACAGGAGTAGTGATCATTTGCAAGAGGATAAATCAGTTCAGTTCAGTTCAGTCACTCAGTCGTGTCCTACTCTGCAACCCCATGGAATGCAGCACGCCAGGCTTCCCTGTCCATCACCAACTCCTGAAGCGTGTTTAATCCCATGTCTGTTGAGCCGGTGATGCCATCCAACCATCTCATCCTCTCTTGTCCCCTTCTCCTCCGCCTTCTATCTTTCCCAGCATCAGGGTCTTTACCAATGGGTCAGTTCTTCACATCAGGTGGCCAAACTATTGGATTTTCAGTGTCAGCATCAGTCCTTCCAATGAATACTCAGGACTAATTTCCTTTAGGATGGACTGGTTGGATATCCTCACAGTCCAAGGGACTCTCAAGAGTCTTCTCCAACACCACAGTAAAAGCATCAATTCTTCAGCACTCAGCTTCCTTTATAGTCCAACTGTCAAATCCATACATGACTACTGGAAAAACCATAGCTTTGACTAGACGGACCTTTGTTGGTAAAGTAATGACTCTGCTTTTTAATATGCTGTCTAGGTTGGTCATAGCTTTTCTTCCAAGGAACAAGCATCTTTTAATTTCATGGCTGCAGTCACCACCTGTAGTGATTTTGGAACCCCCCCCCCAAAAAAAGCCTCTCACTGTTCCCATTGTTTCCCCATCTATTTGTCATGAAGTGATGGGACTGATGCTATGATCTTCGTTTTTTGAATGTTGAGTTTTAAGCCAGCTTTTCACTCTCCTCTTTCACTTTCATCAAGAGGCTCTTTAGTTCTTCTGTTTTCTGACATAAGAGTGGTGTCATCTGCATATCTGAGGTTATTGATATTTCTCCTGGAAATCTTGATTCCAGCTTGTGCTTCCTCCAGCTAACATTTCGTATGATGTACTCTGCATTTAAGTTAATTAAGCAGGGTGACAATATACAACTTTGATGTACTCCTTTTCCTATTTGGAACTGGTCTGTTGTTCCATGTCTGGTTCTAACTGTTGCTTCTTGATCTGCATACAGATTTCTCAGGAGGCAGGTAAGATGGTCTGGTATTCCCATCTCTTGAAGAATTTTCCAAAGTTTGTTGTGATCCACACAGTCAAAGGCTTTGGCATAGTCAATAAAGCAGAAGTAGATGTTTTTCTGGAACTCTCTTGCCTTTTTGATGATCCAGTGGATGTTGGCAATTTGATCTCTGGTTCCTCTGCCTTTTCTAAAACCAGCTTGAACATCTGGAAGTTCATGGTGCATGTACTGTTGAAGCCTGGCTTGGAGAATTATGAGCATTACTTTACTAGCATATGAGATAAGTACAGTTGTGTGGTAGTTTGAACATTCTTTGGCATTGCCTTTCTTTCGGATTGGAATGAAAACTGACCTTTTCCAGTCCTATGGCCACTGCTGAGTTTTCCAGATTTGCTGGCATATTGCCTGCAGCACTTTCACAGCATCATCTTTTAGAATTTGAAAGAGCTCAACTGTAATTCCATCATCTCCACTAGCTTGGTTCATAGTGATGCTTCCTAAGGCCCACTTGACTTCGCATTCCAGGATGTCTGGCTCTAGGTGAGTGATCACACCATCATGGTTACCTGGGTCATGAAGAGCTAAATGTAGGAAGCATAGAAAAGACTCTGTGCATCTTTTAGTCACACACACTCTTCAGCGGAGTTTCAATCCCTCTTAATTTTCAAAGCCCCAGATGCTGCTGTTGTTCAGTTGCTCAGTCCTGTCTGACTCTTTGTGACCCCATGGACTGCAGCACACTAGATTTCCCTGTCCTTCACTGTTTCCTGGAGTTCGCTCAAATTCATGCCCATTGAGTTGGTGATGCCATTCAGCCATCTCATCTTCTGTCACCCCCTTCTCCTTCTGCCTTCAATCTTTCCCAGCATCAGGTAAAGCCTCAGCTTCAGCATCAGTCCTTCCAGTGAATTTTCAAGGCTGATTTCCTTTAGGATTGACTGGTTTGATCTCCTTGCTGTCCAAGGGACTCTCAAGACTGTTCTCCAGCACCACAGCTTGAAAGCATCAGTTCTTCAGTGCTCAGCCTCCTTTATGGACGACCTCTCACACTGGTACATGACTACTGGAAAAACCATGTGAAGTTAAGTCACTCAGTCATGCCCAACTCTTTGCAATCCCATGACCTCTACAGTCCATGGAATTCTCCAGGCCAGAATACTGGAGTGGGTAGCCGTTCCCTTCTCCAGCAGATCTTCTCAACCCAGGGATCGAACCCAGGTCTCCCACATTACAGACAGATTCCTTACCAGCTGAGCTTCCAGGGAAGTGCTGGAAAAACCATAGCTTTGACTATATGGACCTTTGTCGGCAAAGTGATGTCTCTGCTTTTTAATATGCCATCTAGGTTTGTCACAGATTTCCTTCCAGACAGGAGAATCACCTAGCCCAGTGCCCCGTCCACAGCTATGAAGCTAGAACAGAGTATTTCAGATCTTTTGTGGCAGCAGACTAGGTGAGATAATTTCTCACGTGTCCTCAGTGAAGAGCCTGGTAGAGTTGGGGGCGTGCACCCCCCTCTCCAGGGCTCTCTAACAGATGTCTTCCAGATGAGAGGGACTCAGATCACAGAAGAGTCTCTCATTAATCAGCCAGTCCCATGGTTCCGAGTGATCTTTAATGAGAGAAGGAGAAGTGGCCACGCTCCCAGGGCCCCAGAAGGTATGGCTGTGATTCCAAATTAATCTTTGATAACTGTCCAGCATAAACATGATTTTATCCTCTTTTTTCTGTTCCCCATGAGGGTTCTCAATTCCATTCCCTTCTCAAAACAAAATGAGTTTGGCAGGGGAAGGGATGCAAGGTCAAGGGATTAGGGTGACATTTGGTAGTAAAATGTTGAAGTTTTAAAATAAATTCACTGTTACTTCTAAGACAATTATAACCATTATCACCATCAAACAAACATGAGTAGGCTTAAGCCTTGCTCTGATAACACACATAGGTGGGCGGCAGAGACGTGTTGCTGCCAGCTGGGGACAGAAGAGAGACGGTTCTGGGCAAGGTCCCTAAGGGTTTTGCAGCTACAAACCAGCTTAGACCACATGAGGGGCAAGCTAGCTGCCAGGTGCCGACTGCATTTAGGAAGTTAACAGCTGAGGGGCCAGCACAAGACTTCCTTTTCCAAGAGGTTTTCACACACACAAAAAGATCCCTATACACTGCTATGTGTAATTAGCTAGTGGTGTTGGTGGTGTTTAGTCCTTAGTCGTGTCCGACTCTTGGCAACCCCATGGACTGTAGCCCGCCAGGCTCCTCTGTCCCAGGCGAGAACACTGGAGAGGGTCGCCATTTCCTTCTCCAGGGGATCTTCCCGACCCAGGGATCAAACTCATGTCTCCTGCCTTGGCAGGGGGTTCTTTACCACTGAGCCACCAGAGAAGTCCAAAATAGCTAGTATAAACTGCTATATAACACAAGGAGCCTGGCCTGGTGCTCTGTGACCACCGAGAGGAACGGGATGGGGGAACGGGAGGGAGGCTCGAGAGGGAGGGAATATCCATGTAGTTACGGCTGATTTGCACTGTTTAAGGCAGAAACCAACACAACATTATATCCTCCAATTAAAAAGAAAAAAAAACAAAAAACCCTACAAAATAGAAAAAAAGGAGAATCCCCTTTCTTCCTGCGATCACTGGGGTCGTGGACCAAGGAGGATAACGATTTACCCAAGATTATGCATGAAATTCACAATGCATAATCCTGATAGAATGTCACATGGATCCATCCTGCCCCCCTTTTTCTTCCCTTCAGAGCACACAATAGTTACTGTCTAAAGGGGATGATGATAGGAGACCATGAAAGCCTAGATTCTGCTTAATGCATTTGTAAATGAAAATCTTCATGTAAATAAAGGATTTTTGTGCTATTTGGGAAAGTATGTAGGTTTAGAGGAGCAGTGGTTGGTCCCCATAGGATTAAAAAATTGTATATAAAATCAACTATGTAAATGATGAAATACACATTTTAATACACTCTATGATAGTGTAAAATGTAAAATTTTCATCAAGAAATCAAAATCTTAATGAAGAAAAAAACAGCATTTTGGTTTAAAAGTGATGGTGACGTTTCAACTCGTTTCCACGTTCAAAAAGGGACCCTCCCAAGTATTCCAGTCTCATGATGTCAAAAGAAAAGTGTGTCACTTCACAGAAAATTAACACACTGTGACCCTATTGGTCACCTTGAACCTTTACTACTTTTGAAAAATCTTATGCCACCGTCCTGCCTACATGAAGGTGCAGCCAGACCCAAAGCCTCGGAACCTTCTTGGGCCAGTCCCAGCACAGCCTGGCTGCCACTGGACCCCAGTCCTTGTCTTTCCCCTGCCACACAGAGGGGGCACCAGCCACTTACCTGGAAACGTATGTCCTGTTCATCCCGGAGATGTTTGTTCCTTTCCCTGCAGATGGAAAGGGGAATCTGTTCAAACATGGGGCCTGTGGTCAACAGATCTACAGCACTGATTTGACGGTCAGATGGGTGCAGAGGACAGCTGTGCGTGCAAGACCCGGGGAGGGTGTGGAACTGCTTTCCTTAGGGAAGGTGGCTAAGGGCAGAGGGTGGTTGTGTCTAAGTCAGGTCAGAGGCAGGGGGACAGAATGGCGTTATGGGCATTGACCTTAGAGCCACCTGACATCTAGGCTCCCCTCAGCTGGTTGGGGGCCCAGGTGAGGCAGAGAGGCTCCAGGCTGGGACTCTGAACAGACCCTGGTGGTGGTTTAATCACTCAGTCGTGTCCGACTCTTGTGACCCCAAGGATTGTAGCCCACCAGTCTCCTCTGTCCAAGAGATTCTCGAGGCAAGTACACTAGAGTGGGTTGCCATTTCCTTCTCCAGGGGATCTTCCTGACCCAGGAATTGAACCTGGGTCTCCTGCATTGCAGGTAGATTCTTTCCCAACTGAGCTATAAGGGAAGCCCTAGTTTCCATTAAAAAGACCCACAAATGTTGGCAGAGTGGTGCCCTGTTAGCCTCCCCTGCTCACTCACACTGTATCTGCCCTTGTATTTTTTTCAAAGTAAAAATAGCAAAAAGGGGAAAAGCCCAACTAAGCGTGTTCCTGTGCATCTTGTTCTGTCTTCACTAAATTCTTCCTGAGAATCCAGACTCCCTCTCACACTGATGATAACTTGGCCACTAAGAAAATCTCTTCCATCTTCCCAGGCTTTTGAATCACATCTTAAGTGAAGAAATCTGAGATGCATTCTCTTTGAAGAATTTTTCTATTTGGTGGCATCAAAGATGCCAGACACAGGATCTTATCTCTCTTTCAAATTAAAAAAAAAAAAAACTAAAAATCTTAATAAGGTAGCCGATTCAAACCCGCTTGCAATTTAAAAAATTTGAACCCAGATTTCATTACCATCTCCCAAGAAGTGTTTTGCGGGCAGCAGGTCAAGTAACTTAGAAACCTCAGAGGCAAAATTGAAAATTCCATCTTTCCCCACACCCAGTTGAGTTTGGTCATCTGGGGGAAGTTTTTTGAGAGTATTCCAAACCAAATCAAACCAGTGAGCTTTGAATTTACAGTAAGCTTAATAGGCTGAGAAAACTCCTATCTTGCTGCTCTGTTTATGATTCATTTACTCATTCAACAAACGCAAACAGAATGTGGCAGGATAAAGGGCACGAGCCAGCTGGGGATTCAGTTCTGGCTCCGGCATCGAGGATCTATGTCACAGTGGTAAATTACTTCATTTCTCTGATACCCACTTCCTCTTGGGCGAACTCCTGTATTAACAATTCTCCAACTTCCCAGGTTTTGTTGAAGACGAAGGAAACTCTACATCTGACATGGATGAGATGCTCGATCAGTTCAGTTCTTTCCTCCCTGAGCAAGCACCATGCCAGGCACCCAGAAGAATGGGGCAATGCCCACCTGCAGAGGTACAAACTGGAGATGGGGGTGGGCACCTGTGTAAATGGACCAAACATAGTGGAGAGGTGGTGTTCAGCTGTCCAACAGGATGTTGGGGACCAAGGGAATGAGGGTGCTCTCTCAGCAGACAGGTGAGACTCTGGGAGGTAAGGTGCGCCCTTCTGAGCTCTGGGATGAGTACGCACCTCAGGAAATCCAACTGCTTCAGGAGTCCCGACTTCTCCCGCTGCAGACTCTCGGTGACGCGGTACACTTCCCTGAGGGGATACAAGAGGGCGGTGATGAGTGACGGCACCAAGTGGGGCACTACCAGGGCGTGAGATGGTGATGAAGTCAGACCCTGGAGATGGTACCCAGGCTGGTCCTCCGCTGGAGAGCAGGGTCTCTGGCAGGGACTTATATCAGAAATCAGCAATTCATCTCAGGCACCTGTTTGGAAGGTGAACTTATCCCCATTTTACAGACATAGATCACAAGACAGGTTCACTTACTCTCTCCCTGGACAACCTAGGACTGAGCCACGGTCCTAATCCAGACCCCCTGGTCCCAAGGATACTGCTTCATGATGACTGTACTGTCTTCTCTGGCTCCCAGTGGTCCTGCCCTGCCCAGAGGTCAGGGAATCAGAATCAACTCTCTTCTCCAGCCCAGTCTTGAAGGGTGAGAGCAGAGTTAGTGCTTCCCCGCCATCTCTCACCTCCATCATGCTGGCTTAGTTTATTTTCAGGAGCTACTGAAGAACCACTTTCCCTTCTCCACCTTCCCCCAACAGTCTCCAGTCTGTTCCCCAAGAGCTGGAATTTCCACTGTTGCACATTCATTTCTTTGACTAAAAATTTCCATCTCTAGCTACAAAGCAGAGATTTAATGTATCAGTCATAATCCATTGTTTATATCACAGTGTGAGCGAGTCAACAGAGGATTTGGGGGAAGGAAAGAGAGAGGCTGAGAGATACATTCGGGGTGGCTGGAGGGCAATTTAGGTGGGGCTCTGTGTGCTGTGTTTGCCTTTGCATTCTCACTGCAGAGTCTGGCTTGAAAGCTGCAGTTAGCAAACAGCAGCTGGAAGAAAGGAGAGAGGATAAAAGGAAGGGCAGGAGGGAAGAGGGAAGGAAGGGAGGAGGGAGTGGTGGCGAGGAATTCAGCCTCTCTCAGAAAGGGAAAAATAGAGAATGGGGTGATGCTGGAAAATAAACCTTGCTTAACTGTGCAAGTCTGCCTCCATACTTCCCTCTGGGCTCTGCCCTGCGGTTCAGAGATTTTAAGTCTCCCCTAGGCTTACAGCAAAGGGTCCAAGGTTCCACATTTCCAAGCCACAGCCTAGTTTCAGAGGAGGAAGCCTGGAGGGTGCACAGACTGAGCTGGGCAAGGACTGACCCCTGACCAGCCTGCCCATGTCACCACTGAGCTTGCTGGGGCCACAGGACGTGCTCACCAAGATTGCAATCGCTGGATTCCTTAGGCGGTATCTTGGGTTTTTCCCCTTTATAGAATAATTAGAAAGTCAATTTGCAACAGTAACAAACTGTCTCAAATTCTAAGTTCACCTCAGACAATCCTAATTAAGCAACAGAACTTCTCTGGCTCCTGCAGAGCTGCCAACTCCCAACATTTTATTACCAATTATATTTAATTTCGACTTGAGGGAAAACAATGTCTCTCCCATTATCCACGCTGGGTCGCTAAGCCCCAGCCTGGGACTCTGCTCCAACCAACCGTGAGCATACCTGCCAGATTGCTCCTTGCTTCCCTCGGAGCCAAGGTTGCCTCCAGCTGGCTTTGGGGCTCCCCAGCCCCCACCCCACGTCCTGCTTCTTCCTGGGAGCAGATGGCTTTCCCCGCTGAGGACAGCCACTCAGTGGAGACCTGAGGGCTGGGGTCTCCCAGTGTTTGTGCAAGTGTGAGTGTGTGCGTGCTCAGTCGTGCCTGACTCTGTGCGACCCCATGGACTGTAGCCCACCAGGTTCCTCTGTCCATGGAATTCTCCAGGCAAGAATACTGGAGTGGGTTGCCATGCCCTCCTTTAGGGCATCTTCCCGACCCAAGGATCGAACCTGTGTCTCCTGCTTCTCCTGCATTGGCAGGCAGGTTCTTTACTGCTGAGCCACCTGGGAAACTCCACAGTATTTGATGGAGGGGCCAAGTCCTCCACAATGAAGAGGACCTCATTCCAGCCCTCCTCTGGCCCTGCTGACACAGCACCAGGGGACCCTGGCACCGTGACAACACAGACACATACACACCCGTTCGGGGTATGTATCAGTGCACATGTGTGGCTATTGTCTACTAGACATACAGATATCCACCTATCTAAACATGTACACACACACATACACACATGTATATTCAGAGAGATTTTGGGGGTCTTAACAAAAAGAAAAGCATTTCTAAAAGAAAAGAAATAAAGATTCTTAGATATTTAACAAAATGCCCCTGAACGTCCTTCTGACCTAGACATTCAACAAGTTTGTGTCTGGCTGACGGGTGAAGGGTAAAGCATAGAGCTTGCCATTTCATGGTAGCAGCTGGGGAGAGGTTTACCGCGGCCCAGAGGGAAGGGCTGTCGGCCTGGTTTTTATCAGAAAGAAATATGGAGCATTCTCTAAAGGATCTGTCAAGTGAAAAATGCAGGCTGATGTATAGCAGTGCACTGTGTGTGTGTGTGTGTGTGTGTGTGTGTGTGTGAGCTCACTGTGACCCCATGGACTGTAACCCACCAGGCTCCGCCGTCCATGGGATTCTTCAGGCAAGAATACTGGAGTGGGTTGCCATGCCCTCCTCCAGGAGATCTTCCCCAGCCAGGGATTGAACCTGCATCTCTTACATCTTGTGCATTGGCAGGTGGGTTCTTTACCACTAGCGCCAAGTGGAAGTATCTGTGTGCGTGCACATACAGCCTGGAAGGATCCACAAGAAGCCACGACTTGTGGCCTCCTACTCATAGGAGGCCAGGAGTCAGGGGGTGGGGATGTAAACCACTTTGAATGTTGTGCCTTGTCATAAACCACCTGCCCCAGATACAAAATGATTAACAAAATAGACAGCGATGCTTCTTTTCAGTTGACCTTCATCTGTCCTCTGACTGTTTCTTCTTCATCTCTTTTTAAAATCTAGCTCTCCTTCCTTGGGTGTCTTCAGAGAACAGGAAGACTCATTTTCCCGTCCTGAGCTCCAGCTGACACATGACGGGGCCTGATGATCTAGAGGCCCGCTGTCCCCACTCCCCGCTGCTCTGGAGAATCACCCGGCAGCCAGACAGCTCTGGGGACGGGAGGACGCGGCTCTGACCTTGCTTTCTGGCACTGTGTAGCTATGTTACTGCACACTGCTCGCTACCCCTCTCTGAGCCTCCATTTCCCATTTGTGAAATGGAGAGGTGGCTTCCATACTGCTGGTCAGGGGTCCTGCCCTATGGAGGGCACGCTAAGCCTCTCACCGCCTTCTCTCCCATCTCCCTGGACAAGACACGCTCTCCTGGGCTCCAGCAGGCTCTCCGGCTACAAACGCCGCTGCAAGCTTCTTCAAAACAGCCATGAAGGTTCTGCACTCATTTATCTATCCGTCCTAGCCCCTCCTTCCCTCTTTTTCAATTCCCAGCCTCCAGAGATTGTGACTCTGGCTTGCTTGATGAAGATAAGGCTTCAGAAAGATTTTAATCCTCACGCCGTGATTGGTTACCCCGGCTCTGGTGATTACCTCTGGTGCTTACTTCCACCTGCCGGCCTCACGCCCGCTTTCGGATGTTTGTTGCTTTTAGGCCTTGATTGAATTTTAAGAGCCTGAATCCTTAATTCTGTTTATAAAGTTAAGCACCTTGTTGACCCGCTCTCAATGGGGAGGAACCGATTTTGCTTGTTTCCGATGAAATACACCACTCCTCCACCCGGCATCCGAGCCTTGGAACGGAAGGGCTGGTTTTGCTTTAAGCCAGCGGCTAGGGAAGACATCTATTTTTCAACTGGAGGGATCTTCCTAGGGTAAAATTCCAAATCTAAACACATGTCCTGCCTCTCACCCTGGATCAGTCCCAAATCATACAAAACACTACACATGAGCTAGACAGCAGAACAATTTGATTTAGGCTAATGGCTTCTCAGGCGGCAGAGTGGTAAAGAATCTACCTGCCAGTACAGAGACGCAAGAAAGTGGGTTCAATCCTTGGATCAGGAAGATCCCCATGGAGGAGGGCCTGGCAACCCACTCCAGTATTCCTGCCTGGAGAATCCCATGGACAGAGGAGCCTGGCAGGCTATAATCCAAAGGGTTGCAGAGAGTCAGACATGACTGAGCACACACACACACACACACACGCAATGAACCAAGGTTTAGCCAGGAGTCAGAGAGAGGCAGGGCTTTATCAGCAATCCACGGCCAGAGACGTGGGGCTGCCCCCACAGGGCCTGCACAGAGGAAGGCTGGTGGGAACAAAATGGGCAGAGCTGGGATGCCGCTTCCAGGGCCCTGTCACATATCCTGTGACACACTGCACACGAACGGCACACTGACCTGGGAAGACTTCCCGGCCCACCGTGGCCTTCAGGGTCAATGTCTGGCCACTCCCCTCACTCAGCATCTTTCCCCAGATTGCCTGCTACTTGGTTGGATAACGTCTTCTTGATAGTTTAATACATTTTCCAAGAATAAGGCTGCATGTTTCTTGTCAATCCTAGGTAATACCTGGCACAGAGCTGGTCTGCTTCATACCTCAGGGTTCCAGAAGAAGGTTAGAAGAGGGACTGAGGAGCCCCATCCCCATCTTATGAGCAACGAGAAGGGTCTGGGGTGAGGGCAGGGGTATGGGGTGCTCATAGGCTCAGATCAGGGGACCAATGTGGAGGGCAGCATCCAGGCGGTGTAAGGGCCACACTCACATCTCCTTCTCCTGGTGGAGCTTGTGGGCCTCTTGCCGGAGGCTCTCCAGCTGCTGCTGGGCATCCTGGAGCTCCCGGGACGTCCGCTCCAGCTCCCGTGCCAGCTCCTGGTTGGTGAGTCTCAGCTTGGTGTTCTCAGCCTTGGTCTCGTGCTTGTCATTGTGCAGGGCGGTGCACTGACCTTCCAGCTGGAAAGGCAGAAGGGGGCATGCAAGGGGAGAGTGATGAGGGGCCGGCTCCTTCAGGCGGCCTCCCCCGGCCCCCCCGGCTTCTTCCACGTGGTGGGCAGCAGTCCTTGCTACTGCCCCTCACCGCCCTCCAGCCTCAGTCAGCTTCGTCCTGCCCCTCAATCCGCACGCACACACACACACGCACACACACACACACTTCCGAGGACAGGAAGGAGCTTCCAGCGCACTGCTGCCGCTCTCCTGTCTCCACGGGGCTACTAAGCAGTCCGGGGAGGACTTCTCTGGTGGTCCAGTTATTGAGAATCCACCTGCCAGTGCAGGAGACCTGGATTCGATCCCTGGTCCAGGAAGATTCCACATGCTGAGGCACAGCTAAGCTACAAGTGTGGAGCCCGCGCTCTAGAGCCCAGGGGCTGCGACTACGGAGCCTGGGTCCTAGAGCCCATGCTCGACAAGACAAACCATCACAACGAGCAGCCCTCAAACCACAACCAAGAGTAACCCCGACTCACCGAACTAGAGAAAAGCCCTCGTGCAGGAACAAGGACCTAGCATAGCCAAAATTAAACCAATGTGTAAAAGCAACATTGCTTTAAAAAAAAAAAGTAGTCCTGGGAGGGGGCTGCACCATTCACAAAGACCATCATCGGTCCCTCTATCCCAGTGCTGATGACCATCGTCTCACCAGTGGTCTCATCAATGTCTTAGGCTCTCATGAAATCCCTCTTGTCCCCCACACCAGTTGCTTTCCCTTGGTCCTTGATGGAGGTGGAGACCACTAAGGGTCCTTCTTCATATACCCACCTTCCCCGGTCATGAATCCTGAACATCAATCTACTTATTTCCTTTTCCTCTCTCAGCTGAACAAGTCCAAGTCCTTTCATCTAGACAAGTTTGCTATGGTAGCCACAAACCCTGCAAACTCTTAGGAAATAGCTCAAACAGGTCCAACCAAACATGGACCTTTTCTCATGTCCCTAAAGCAACTAAACACCTTAAGGTTTTTCTGGCTGGTGATCAGTCTGTACAGAGCTTCTAACCCTCTCACCAGAGGAAGACTCAAAAGTGAGGCACACAGATCATAATGGATTTAGTTGAATGAATGTGGCCAGTAAGAGAAAAAAGAAGCAAAAACAAGGAGGTCTGTGCCAATCTCAAGAGGCCCCTGAGTATTCAGGGAAGTAATTAAGTTGAGTGGCAATCATTCATTGAAGGGATAAATCTATTTGGGAAGAACTTAATACATAACAGTAAGCAGGAGAAGGGAGAGGAGAAGCCAGGTATGACCGTGCAGGGGGATGGGGAGGCAGCTGGCAATTCCAGGCATTGAGAGCATCTTGTTGCAGGAGAAAAACCAAAATCTACGGGTTGGGGATTCGCAGGAGTGGAACTGTCTTCCAGCCTTAGCATGGGGTGTCTTCAAGCGTATTTTAATGTGCTGCTAAAAATATCCCTCTCTTTTCAAATGGAAGCAATGCGTCTGGGTCTGTCCAAGGCTGGATTCCTTCCAGCACTAAACAAAACAAAACAGGAGGCCAAGTGGCAAACAGTCCTCTCTCTACCTGTGAGCCCCTTGCTTTGAAGAGGAGGCTTGCCTAGGTTTCCCTGGTGGCTCAGACGGAAAGAATCTGTCTGCAATGCAGGAGATCCAGGTTCCATCCCTGGGTCAGGAAGATCCCCTGAAGAAGGGAATGGCAATCCACTCCAGTAATTCTATCTGAAGAATTCCACGGACAGAGGAGTCCGGCGGACTACAGTCCATGGGGTCACAAAGAGACATGACTTAGTGTGTGACTTTCATTTTTCACTTGCCTAGAGAATCCATCTCTCTGGGGTCCTGTGCCAGGCTCTCCCAGACGTGGTGGATGGACATGGGGATAGATACTGCCTAGCCTGTCTCTGGGGACTCAGGTGCATCAAGGGAGCATCTGGGGTCTGCAACGATCCTGAGGTGTGATGAGAGCAGTTGCAAAGGGGCTAATGCACATTTTCTGGGTGCATGGGAAGAGAGGGAGCAAACAAATGGACCTTTGAGGAGCCTCTTCCGACTGGAGGCATCTCCAGCCATCCTGTGTCCCCAGGTCTCAGCATCTCCCTCCTTTCTCACACAGGATGCAGGAAACAAACTACTGTTTTGGCTTTCTGATGGCTCCCGGGCATAATTATACCCCCATGTCTGCAGATACCTCGACTGTCAGCAATTTTTCCAAGTTAAACACCAGGTATGGGAGAGTATACAGGTTTATCTCAGGATCATCTGTGATTTCAAGTGCTCTCTTTTGTACCACTAAATGGTTCTTCTCAGATTAGGAAAAATTAAGTCCTTAAGCAAAGGGCAGGGAAAGTGGGCAAGAAAAGAGGGGAGGATAGAGTGGACAGTTGGGTCCTCTGAGGATGTGGAGGAAAGCTTACCCGCTTCTGCTTCTGGACCAGCTGTTCCAGCTCTTGCTCCTTCGAGAGCAGCTTCCGCTCCAGCTCCTGACTGCGGGCCCGGAACCTCTCCGTGTCCTGCCAGAGCAGGAAGAGGGACATGTGAGGCCCAAAGGCACCTGGATGGAGATTGCTTTCACCACCTTGAACCTGCTCAACATCAGGATCCACTCAGTCTTTGGGCTTCCAGTAGTCTTGTACAGATGTGAGAGTTGGACCATAAAGTAGGCTGAGCACTGAAGAACTGATGCTTTCAAATTATGGTGCTAAAGGAGACTCTTGAGAGGTCTCTTGGACAGCAATGAGATCAAACCTGTCAATCTTACAGGAAATCAACCCTGAATAGTCACTGGAAGGACTGATGCTGAAGCTGAAACTCCAATACTTTGGCCACCTGATGTGAAAGCCGACTCAATGGAAAAAACCCTGATGCTGGGAGAGACTGAGGGCAAGAGGAGAAGGGGACAGCAGAGGATGCGATGGTTGGATGGCATTATCCACTCACTGGGCATGAGTTTGAGCAAAGTCTGGGAGACAGTGAAGGACAGAGAAGCCTGGTGTGCTGCAGTCCATGGGGTTGCAAAGAGCTGGACACGACTTAGTCACTGAACAGCAACAACAATACGACATCCCGGGCTTCAGTGACCCACATTTCCAGGTGGACAGGGAACACATATAACACTAGCTCCCTCCAGGAATGACCAAAATCAAGCCCAGCCTTCAAGATGTTTTCAGTGGTAAACCTCTCCATCCCTCTGTACATTTATTACTCGTTCACTCATTGATCCAACAGATACTTGTTGATTGCCTGCCTACTCTGCTCCCGGCACAGTGGGGGTGCCAAGGGTACATCAGTCCATAAAAGATAACAACCCTGCTCTCTGGGGCCACAGTCAATTAAAATGAATGAGTAAGTTACATGCCAAATTTGAAGGGGACAACGACCTTGAAAAAAAAATAAAGCCAAGAGATGGGAAGTCAATAATGCTGTGAGGGTACTGCACTCTTAGGTCCAGGAGGAGGAAGGTGGTCAGAGCAGGTGCTATTTTATTATTTCAGCCTGGCCTGCACAGCCAACCCCTGGGAATGGACTCTCACCTTCAGAAGAAATTGCTCCTTCTCAGTTTTGATTTGCTGTTCCATCTCCTCATAGAGGTGCTGGATTTCCTCATCATAGGCAGCAATTTTCCTGCACAGGTGACAGAAGGAGGGTCTGATGAGATGCCTCTATCCCCCAGTGGAGCTCTGGGTGGTGGGGTGACCACATAAGTCGGTCAGCCAAGGCTGCAGGGTCAGCTCCTCAGGACCAGCAGACCACGGAGGACCTGCAGGACCCTCTCTTCCTCCTGTCTCCAGGCCATTCCTCCCAGATGATCCACACACCTTCTGGTGGGGAGGGGAGCATCCCAGCTCCATCTTCTTGTGCTCTGCTCTTTGCCAGCGCTAACCCAACCAGCATCGTGACACTCCTCATTGCATGGCCCGCTGATCCCTATGCTTGTCCACAGAATAAAGGTGTGGGCTTTTTCTCTGCTTGGTTTCTTGGTTTAGCTCTTTTCCACATTGGATACTTTCCCTCCACCTGGTTCCATCAGCACTGTCTGAGATGTGCTCTCCTGGAAACTGTGTGCTGAACTCTGGGTGACCCTCATTTTTCACAGGCTCTCAGAAGGTTCCGTGGTGATGACCACCACCTCCATCACAACACCCCCTACAGAGGGAGGGGCCGCTCCTGTCCAAGGACTTAGACCATCTTAGCACAGGGCCACGGGGAGGGTGAACCTGAAAGTGTTAGTCTCTCAGTCATGTCTGAGTCTTTGCACCCCTATGGGCTGTAGCCCACCAGGCTCTTCAATGCATGGAGTTCTCCAGGCAAGAATACTGGAGTGAGTTGCCATTCCTTTCTCCAGGGGATCTACTGGAGTGAGTTGCCATTCCTTTCTCCAGGGGATCTTCCTGACCCAGGGATCAAACTCAGGTCTCCTGCACCATAGTCCATGGGCTGGTCTTTCCTCACTCGCTATCTGCTGGGGGAAACTGGCACCCCACGCACAGGCCACAATTTTGATTGGCATCCTTTCAGTTCTACAGGAACCACGCATCTGCCCCAGACTGCACAGTCAAGGTTACTCACTGGTCTGAGTTCACATTCCTGGTTGTACCTCCAAGACCATAAACCTGACTTGGAGTGAGTACTGCATTGCCCAGGGTTGTGCCCAGAGAGAAGGGCACAGCTCCCCAAGAGTCCTCTGAGCAGAGGCTGTCTGCTCACCACTGGACCTCTCATTCTGGGAGTAACAAGCATCTTTGTGGCAAAGAGGGAGAACTCTCTTCTCAGTAAATGACAAATGTTTGGATTCCTGCTTTGGTGCTTAGCTGCCCCATGACAATTACAAGAGAATCTTGGTGAGGAACTGAGACATCTGTCATTGTACAGGGACCCCTTGGGGACAGAAATGGATACAGTGGATGGGAAGTTTCAGAGAGAAGGATGGTCTTCCTCTGGTCCCAGGAATTATCCTCCTGCGATGGAAGAAATTCAAATACTACATGGCAAATGGTATCTAGGAAAACTACAGACAGTGATTCCAACTATATAAGCACCAGAGAACTGATAAAGTGAGATGAGAAAAACTTCGAAATGGATTTGGCGCTGCTAAAGTCATACTAATTACAATCATTCATATAAGCCGTGTACCATGTAAGCATAATAACCATGCAGGACATTAATTCTACATTATCATTAAATGTGTTATATTAACTTGAAGTTTTATTGGATTAAATTAATAAACTTTATGCTTTTCGTGCTCACATGTCAGTTGGTTAGTCATGAAGTAAGTGATTTTATAAACACAGACATGAGAATTGGACTATAAAGAAGGCTGAGCACTGAAGAATCGATGCTTTTGAACTGTGGTGCTGGAGAAGACTCTTGAGAGTCCCTTGGACTGCAAGGAGATCCAACCAGTCCATCCTAAAGAAGATCAGTCCTGAATATTCCTTGGAAGGACTGATGCTGAAGCTGAAACTCCAATACTTTGGCAAAGAGCTGACTCATTAGAAAAGACCCTGTTGCTGGGAAAGATTAAATGCAGGAGGAGAAGGGGATAATAAAGGATGAGATGGTTGGATGGCATCTTTGACTCAATAGACATGAATTTGAGCAAAGTTCAGGAGATGGTATAGGACAGAGAAGTCCATGGGATCTCGAAGAGCTGCATACAACTTAGAGACTGAACCTCAAGGACAACAGCAAAATAAATGGAGAGGAGAGATGCAGCCTCTGAATGGCACCTACCCCAGCCCTCATCGCAGAGGAGGGACCTACCACAAAGAAGCCCTTGGATGCAGGTGGGCATCAGTGATTCTGGGCCCATATGGTCTCCCACATGGAGCTCATACTTTGGAAATGCTTTTGAACAAACCTGATCTCCTTGGAGGCTGCTGAGGCGTGGAGGACTTCAGAGGTTGAGCCTTGACTCAGGGCTGGACACACAAGCCCGATAATGAGAATATTAAGGTGCTGTGTACACCATGGGCATCACTAACCCAGCTCAGGGAGTGCAGATGACCAGGGTTATGATCCCAGAACCAGCTCATTTCCTCTGTGTGACCTTGGGTAAATGCTTCGACATCCTTTGTTCCCAGGATAACAGCTGTTCCCTGTTCCTCCCAGCATCATCACAATGAACGGACAGGTAAAGTGCTTGGAACTGCAAAATCCTAGACAGATATCAGGGATTATTTATTATCCTAATTATTATCATGGACTGCAGAGAGCAAGGGCCAGTACTCCCCAAGAGGTGGAGGGTCTTCGTTTTAAGAATAAAGGGGCTGCTGGGTTTGGAAAGGGTCAGAAGCAATCAGAAAGGTGAAGAACAGAAAGCTTAGTCAATAAAACCTGCTGTCGAAGTGATCCACTAGAGATGCAGGCTGCGTGTGAGCAGGGGCTGCAGAGAAATTACTTCTCTGGGAGAAACAGTGGCGAGAGGCACTCTCAAAAGATGTGGGCATATGGCATGCGGTGCCCCAGCCAAGTTCACCACATTCTGCCATCAGAGGAAAGAGGCAACCGATTGTGTTTGCTTATTACACACCTCTTTGTTGCCACAGTTTCTGGAACCACGCAGAATGCCTGGTGTACAAACACAGACTCTGAAGTCTTGTCCATGAGGATTTCTCCATCTGTTCCGATTTCCTGACCCACTTCCCTGACCTCAGAGAACATCGCATGTCTTTATTTGAACCTTTCGAAGTCCTGAATGACGCTTTCCTTTGGGTTTATGCAGTGTCCACGAGGTTACGGACACTCAGATACTGATGTCACCCACAGGGCCTGTGCTCAAAGTGTTCACACCGAAAATCTGTAAGAAATTAATATAAGACTTTGGATACCAGACTCAAAAGTCCATGGGTGGACCACATCGGGTGGCAGGGAAATGCCAGATTCCAGGGGAATTGAAGAATTTGGGGGTTGAAAGGCTTGTCTGATCCAACCATGTTTCTAGTGTGAGAGTCTTTGTCATAATATCTCCACCAAGTATGTACCCAAACTGGTTTAGAACAGCTCCAGTGAGAGAGAATGCAGGGTTTCTAACCAGCTCTCTCAGAGCAAATGACCTACCGAAAGCCAGGGTGAAAGGTCCAACCAACCTCAAGGAGACAGTGCCACCCTGGTGTCTGACTGCGGTGGATGCCCCCTCTCACAAGGATGACGTGTGTGTGTGTGTGTGTGGTGTGTGCAGGAGCACGGTATCAGGCATATTGGAGATCTAAGGATGGGATGTGTGTGGGAAGCAAGGAGGGCTGGAGATAGCGATGCTTATGTCAGTACAAGGCTTAGGTTCAGAGAGAATTCTCAGGGAGCAAGACCTTTCCCTGCCAGCCTCCTGCAGGCACCGTGGAAATTAATTAACCTTCACCAAGCGCACATGGAGAGTCAAGGTACCAGGCGCGAGCAGAGTATTTTAATCCTCAGCACCACTGGGGCCCCAGCTAACAGCACACAGGCGAGGCCTTCCTGCTGTTGAATATTAATTGGTCAAAATATTTTTTTTTCCAGTTTGCTCTCTCCTTTTCCTTTCCTTAGGAACAAAGGGTTTCAGCAAATCATCAGGTCCAGTGTCTAGGTTCTAGGCAGGATGTACTGAAATTACTCCAGAAAACAATGCAGTGTCTTCCTTCCCTAAATGGAGGTATAGTTTTGACCGTAGACAGGACAAGCAGCATTTGTCTGCATTTTAGATACATTTCAGAAACTTGAACTCAATGGACAGCTTAGGAAATGGCCACAGGCCTTGAAGAGGGGTCGTTCTGATATCATGTGTTTGCCTGTGGACGGGCAGCAGTCTGATACACAGGACTCTGGTTTGCAGAGCCTGGTGGAAGGCAGATGCAGAGAGAGGAAGAGCACCCTCGCATCGCAGACAAGTGGGGCCAGCCCAGGGAGGGGGCCAGTCTGTGGTCAGCCACATTCCTAGGGACAGAGCGGAGGGAGAACCCGCTTCAACTCCCATCCCCTGTCCTCCCACAGTACCAGCCTGTCCTCGCAGCAGCCGCTTTTAGGACAAAGATCATATGATATCACATATGTGGGATCTAAAAAAAATGGTACAAATAAACTTATCTACAACACAGAAATAGAGGCACAGATGTAGAAAACAAACGTACGGTTACCGGAAAGGAAAGTGGGGAGGGGGGATAAATTGGGAGACTGGGATCGACATATACGCACTATTATCTACAAAACAGACAAGTAATAAGGACCTGCTGAATAGCACAGGGAACGCTACTCAGTAATCTGTGCTGACCTATGTGAGAAAAGAATTTTAAAAAGAGTGGAGATATATATATATGGCTTCCCCAGTGGCTCAGCTGTAAAGAATCTCCCTGCAATGCAGGATACCTGGGTTTGATCCCTGGGTTGGGAAGATTACCTGATGAAAGGAGTGGCTACCCACTCCAGTATTCTTGCCAGGAGAAACCCATGGACTGAGGAGCCTGGTGGGCTACAGTCCAAGGGATCTCAAAGAGTCAGACTGACTGAAGTGACTTAGCACATGCATGCACACACACACACACACACACACACACACACACACGTAGATATATGGGTTTTGCTGGTGGTTCAGATGGTAAAGAATCCACCTGCAATGCGGGAGACCTGGGTTCGATCCCTGGATCAGGAAGATCCCCTGGAGGAAGTCTTGGCAATCTACTCCAGCATTCCTGCCTGGAGAATCCCCATGGACAGAGGAGCCTGGTGGGCTACAGTATATGGGGTCGCAAAGAGTTGGATGTGATTAAGCGCAGCACAGCACATATGTATACATAACTGACTCACTTTGCTATATAGCAGAAAGTAATATAGCATTGTAAATCAACGATGCACCAATACAAATTGTGAAAAAAAAAGAAAGAAAGAAAGCTGACAACTCCAAACCTCTGTGTTCTGGATTGTCAGTGTCCAAATTTCATCTGGCTTCTGTCAAATGTGGAATGAGAGCACATGGGGGCGAGGAATGGGTCTGAATGTCTGGAGGCTGCCCCCTTCCCCTGTCTCCCCACCCCTGCCCCTCATGCTCTGTTCACAGAATGGAGACCCTGGGCCAGAAACATCTCAGTGAGTCTGCTCTTTGCCAGAGAAGAAAATGGAAGCGCATTCAGCCTCTGCCAACTTTGTGGTTGGGACTCAGACTCACCACCGCTCCCTGCTGCCTTTTCCTTGCAACTGCGGTCTCCAGAGGCAAATGGAGGCTCTTAGAAAAATTCACTAGGGTTCTCTTGTTCCCCTGAGATCAGTCTTTCTCAGCCTCTCTGTCGTCTGTCTGTCTGTCTGTCTCTGTCTCTCTCTCACACACACAGGATTAGAGTATCACTGAATGAAAGGCAAACATATGAGTTTGTCGAAAATTCTGCAAAGGCTGTAAAATCGCCAATTGGATTTTCAAGATGGATGGTTTCTCCCTAATTAGATTCTGCTGCCTTGTATAAACCAACTTTGCAGCTTTATCTCAGCCTATAAAGCAAACCATTTTTCGTTAGTCAGGTTTACAAATCATGCCCCCAGTGACCACAGAGCACAATCATCCTCACTGTTCCTTCTGCTCTCCGGGCAAAGTTAACAATGTGCTTTTGCCTCTGATAGCAGTACACCAATTAAAAAAACACGGGCGTGACTAAGCCGTGGCCTCATGGCCGAGGGCCCGCCCTGAGAACTTCCCTCTACTCAGAGAAAGGGAGAGGAATTACAGACTGGAAGAGCCAGGGTGTGCCTGTTGCATCCTGGTACCTTTCGGAAATTTGTTCAGTCGTGCCCTACTCTTTGGGACCCCGTGGACTGTAGCCTACCAGTCTGCCTCCTCTGTCCATGGAATTCTCCAGGCAAGAACACTAGAGTGGGTTGCCATTCCCTTCCCCAGGGAATCTTCCCTACCCAGGGGTGGAACCCGAGTCTCCTGCATTGCGGGTGAATTCTTTACCATCTAAGCCACCAAGGAAGCCCCTGAGTGACAAACACACACACCTTCTAGAAGCTAGGCAGCATTTCTCAGTGGGGTCTGGGGTCCACCTGCTTCAGAACCCACATTCCTGAACCCCCACCCCCAAGACATACTGATTTATACCTGGGGGAGGAACCTAAGGATCTACCTTTTAACCCAGAGCCCCTGGTCATTCTGAAACAAGCTAACTTGCCAGAACCACCCAGCTAAGATTCACCACAATGACCACCTGCCATACATACAATGCTTTAATTGCCATCAGTGGTCCCCAACCCTTTCGGCACCAGGGACCATTTTCATGGAAGACAATTCCCCCCTGCCCAGGGTGATGGAGGGGGGTTGTTTTTCAGGATGATTCAAGCTGCATTACAGTTATTGTGCCCTTTATTTCTATTATTATCCCATGAGCTCACCTCAAATCAGCAGGCATTAGATCCCAGAGGTTTGGGACCCCTGACCTACCTGGCGGCAAGGTCAAGGAAACAATGACAGCCCCACTCCCCATCAAAGAACACCAGTTCTCAGGCTTGTGTCAGGTAGCAGGTGTGCCAGTTGGGCTGCCTGTCAGGTTGTGAGACACCTTCCTTCCTGGTCTGGATACCCTCTCGGGGTTGAGGGAAGTGAGTCTGCATGGACAGCAGCGGGACAGTGGCTGGCAGGATGGGAGGTGCAAGTGCAGCCCAGCCCCACCAGCCTCCATGCTCCTGAGAAACTTCCCAAGGCTGGAATCGTCTGGACCAGGAAGCACTGTGCGGATGAGGGACTGACTGCAACGAGGGCGTGGGGAGCACTGCTAAGCTCGCCAAGGCCAAGGGTGGTCCACCGAGGATGCAGAGCTGGCGGCCCCCGGGGTATTTCCAGGCTCCAAGCTGCAGAGGATGGAGCCGGGGCTGCCTTTGATCTCAAAAGCACTTCTCTTCAAAGAACTCAAAGCACTCCAAAGATACAGCCTAATCCATCTTCTCCCCTATCCTCAGGGTTAGATCCTGGTAAGGAACTCAACCCAGCAACTCCTCCAGCAGATTCCAGTTCTGGTCCAAAGTCAGGAGATTTTATACACACAGACCTGGAGCCCTCACTGCAGACCAAGCCGATGGCACCCTCCTGGGGTGTGGTTCCAGAATCCCTACTGGTGATGCTGCCTCCAGGCAGCCCCGTTCTGTAGCTGGAGAGCCCAAGCTTTTTTTTCTGAATCACTGTAAATGGCAGGATGCTTTCTACAGTGGAAGAGTTCACCACTCTGATGGCCAGAAGTCCTTTCTCCTATCAAACTACTCATATGTCTCCTATGGTAAAGTGTAAGTTTCTCCAAGTCTCTGTGTGGTGCATGTAGAGAAGAGTGGTTTGGTTGTGATCTAATCCCCCTCCTCCTCGGAGGGAACTGGAGGTGCTGGAGGACACACACTCACCTCTGGAGGTGCAGCAGAGGAGCTGGGCATTAGCCCAAGGTCACTGCATTTGACCTGCCCCCGCCTCCCCCCTGGGTCATGGCTGCTTGCCCATGGACATGCAGCAGCATCAAACACTGAACCCAGATTCTAGCCCAAATCTGAGGGTTTCTCAACCCCTGTCTCAAGGGACAAGGCGGGGGGAGGTTGAAGGTTCCCAGACTTGCCTCCTTCCCCTGCTCCTGAGGTGCAGAGTCAGAAAATGAAAACACCAGCAGGGAGGAAAGGCCCCGCGTTGTTTCTGACACTGTCTCAATGCTCAAGTCTCTGGACATCAAGATGTCACCTCCAAGCATCACACCCGCTGCATCCTCCTCCCTCCCAGAGCCTGGAGGTGACCCAGGAGGATGCTGGGGGCTCTTCCTCACTCACTGCAGCAAAACTAACCATGAGGGGCATGGCCAGCCTGGGGAACTGGGGCCCAGAACTGCCCCCAGGTGAGTCGTATTTCTCTGGGACCCATGGGAGAGAGAACCGAGGTGTGTGGTTCAGAAAAGGAGGAGGAAGCCGAGGCTACTGCTGCTGCCAATGGCAACGCTGTCAAGTGTTTCAACAGCCCAGGGATTTTCTGGTCTGCTCTGCGGCAGAATTTTTATGGCTCTGCCTCCTGGGTGTGATTATAAACTCCTCAGAGATGGGGACTCTGCTTTCCGTTTGCCCAGTTCAGCCTGGCACAGAGTAAGTGCCCGTTGTGCATGCATGCTAAGTTGCTTTAGTTGTTTCTGACTCTTTTGCAACCCCACAGACTATAGCTCATTAGGCTCCTGTGTCCACAGGATTCTCCAGATGAGAATACTGGAGTGGGTTGCCATTTCCTCCTTCAGGGGATCTTCCCGACCCAGGGATCGAACCCACATCTCTTACACGCCAGCTGCTAGCCATATGTGATGGTGCCCTGGTGCCTAGCTCCGGGTGGCCCACAGCAATCACGCCTTGTCACCCTCTCTGGGTGACATGCATGTCCCAGATAGAATGATGAGTTAGACCCTGGACTGAACAGCAGGCTCATAGGGGAGCCTGGGAGATGCTCTGACAGTCATCAGGGTTCCCCCAACTCCAGCCCAAATCAAACCATTCCCCAGGGGACTTTCCTGGGGTCCAGTGGCTAAGACTCTGTGCTCACAATGCAGGGAGCCCGGGTTCGATCCCTGGTCAGGGAACTAGATCCCACATGCCGTAACTAAAGATCCTTTGTGCCATAACTAAGACCTAGGACAGCCAAATAAATATTAAAAAAAAAAAATTCTCCAGACCTCCTTTTCTCGCTAACCAGAGTGTGTCCCTCCCTCAAAAAAGCCCAAACTCCCAAACTTGCCTCCTAGATGTCCCAGCAACACTTGGTCTCCCTGAGCTATTTGTAAAGCTTCCCATTTAACTATGTATCCTTCTGTTGCTGCTGCTGCTAAGTCACTTCAGTCCTGTGCGACCCTATGGACAGCAGCCCACCAGGCTCCTCCATCCACAGGATTCTCTAGGCAAGAATACTGGAGTGGGTTGCCATTTCCTTCTCCAGTATCCTTCTGCATCCTTGTAAGAAAAGTTATGATCAACCTAGGCAGCATATTAAAAAGCAGAGACATTACTTTGCCAACAAAGGTCAGTCTAGTCAAGGCTATGGTTGTTCCAGTGGTCATGTATGGATGTGAGGGTTGGACTATAAAGGAAGCTGAGCACCGAAGAATTGACGCTTTTGAACTGTGGTATTGGAGAAGACTCCTGAGAGTCCCTTGGACTGCAAGAAGATCCAACCAGTCCATCCAAAAGGAGATCAGTCCTGAATTTTCACTGGAAGGACTGATGCTGAAGCTGAAACTCCAATACTTTGGCCACCTGATGTGAAGAACTGACTCGTTGGAAAAGACCCTGATGCCTTGAAAGATTGAAGGCAGGAGGAGAAGGGGATGACAGAGGATGAGATGATTGGATGGCATCACCAACTCAATGAACATGAGTTTGAGTAACCTCTGGGAGCTGGTGATGGACAGGAAAGCCTGGCATGCTGCAGTCCATGGGTTGCAAAGAGTTAGACGTGACTGAGCAACTGAACTGATCCTTCTGTGGTTTCAGTTTCTTGTTTGACTTGAGCTACTAGGACCTCCAGGGATCATCTGGTTCAGGTAGAACTGGGAAGCAGGATATGATGAATGCTTTTCCTTTATTTAAGGGAGGAGAAGAGAACACAGAGACTCTAATGGGGCCTACTGTGTATTTCTTATTGTTGGGCTTCCTAGGTAAGGAACTCGTCTGCCAATGCAGGAGACACAAGAGACACAGTTCAATCCCTGGGTCGGGAAGATCCCTGGAGGAGGAAATGGCAACCCACTCCTGTATTGTTGCCTGGGAAATCCCATGGACAGAGATGCCTGGTGGGCTACAGTCCATGGGGTCACAACGAGTCAGATGTGACTGATATGCATGTGCTACAGAATAGAAAACCTCAGAGCTTGTCACATGTAAGGAGAGTGAGCACGTTTCATGGAACTTTGGTTTCAGTTACTCACACATGCAAGTGTGCGGGAGCGCCAAAGTCAAGTGCATTTCTTCTGATGAGTCTCAGTCAGAAAGTTTAAACAGCACCAATCCTGTTCTCTAATGCTGCCAGGAAGGAAACAGGAGCACAGAGAGGTAAAGCATGTTGCCTGAGCTCACACAGCCAGTCGGCGGCAGTGCCTGGGCGGGAGCTAGGGATGCTCCTGTCCCCTGTGCTCTGCTCACTACAGGCCTCTGGGAAATTGACTGCCAGACAGTTCAGTGACTCCTCTAGCCAAGAGTGGACTCAATCAGCTGACCCGGGCCCAGGGTGGACACAGAGGGCTAGAACTCCTGGCTGAACTATTTTCTCCAACATAGCCGACAGTGACCTTGACTTTCAGCTCACAAACTTTATAACCATCATTAAACTGGGACAAAAGCATGAATGGAGGCCACTTAGAGATGGATGTGAGGACTGAAAGGCTCTGAACTAAGTCTCTCCCTGCGGGGGTGCAGGCCACAGAGGGGCCCCCTGCAGGGAAGATTCTGAGCCCTGAGTGGGGTCACTGAGGCTGCTCAGGTGCCCCGTCTCCCTAGAGAACAAAGCAACCAACTGTAGTTCCCTGTAGGGGTGCCACCTGACTTCCCTGTGGCTCCTTGTGGGTGATCAAGACTGGGGTCAGAGACAGACTAATGAGGGGCAGAAAACAATCCAGCCCCTCATTTTACAGGTGCGAAAAACCGAAGCTCAGCAAGACCAAGAGACCAGAGCAAGGTCACAGAGCTAGCTGGCTGGAGAGCCACACATGGCTCAGACCCAGAGCTCCTGATTTCCTGGTTCTGCTTCTCACATGCACACAGGAGGCTCTGGGACCTACTGTTATTCAGTGAGGCTGCGACTCTTCCCAGCCTGAGGTCCCAAACACTGGGGCCCTACTGCCCAGAGGCGCGTAGTGTGGTCTCTAATGGGTCTTGGATGCCAGCCTATCTGGCTTAACTGAATACACGCTGCCTCTCACATGCTGTGAATTCTGAGGGCGTGTTACTTACCCTCCCACTGCCTCAATTTCCTCGTCTGTAAAATGTGGATGATGATAAATATCCGAATGAGTTGCGTGGACAAGATAGCACAGTGCCGAGCACAGCTGAGGGCCTAGTACACGTGAGCCAGGGCTCAGAAACACACACGGTGTCAACTCAAGTCCAGGCCCAGCTCGGGTGGATGGCTGAAAGGCGTCATCGGATGTAAGACAGAAAGGGTGTTCCTGGTTTGCACGTGTCTGGGTGGAGGGCGGGCTGACACAGGTACCCACCTTTTCAGGGCGCACTCCAGCTCATTCTTCTCCTCGTGGGCTTCTAGGAGCTGCGAGAAGATTCTGGTCAGGAAATCCTCAAAGTTGGACAGTAAGTGAGGCTCATCCTTCTTGAGCCGCAGCCAGAGCTGCTTGACGTCGGCTTCACTGCAAGAGAAAAAAAAAGCACTGAGGCAAGAGCATGGACATGAGGCTTCCCGGGACACCCTGAGGCCCCAGGGGCGACAGGGGCATCATCACTGTGGTCGGGACGGTGACGTCAGGGGCTGGCATTTATTGAGGGCTTGCTGCATGCAGTCTGCTTTATGAATGTTTGTTCATTTGGTCCTCTGTCACCTGCGAGGCAGGTGCTGCTAACACCCCCACTTAAGGACGAGGCGATGGATGGAGAGGGGTGAATGAGCCATCTTAGGTCACTCAGCTGCGAAGCAATGGAGCCAGGAGGCAAGCTCGGGCCTGTCTGGTCCCGTGCCAGCTTCCTACTGGCCACACCCGAGGAACCAGGGAAGACAGGAGCCCAGTGCTTGTGAGGACAGGCGTCGTGGAGCTGAAGGAGCAGGCCTGTCGCCCCATGAAGGACGGTCCTCATGGCTGAGAGGGAAAGATGTGCCAGCTGACAGGTGGCAGAAAACAACTGTCACTGCAGGGAATGGAAGGGAAGACACTGTGCCCCACTGGGGCCCGGAGGCAGCGGCATGACTGACAGGCGAGAGGAAGAGAAGGAGCAAGCCTGAGAGATGCGTGTGTGTGCACGGGGAGATGGTGGAGAGTGAGGAGGACGGAGCAGGCAGAGAGACAAATGCAGAGGGATGAGCCCAGAACTGCACCACCCTGCCCCAGCCAGCACCCTGGGCTCACGTGCATGCACTTAGCAGAGACATACAGGGTCACGGGGATCAGGGAGGGGAGGGGTGGGAGGCAGCATGTCATGGCCCCGACTCTCGCTCTGGAGAGATTCAACAGTCTACAGTCAGTGATCAAACAGACAGCCCAGAGAGCAATCTGATTTGCAGTCCATTAAATTCCAAAGCCACTGTGATCTGAAGGTAGCTACAACCAGGGGCCCTCAGGATAAAGAATAAAATCCCTTGTGCTTGTATAACAAGCATGATATCTGAGAAATTTTATTCAAAATAATACTTGATGGTGCCGTGTTAGCAATGTGCCTGGGGCATAGATATTACTCTCTGCACCAAGCAGAGAGGAGGCTCACCGAGAAGTGAAGCTGGCTCTGGTCAGTTATCTGATCATCTATCCCATTGTCTCTCCCTCTCTCTTTCCTTCCCTTGCTCCATTCTATCCAAATATCTACCAAATCATCTAAACCAATCATCCACCCACCCATCCATCCATCCATCCACCCACCCACCCATCCATCCATCCATGCATCCACCCACGCATGAATGCATGCATCCATCCATCCATCCAACCACCCATCCACCCATCCATACATCCATCCACTCATCCACCCACCCATCCAACAAGGATCTATTACTTGTTGAAAATGTAGCACTGAATTGGATGACATGAGAGATTTTGGAAATGAGAGAAGGGGAGGTAAGGAGCCTCCCTGTTTTCCAGAATGAGTTCCATTTACCCCCAAAGAACACATGGTTGTCTGCTCTATTGCACTGTAGATACAATGGAGATGGCACAGAGGGCTCCGAGATGAAGGGCCTCAGAGTGGTACCACGGTGACCTTCCATCAGTGTGGCGGGTTTCCCCTATGAAGTAAATGCATTATAAACTCAAGACACACCTCACTGGCCAAGGTCTGTGTGTTTGCATCCCTCAGGTTCCTATTGGAACCTGGCAGTGAGCCATTTGGGTTTGAGCCCCCTCTGAGGTTAGCAGAGCTATGTGATGCTGTTCAAAGCTCTTTGAACCACCAGGTTGTAGTTGCCTCATTTGTGTGTGTGTGTGTGTATTGGGCAGTCACTCAGTCATGTCCAACTCTTTGTGCCCTTACGAGCTGTAGCCTCCAAGGCTCCTCTGTCCAGGGGATTTTTCAGGCAAGAATACTGGAATGGGTTGCTATTTCCTTCTCCAGAGGATCATCCCAACCCAGACATCAAATCCATGTCTCTTGCTTCTTCTGAATTGGCAGGCAGATTCTTTACCACTGTATCACCTGGGAAGCCCCAACTTCTGGAAAAGGAACAAATCTCTGAACCCTGGATAAAAGATAAGCCAAGGCTGATCAGCTGTCCAATCACTCAATCAACCGGAGCACTGAGAAAATTTGGGAGTCTGGGTGTTCTGCCTACCACATCTGGACCAGGCCAGGGCCACTCTCTTGAAAGGATGTAGGGGTACGGGGTGAGAAGGGGTTCTGGGTGGTCATTCCATCCATCTCCCTACTTCGAGAACAACACACAAACCAACACGATGTCATCTTGATTGGTGAGATCTTTAAAGACCTCTGAGAGAAGGGGAGGTAAGGAGCCTCTACTGTTTCATTTTCCCAGCCTCTACTGTTTCCTCATCAGGGCCCTGCGGGCTGGACGTTCCCCCTCACATTACAGTGTTTAGCTTAAGTGAGAACTGCAATGCCCAGTATGGGGGCTCTAGGGCGTGCTGGATTCAGTAGCTGAGGCCCTTGGGCCCTTACAGCACGGAGGCCTCAGCAGTTGCAGCGTGCAGGCTCAGTACGTGCGGCTCGCCAGTTCTAGAGCATGGCTTTAGTTGCTCCAAGGCACGTGGGATCTTCTCAGACCAGGGTCGAACCCACGTCCCCTGCGTTGGCAGGAGGATTCTTATCCACTGGGCTACCAGGGAAGTCCCCAGGCCTCATATTCTGTGTGCTTGTTTTGTCCACTCTTCGAATCGTCCCTGGAACCTTCTCTTCTGCAGGAGCCATCATGGGGGCTCAGCCGTGCCCAGGGCCCTTGACAGAAGTCCTCCAGGCAGCTTCGGTGAGGTGGCCGGCCGGAAGTGGTGAGTGGCCAGAGACGCACCTGGCTTTCGTGACAGCCCCTGGGCCCCCACACAGCCCTACCCTGCCCCCTCCTGCAGGACAAGGCTTCACAGGGTCATGGGCATGGTCACTGGGCTCTGGCCTCTTGTCCTCGGGGAAGTAGGGTCTGGTATCCCCTCTGGCCTGCCCATGCTCTCACCAGCCTGTCTTAACTCTGCCACAACCTAAAAGATGCTTTGAGTTATACATGCTGTCTTGGCCCACACTTTGTGTGAAGACCCCTCTCTTCTTCCTCTTCATCCTTTTCCTCCATAATCTTCCTCTTTCCAAGCTCTAGACACAGCAGCTCCAATCAATCATCAGGCCATTCCCGCCCCTCGTGAAACTCACTCCCAACCCAGGACCAGACACCCCAACACAAAGGGGCAAAAGGTGATGATGGGAATGAGGGCAGAAGTCATTTTACATTTCTCAGGCCTCGGTCTAGTTTCCACCTGTTACAACTCCCCTTGATAGCATTTTAGTGAAAATGGCTGGGCTTACATTTATGTGTCTCTTTCTTACAAAATACTTTTTGCCAAAAAGGGGGAAAAAATGGGAGTTTTATGTTTGGTTTGAAGTGGCAACCATCTAAAATTTTCAGCTGAGTTACTGATCACTTGAGTGATGAGCTGGTGAAAACAGGTCCACCTCCCACCTTAGCTTCCAGAAGAGGTTTGGATCGGCTCAGGGATCCGACATACAGTCCTGTCCACATAAGGTGCCTTTGGCAAGAGCACAAGGGATGCACTGCAGACCCAGGGACCCGGCGGCGGTGGAGATGCAGGTGAGCAGGCGGTGACAGGAAGCCTCAGGTGCGACTCACTGAAAACCCTCAAGGCCTGGCACTACCCTGTGGTGGGTGAGCACCCCTAAAGTGAAGGAGACTGGGCCAAGGACTGTGCTGATTATAAACAATGGAGAGTGAGAGATCAGGGAATCAGGGTGTTTCCTGTGAAAATAACGTAAAAAGCAGGGTCAGAGCCTTAAATCCTGGCACCCAGCCAGGTCATGGCCAAGGGCAGGCTGCACTGAGTCAGTGGTCTAACTGGAAGCAGAGACCTGGGACCTGGGCTGAAGGTTTCGTAAGCATTAAGGCTGAAAGGGGCAGATGGAGAGGTTGTCCCTGGGCTGGGCCCCGTCCTCCAGGTCATTGTCACCACTTACTCTTCCAAAACCTTTTGGGCTCCAAGTCTGTCCATGAGGGTCTGGAACTGGGCTTCTTCATCTTCGTTCATGTTGCCCAGGTCCTCGTCCCCTCTGCTCTGATACACCTTCTCCTCCTGGAGCCAGGCTGGCTGCTCACCTGCATCTTCCTCACTTGGGTTATTCTGGCTGAAGAAGAAGTGACCTGGGAGACGCATGGGCACAAGGGTCTGAATTAGGCAATGCTCACCGAGGAAGACCTTCACTTTCTCAGCGGCCAGCAATCACTTGAGGTTCAGCTGAGAGACAGAAAAAGGAGATTAGACCTTTATAGCAAAGATCTTTGGATGACATGCTCTGGATTCTGTGTCTTTCCTACTTGGATAAGATTCTGCCAGAGCTGCTAGAACCTGGGAAAGGCAGAGTGCATGGCAGGTACTATGGCATTTTGTAGTTCTCAGAAATTTAAAGGCTGGCTTCAGATCATCTCTTCATGGATTCCTTCTCTAAATAAGACCTTTCCCCCCATCACACTCCAGAAGCCCGACCCCCTATGCTTCGTATTACCACCTAGTCTTCCTGGCCACCAGCATCACTATGCTTCACATCACAAATCAGTTATCAATTTCTGAAGGTCAGGAAAGGCATCAGAGATTTCTAAGCAAATACAAGGTTCCTGGAAGGAGGCAGATGTATGGTGATTTATCTGACCTGCATTTGTTCTAATCAATATCTGATCAGTATCAGATCTGATGGTGTATCTGTTTTTCTTTTTTCTTTTTTTTGAAATCTCATTCATGGATCTCAGTTCTTTCCCTCCTGGTCACTTTGAGAACAACTGATCTATTCAAACCCTTTACAAATTCCTCTGAAAACTGGTGCCCCTCAACCTGGAAGACAGCCAGCCAGGTTGCAATGAGCCATGTAAGCCTCCCACTCTGTGGTCCCAGACAGACCGGAAACCCCATCTTAGCTCTCCTCTTAAGCCAAGCCTCCCCCCAGAGCTTTTCTGCTCACTCCTTGCCATTCTCCAGGGGGTGGGCACCAAGAGGGCAGTGGCATGAGCAGGGTTGGTGGGCACATGAAAAGAGAACAAATGACCCACAGTCTGGAAACTTTGAGAGGCAGGAAAGTGTGTACAACACAGGGCCTTGGAGATGATGGAGCAGAACTGCTCCTTATAGGCTCTGTGCTCAGACGCTCAGTGTCCAAGTCTCTCCAGACAAGAATACTGGAGTGGGTTGCTATTTTCCCCTCCAGAGGATCTTCCCGACCCAGGGATCCAACCCGTGTCTCTTACGTCCCGTGCGCTGGCAGGCTGTTTCTTTGCCACTAGCACCACCTGGGAAACCCTTATATGCCTTTAGGCCAACCCATACCCTGGCACCCCAGCACCCATCAGAACTTACTAAATCCAGTGGTGAACTCCTCTGGGGTCAGAAAGCCATTGCCATCAGCATCCAGGGCATCAAACACATCCTCCAGGTCCTCCAAGCTGAGGGGCAGCTCCTTATGGAGTCTCTGAAAACAATACAGACTGCCATGGTTAACACTGCTCATCACGAAGGTCTGCCTAGGGGAGGCAGCACCTTCCATCCCTGGCCAACAAAAGCCAGGAGCCAGATTCTGAAGCTTCACCATCCTTCTCCTCTGAATATTAGGAATCCACCATCTCTTGGGTACCTGTTCATCTGCTAGGCAACTTGCTGGGTGATTTATAAGTAAATATGTGTATATTTCTTACTATATTTATACATAATATATATAGGATTTCCCAGGTGGGCTCTCAACTACTCCTTAAAAGACATGAACTGCCACTGGCTTAAGGTCTGGAGAAGAGTATTTGTGTTGTAAAGAGGAACTGGCCCAGGTGGGGTGAGAGGTCACTGGACCTGGGTCCTGGGCCACCTCCATCACCCAGGGAGGGAAGGGCAGATGGATGAGGAACAAAGGTGAGCTTCCCTCTGGCCTCCTCCTGACATGCAGAGGCCCCAGGCAAGGGTTAATTTGCACCCTTGAAGCAAGCACCCTCTTGTACCCTAATAATCAAAGCTTCCCAGTGGTGACTCCCCAAGGGAATTCATTACAACCCAGCTGTCCCTCTCCCTTCTTCCCCATTCCCCTGGGGATGGCTGCACAAAATTCCTCACTGTGGAAGTGACAGACAGCTGAAGACAAGGAACACACAGAGCCGCAAGAGGGAAGAAGGCACATGCCCATCTGAACAGTCGGAAAGAGCTGGTAGGTGTGAGTGCCCGTGATGTAACTTGCGGGACACTCAGCTTGATCCTCTGGCAATCTTCTAGCTGATAAGCCATAAAGGTTAATCTGGCAGGTATGTGCATTAAGGGAAATGGTGATGGATCACAATGTGGGGAGATGGGATGCTGTGGGAGCCGTTTAGAATCACTGAATTAAATATGAATGGTTTTTTGTTTTTTTTTTTAAAGGAAGGGGAGTGAGACTGTGTGAGCAGGTTCTGGAAGTACATCTGCTGAGCAAAGAGCAGAATCTCTAGCTTGTCGAGCAGAATCTCTAGCTTGTCGACAATCCATAAGCCAGCTGGCCCAAAGCCAAAGGCAGAGAACACGGGGTGAGCAGGGGGCTCAATCTGGCAAGTGGGAAGTCCATTAGCTCCTTTTGAAGCTAAAGGCATCCCATTGGAGGCAGGGTGAAAACCAAGATTCCAATCCTTTCCTTGTGATCATCTGCCTCTCTTCCACCCTCAGCCTGAATGTGATCAAAAGTGTGGTCCAGTGGTTAAAAATCCATCTGCCAATGCAGGGGACATGGGTTCGATCCCTGGTTCCGGAGGATCTCACATGCTGTGGGGAAAGTAAGCCCGTGCACCACCACTACCGAGCCCTCGCTCTAGAGCCCAGGAGCCACAACTACTGAAGCCCACGTGCCCTAGAGCCCAAGGTCCGCAACAAGAGAGGGCAGCAAAACGAGGAGGCCACACCCTACAACTAGAGAGCAGACCCTACTCGCTGCAACTAGAGGAAGCCTGCTCACAGAAACAGAGACCCAGGGTAGCCAAAAATAAATAAATAAAATTTTAAAAAATAATAAAATGTGGCCTCTGTGCTGGACTCAGAAATGGGCTGGAAGGAATTTCAGAGTCAGTGGGACCCTCAACTTGCCTCTTGTCCAAATCATCGACAGCTGGATACCCTTGCTCTTGTTAGCGTCACCCAGGAAAATGTAGGTTGTACCCCATCTCTGGCACCACTCCTGAATCCAACAACACTTCTGAGCACAGGTCCTTCCCGTGACAGAATCCCACTTCTTGTCTCGGTCTCAATCCAGCTTCCTTCTCCTGCTGTCACTGAAACTGAGGAGCAGGGGGAACGACATTCTCACACCTTCCAAGTCATCCTCAGCCTTCACGTCCCGGCAGATCAACACCGAGGGCTTCTCCGGCCTCCTTGGCAAACTGCACACACCAGATCTCTCAATTTCTCTTCACTGGCCCTACTTACAAAATCTTTTAGTCTTAATAACCATAATTACTTCTTATTTATCTTTCGTCTCTGGACCTGCAAAGCTGTGTAAAACCAACTTATTCTGCTCTTGTCCCCTGGGTACCTAGTGCTGTCTGCATTTTTAACTAAGGGAGCCAAGCCTAATGGAGAGGGAGTGATGATTCATTCCATGGTGCTGATAACCCACAAAGAGATTTGCCTGAAGTCATAGTGGAGGCCAGCCTGGGATAAAAAAAAGTGATTTCTCCTTCAGGGCCTCTGCTGTGGGCTAGTGGTTCTCTGGGCATGCCTTCCTTAATTCCCTGGTTTCATTGCTATCCCACCCCTGCCACCAAAATCTGCCTGGCCAGCACTGCCCATACCAGCCCTCCAGAATCCTGCTTCATTGGGGTGGGGGGGCCTGTCTCCTTTCAGCTCCACCTGGATGGGCAGGCAGAGGATGGAGGGAGACGGGGAGGAGGCAGGGTCACCCACCTCACTCAGCTCACAGCCCAGCCAGCTCTTCACAAGTCCACACTCCCCCAAACCCTGGCCTCCCTCCACAACCTTCCAGTTAACCCTCAATCCCTGCCTCTTGGCATCACTTCCCCAGGAAGGCTTGGCAGCCCCCAGCTTAGGAGAGACCCAGACTCCCCAAAACACGTTGCACTCATTCACAAGTCTCACCTCACTTTGTACTTCACATCCTGACAGATGTGATTAGTGGATAAATGTCTACTCCTCCAGCCTGGAAGCTCTGGGAAGAGGAGCCCCACTCCTGTTTACTCACTACTGTGTCCCCAGGATATGGCCCAATGTTGACAAACCAGGGGTATGCAACTCATTCACTTATTGACCTAGTGAATCAATAAATGAGTGACTACGAGTGATCTCAGGCAGTTCTAAACTCCTATTCATGGAGCTCTAGCCAACACCTCATCCACTCCAGATCCTGACCAGCCCCCCTGGGAATGCTCAGCGAAGTCTTATAATCCAGGCCCTAGAACAGGAGTCTAGGCCCTGGAACAGCCGTGCTGAGGCGGCAGGCTCCCAGAGCCGGGAACAAATGCTGTCTCCTGCTGCACCCCAGCAGGACAGACCCTCTGTCTTCCAGGTCACCGGCCCCCAACATGTCTCATGCAGTGTAAAGCGAAGTTTTGCATAGCTTCAAACGCATCGAAGGGAAACACTCACTAAAGAGAACACCAACAAAATGAACTTAATTTTGCAAAAAGAATAACAGTTGCATATGAACAGTGTTCTGTAATCTTATTTTAAAAGAATAAAACTGAGTGTATGTGCACAGAAAAAAAAAATTCAGAAGGACATATACCAGCCCTTCATATGTGTTTTTCCCTAGAGGGTGGCACTTGGAGGGAGGGGTGGAATTTGTACTTTTATTTTCTTCCTGTCTATAATGTGTTTTTTAAAATGGTAAAGCTAGTTTTACTTTCATAAAAAAAAAATAAAAATAAAAGCAGAAGGGATCCACCTTTACAGCCAGATTGAAGTCTCCCTCTTTCCAGTCTCCCACAGCCTCCTGTTCAGACCCCTATCCCAGCGCCAAAAGCACTCATCCCTGTGGTTGAGTCCAGCCACACCCAACGCCTTCAGGATAGGACTGTGAGGTCCGGAGTTGGAATCTACCTTGATTCTTCCTGGTGCTTTGAGGTACTTGGTCCAGGCTGAAGACTGGGTTTAGACAGGTGTCTCAACCTCTGCACTGGTGACATCTCAGGACGGAGAATTCTTTGTTGGGGAGAGAGCGGCTCTGGGTCTTACGGGACACTCAGCAGCATCCCTGGACAATGCTCTGTAGACGCCAGCAGCATCTCCCTCTCCAGTCACTCTGATCAAGAATGTCCCCAGGGCTCCCCTGGTGGCTCAATGGTAAAGAATCCACCTGCCAGTGCAGGAGACATGGGTTTGATTCCTGATCCTAGACGACTTCACATGCTGAGAAGCAACTAAGCCTGTGTGCCACAACTGTTGAGCCTGTGCTCTAGAGCCTGGGAGCTGCCACTGCTAGGCCTGAGTGCTGCAATTCCCGCAGCCCTCGTGCCCTGGAGCCCGGGAGCAGCGACAAGGGACGTCACCACAGCGAGAAGCCCGCACTCCGGAATGAGAGAGTAGCCCCTGCTCACCACACCCAGAGAGGAGCCGCTCAGCAACAAAGACCCAGCACAGTCAAACATACATAAACTAGTTGATGAAAAAAATTTTAAATGTCCACAAAAAAAATTAAAAAAAAAAAAGAATATCCCTAGATGTGGCCAAAAGTCTTCTAAGAAGCAAAATCGTGTTTGCTCCCACAGACTGGACACAAGCGAGATCAGTGCCTGTTGGAGATGACCAGAAGGGACCCTCTCCAGCAGAAATGTCCCTTCTTGACCTCGGAGGCAGAACAGGTGACACTCACCTGACCTCCCAGTATGACAGTGCAGCAGCTGCTGTGGAAACAGGGTGGGGGCGCCTCCAAACACTACACATAGAATTGCCTATGATCCAGCAACCCCACTTTGGGGGTATCCACCCCAAAGAACTGAAAGCGGGGCTGCCAAGTGTATGTGTACGTCCCTGATCACAGCAGTATGGGTCACATGCAAGGGTGTGAAGCAGCAGAAGACCCCCTGGCAATCAAAGAGATAAACAAAATGTGATAAATCGATGCAATGGAATCTTATACAGCCCTGAAAAGAGACGGAATTCTGATAAGTGCTGCCATGTGGCATCTTGAAGACATTTTGCTCAGTGAAATACAGCGGTCAGGCCAGGATGGACACTATATGATTCCACTTACATGAGGTTCCCAGAGGAGCCGTATCCATAGAGACATAAGGCGGGATAGTCCTGGGGGCTGGGGGAGGGGTATGAGAAGGTAGGCTTTAACGGGACAGAGTTTCTATTTTGCAAAATAAGAAGCGTTCTGGAATGGGACTGTGAGTGGGACTGATGATTACACAATGACGTGAATGATTGAAAAGCACTGAACTAGTCACTGAGAAATGGTTAAGAAATTTTTAGTGGATTTATCAGTTGGGGTTAGTGGTAAAGAACCCACCCGCCAGTGCAGGAGTATAAGAGTCAAGGGTTCGATCCCTGGGTTGGGAAGATCCCCTGGAGGAGGACATGACAACCCACTCCAGAATTCCATGGGCAGAGGAGCCTGGTGGGCTACAGTCCATGGGGTTGCACAGAGTCGGGCATGACTCAAGTGACTTAGCAGGCACCCACGGGCACACTCAATTTTAAAGCATCACAATGTGGAGGACACTAGGGATTAAGAATCAGGGTATAAGTAAGTTTCCCACCACCACAACACACACATGCTCAGTCAGCATTTATGGGGAGATTTCAGGTCCCAGCTCGGGGCTAAGTGCTCTGCATGAACATGGGTGTCTAACTCTCTTCTAGCGCTGGGGGGTAGTTATAAATAATTCACACATGAGCAACTACAGCTTGCAGGGGGTAAAGAGACTCACACAAATGCACACTGCCAGTAAGCTGCAGATTCAGGATTAAAAGGGTCAATTTCCCACAAAATTCTCTAAGAGTCTCCTTGCTAACCTAATTGAGGAGTCACCTAGCTTCTCGTGTAAAAGTCAGATGGTGCCTCTTTGAGGTTTTGTGGGCCTCTGTGGCGGCCTCTAAAAGTCTGAGCTGTAACTTGGAATCTGCTGTGGAGGGTATGCGAAGAGCCAGCTGGGGTCCAATAACACGGCGCTTACAAGAACAGGGAGTGGCCAAGTTTGGCTGGCTGGCCAACTCCTGACTGGTTCTTTGCAGTTTGGCTAATCCAGAAACTGCAGGCAGTGTTGGGAGGTGTGTACTTGGCATTGGTGACAATCATCACACTGCTCTCACGTGCTCAGTCTCTCAGCTGTGCCCAACTCTGTGCAACCCCATGGACTGCAGCCCACCAGGCTCCTCTGTCCATGGGATTCTCCCGACAAGAATACTGGAGTGGGTTGTCATGCCTTTCTCCAGGGGATCTTCCTGACCCAGGAACTGAACCCACATTACCTGTGACTCCTACTTTGGCAGGCAGTTTCTTTACTACTAGCGCCGCCTGAGAAGCCCACACACTTCTCTAAAAAACTGAGGAAACAGGGTTCATGAGGCTGCAGACTGCCCATCCAGTTCCAGCTCCCTCTCCCGGCTAGAGGGGTCCTTTCACCCCCTTCTCCAGCCTGGCCCTCCAGTGTCCCTCAGCCTCTCACTTGGGACCCTCTAGCCCATGACTCTGCTTTTCTAAGGGACCCTTCCCTGCAAAGCAGTCTTCACCCCAGCTCTCTCAGGAATGATCCCCAAGAGACACACAGTGGGCCTCCTTGTGGAGGAGGGTGTGAGGTGTGCCGGGGACATGGGCAGGGCTGAAGACTCTCACATCCCTGCCTAAACCCTGTGCACCCACACAGACCAGGGTCCTCTGCCCACTGTCTGTTAGCAGGATGTCTGTCCCTGGAGCCTGAGCTCAGGGCAGCCAGCCGTCCCCGAGATTGGCTTTTTTCCACCTGTGGTCCTGCCCTGCCAGGCCGGCTGGCTGCCCACCACTGCTCTGAGCACCTGTCAGATGGCTGGAGCCCATCTCACCTGCTGCGAGTGGACTTCCTATCATTACACAGGAGAAAGAAGAACAGGAGCACTGGGGGAGCAGTCTACCACAGCATTGGCTGTACCCCAATACAAAATAAAAGACTAGGGAAAAAAAAGAAAACCTGCCCATCTTGGGTCTTCATCCCCTTAACACCACTGTATTTCCCCCGCCCAAAATGCATTTGATGGATAAGTGAGCCCTGGTGAAGATGGGGGAGATGCTGTCAGGGCTCCAGCAGAACCTATGCTTCCTCTAGTCTTGTCCGGGTGAAACCATGACTGCAGCATGAGAGACTGCAGGAAGGCTCTTGGAAGAACTTTTACACTAGAGGCAGGAAGGCACCAGACCAGGGGTGGGCAAACCACACCCCCACCCTGTAAATGGGACCCAGCACTTGTTTTCCTATGGCCAGCAGGCTAAGAATAGCTTTTACATGTTTTAACAGTTGAAAACAACATCAAAAGGATAATAGTTAGTGACACATGAAAATGACATACAATGTTCATTTCAGTATTGATAAGTAGAGTTGTTTGGGGGCGGGCCACACTGTGGCTGCTGGTGCTGAGGTAAGCAAGCAGGACCCTCTGGGGGGGGCCTTCCCAGGACAGACCTCTGCCCAACATCCTCTGCTTTAGACCCTCTCTAAAGGCTACCCACTCCAGTATTCTTGCCTGGAAAATCTCTCAGACAGAGGAGCCTGGTGGGCTACAGACCACGGGGTTGGAAAGAGTAGGACACGACTGAAGCAACTTAGGGCAAACGGCCTAGATAATAGTATCTGAAGCACATTGCCTGAGTTGTACTATAGATGATAAAAACCACCGCCAAATGGAAAACGTTATACACCTGATAACCAGGAGCATGCCCCCGGGGCCTCCTGGAACATGAGGTTTGATCACCTGAACCCCTGTGACAGGGCTCTGGCCTCTCATCATCAGCCAATCAAGAACTGTGCACGAATTGATCACAGAACCCGGAACTCTTCCTCCCAAACCTGGCCTTTAAAGATGCTTTGCGGAAACACCCTCAGGGAGCTTGAAGGTCCTGGGCTCCTTGCCTGGCCCTGTAATAAATGCTACATTTCCTTCCCCACAAACCAGCATCGATAGATAGCTTTATGGTTCATGGGACAGTGGATGGGAGTTTGGTTCATAACCCGGCCACAGAGCTGAGAGTCCCAGCACCTCATGGGAGTGGCTGGAGCACAACTCAGAGCTACGCTGCAAGGCAACAAGTCAGTGCCTTTCCACCTGTGTTCCAGAAGTTTCTTCTCTATGTCTTCAAGAAACTTGTATTGCAATCACTTTTCTCCACAATCCTAGGGAGTTACTGAGTCAGAGAAAACAGCCCCCAAGTCAGACAGCAAGTACAGACCAGAAAAAGAAAGCACCCAGGAGATCTGGCTCCCAGGAGAGTCTGGGTCGATGCCTTCCTCCAAGACAGAGTTAACGGCATCTTTTCTGTTAAAAGCCTTCCCTGGTGGCTCAGACAGTAAAGAATCTGTCTGCAATGCAGGAGACCTGGGATTGATCCCTGAGTTGAGAAGATCCCCTGGAGAAGGAAATGGCAACCCATGCCAGTATTCTTGCCTGGGAAATCCCATGGACAGAGGAGCCTGGCAGGCTACAGTCCAAGGGGTCGCAAAGGGTCAGACACGACGGAGTGACTAACACCTTCACTTTCTGTTAAAGACGTCACCTCCCAAGAGACAGGTCCCAGCCCAAGAGAGGGAGACCCAGGCCCTTGGCATTCCAGGTGGGCAGGCCCAGCCCAAGGCCCCCTTACCTGCATATCTGCCCTGGCAATGAAGCCCTTGCCCTCGGTGTCACAGGTCTGAAAGAATTCCTGTGCCCTCCTCAGCATGGCCAGCTGAGTTGGTGCCAGCTCCTGAGTCCCCTCGCATGGCAGGTCATCCAGGGAGCCCAGGCAGGCCCCGCTCCCCTGGCGCCCCCGGCCAGATCCCCGGGGTCTGGAGACCATTCTCCCATCAATGGTGGCCATCCGGATCTGTCGATTTCTTCAAGTCTCTTCAGAACCTGAAGATGGAAGATGAGAGAGAGGCGTGGTGAGGATGGAAGGAGGCTGGAGAAGGATGTGGGGGTTGGCGAGAGGGAAGCAGAGAACCACTTACCAGTGTGCCTGTTTCTCTGTTAATTAGCATGAGCTCAGAACAAGGAAAATGCACCATGATCTCTAGCAGATCAGCCGGCCCATCAAAGTAAGCAGAGAAGAAGAGTGGGGGGTGGGGGGGGGGGCGGCAGGGGATAGACGTTTCCAGACTGAAAGGAGGTGGCCAGAGAACTGAATCAGAAACGCGGATCCTGTCAGTTATCATTTCTGGAGTGTTCCTCTGGAGGCAGGCACCACACCAAGATCTCTCGACACATTTCCCCACCCTCAAATGGAGGGATTTCAGTCATGGTGATCAGCAGTAGAGGAAGATATTTGGTGTTGGGGCTTCCCTGGTAGCTCAGATGGTAAAGAATCTGCCTGCAATGCAGGAGACCTGGGTTTGATCCCCAGGCCGGGAAGATCCCTAGAGGTGGGCATGACAACCCACTCCAGTATTCTTGCCTGGAGAATCCTATCAGTTCTATCGGCTTTTGTTCTATGCTTTTGGCATCTGTTATTAGGTACATTTGTGTACCTAATAAAGGTACACAATTTAGAGTTGGACACGACTGAAGCACCATAGCATGCATGCATTCCTGTTCATGGCACAGGAAGAAGAAGCCTAGGTGGAGCCTGGAAATCCAGTGATGCGTGTATTCTGTTGCTCAGTCATGTCCAATTCTTTATGACCCCATGGACGATAGCCGGCCAGGCTTCCCTGTCCATGGGATTCTCCAGGCAAAATTCATCAATAGGATAAAGTAATCTAAACACAAATGTACCTAATAACAGATGCCCAAAGCAAATGCACAGGATAAGAACTGATAGAAATTCAAGGAGAACTAGACAAATCCGTAACCACATTCAGATTTCAATATCCCTCTGTCAATAATGAATGAAACAAGGAGACAGAAATCAGAAAGGATATAGAAGACTGGAACCAAACTGTCAACTATTTTGACCTAATTGACATTAATAGAAAAATCTACCCAACCTGAATACATTTTTAAGTGTAATATGGAACATTTACCAAGACAGTACATATTCCAGTCCACAAAATAAGATTTAACAAATTTATACTCTGACCACACTGGAATTACATTAGAACAATAACAGAAAGACCTCTGGAAAATCGCCAAATATGTGGAAACTGTATAGTGTTCTTCTAAAAACCATGGCTCAAAGGAGAAATGTAGTGGGAATTTAAGAAGCATTTTGAACTAAATGAAACTAAAAGCTCAATATATCAAATTTTGTAGGATATTACTAAAGAAGTACTCAGGGAAAGATTTATAGCACTTAACACATATAAAAACAAAGAAGAAAGGTCTTGGTCCAGCAGCCTCACCTTCTACCACTAGAAACTAGAAAAAGAAGAGCAAATTAAACCCAAAATAAGGAGAAGAAATAACAATCAGAGCAGAGATCAATGAAATAGAAAACAATAGAGAAAACAATGGAGAAAATCAATAAAACTAAAAGCTAGTATTTTAAGAAGATCAATAAAGAGAGAAGACACATATCACAGTGTCAGGAATTTGAAATGACACCATTACACATTCTACAGACATTAAAAGGATAATAAGGGAAAAATTATGAGCAAGTTTATGCCAATAAGTTTATCAATTTAGATGAGATGGAGAAATTCCTTGAACTATCACACTAAATATCAAAGGTCACTCAAGGAAAAATAGATAACATGAGTAATACTTCATCTATTTTAAAAATTGAACTGATAGTTTAAAATCTTCCTATAGGAAAACTCTAGGCCCAGGTGGCTACACTGATGAGTTCTACCAAATACTAAAAGAAAAATTAGTAGCAATTCCAATTCTATTCAAACTCTTCTGGAAGATTGAAGGATAGGAAATACTTTCTAACATATTCTATGAGGCTAGGATTACCCTGACACTCAAACTAGACAAAAACATTAAAAGAAAAGAAAAACAGGCTAAAAACCTACATGAACATAGATGCAAGAACTCTTTAGGAAATTATAGCAGATTGAACTCAACAGTGTATGAAAAGAATGATACATCCTGATTAAGTGGGGTTTTATCCCAGGAGTACAAGAACGGCTTAATATTTGAAAATTAACACCATAATTCACCACATTAACAAATTTAAAAAGACAAACTTTATGATCATCTGAATAGTTGCAGAATAAGCATTTGACAAAATCTAACACCAACTTCTGGCAAAAACTCTCAGCAAACTAGAAATAGGAAGGAGTTTTCCCAATCTAAAAATGGGTATCTACAAAAAAAAGTGGCAGTTAAAATTATACTTGGTGTAAAACCAAATACTTTTGCCCTATGATCAAGAAAAAGACAAGAATGTTGTCTCACCACTTCTATCCAACATTGTTGTTAGCATCTCGCCAGTTTGATGAGACAAGAAAAGAAATAAAAAAGCACCCAGATTGGAAAGCAGGAAGTAAAATTATCTTTATATCCAGACAACTTGAGTTGTCTGGGGACTCAAGTTCCTAGTAGGAAATCTGATGAAATTCACAAAAAGCTGCTAGAACTAACATGTGACTTTGACAAGTTTAAAAGATACACACTCTCTAGACGAAAATCAATTCTGCTTCTGTATGTCAGCAACAAAAAGCTGAGCTTGAAATAAAAATATCATTTACAGTATCATCAAAAATATGAAATGCTTGTAGACATATCTGAGAAAAAATATGCAATGCTCATAGATGGAGAGCTACAAAATACTGGTGAGGGAATTTAAAGAAGACCAAAATCAGTGGAGAGAGTTGAATGTTCATGAACTGAAAGACTCAATCCTGTTAAGATGTTATTTCTCCCTAAATTCATCCATAGATTTATCTCAATCCCAATCAAAACCCCAGCGGGTTTTGTAGAAACTGACAACCTGATCTAAAATTCATGTGAGAATGCAAAGTACCAAGAAGAGCCAAAACAACTTCAAAAAAAGAAAAACAAAGTTGCAAGAACACTGCCATATTTCCAGACATTCTGAGTCTGCAGTCATGAAGACAGTGTAATGTTGGCATAAAGACAGAAAAGTAAATAGATAAATGAAACAGAACAGAAGATCCAGAAATAGATCTGTATATAGGGCTAATTTTTTTGCAAAGGCAGTTCAGCAGAGGAAGTCTAATCCTTTTAGCAAATGGTACTGGAATAATCGGATATCCATTTGCAAAAAGGAATTTCAGTTCATACCTTATCCTGTATACTAAGATTTACTCAAAATGGATCATAGAACTAAATGGAAAATCTAAAAATATTAAACTTCAAGAAGAAAACATCTTGGCGACCTTGGCTTAAAGTCAAATATTTCTCAGGTACAGTAGCAACAGCATAATCCATTTAAAAGAAACCCCGATAAATTGGACTTTATAAAAATTTCAAATTTCTGCTCTTTGAAAGATACCACAGAGCTCTTTTTAAGCTCCACAGAGAAAAACATTTGCAAATCATGTATCTGATAGAGAATTTTGATCCAGAATATATAAAGGACCCGCAGAACTTATTAATCAGAAAATAAACAACTCAATTTTTTAATGGAAATTTGAACAGGTGCTTCACCAAATAAGATATATTGATATCAAATAATTGCATTAAAATGTTTAACATTATTAGTCATAAGGGAAATGCAATTTAACCTCACAATGAAAGGCCACTATACACTTACTAGAATGTCTGAAACGAAAAAGATTGACCAAGTCTTGGCAAAGATATACGGTGATCGGATGGAATATTCAAATGCTGCTGGGGAGAATGTACACAAATGTACAACCCCTTTGGAAAACATTCTGTGGTTTCCTGAAAAAATCAAACAAACTTCTACCATCCTAAATATTTACTAACAGAATAAAAGCAGTCAAAGTGTTCATCAGCATGTGAATGGGTAAAACTGTAATGTAAACCCACAATGGGATGCTACTCAGCTTTGAAAGGAGAGGATATTGTTCCAAGGAAGCAACTGTATTGAATTTCAATCACATGAGTGAAAGAAGCTGGACAAAAATAGTGTACCCTGTTTGATTCCATTTATATAAAATTATGAAAAAGGACGACTAACCTAAGTGATAGGAAAGAGATAAGGGAGGGTGGGAGAAAGTGAAAAGCAGGAATGGCAAATGGGCAACAGGAAACTTTTGGCTGTGTAGATGTGTTTGAAACCTTAATTGTGGTGGTTTCGTGGAGATACACATATACATACAGACACTCATGCACATATATACATACATGTATATACAAACATGGCCTTCCCTGGTGGCTCAGTGGTAAAGAACCTGCTTGCAGTGCAGGAGACATGGGTTCAATTCCTAGGTCCGGAAGATCCCCTGGAGGAGGAAATGGCAACCTACTCTAGTATTATTGTCTGGAGAATCCCATGAACAGAGGAGCTTGGTGGGCTACGGTCCATGGGGTCCCAAAGAGTCAGATGCAACTGAGCGACTGAACAACAATTGTATGTCAGTAGTTCAACAGACCTATTTTAAAAATATATACAGGCCAGCCAGCCCCTTCTCATGCTTCCCAGAACTTGCAAATCTTGTGCCACTTGCTATGTTTGTCCCCAGGATCCTGACTCCTCCTTTGACCTTCAACGCTGGCAAGCCTGAAATGCCTGAAAATTCAGCAGTTTCCCTGTGAAACCCTCAGTCACATAGCGTAGGAGCTAAATGAACATGGGAAGGAGGGGAGCAAGGCAGAGTTCCTTCTGCAGACACTTGCATGAGTTCGCCTCCTTTCTCCTCTGACTTGGTCAGCAATCTCCTCACGGCATCTGTGGGGTTCCCAGGGGGGCGGGAAGACAAAGCCACAGAAGTGCTTCTGATTTCATCTCCAAATAGAATGAGATGGGCCGGGCTGCCTCCATTTGGAGGAAGCCTGGTGATGCTCTGGCCCGGGACTGAACGCAGCTTTCTGCCTCCAGGATGCTTCAGGCCACCAGACAGTAACCCCGTAAGAGGGAAGAGGTATGTGTGTTAGTTGGTCAGTCCTGTCCAACTCTACAGGACCCCATGGACCATAGCCCTCCGGGCTCTTCTGTCCCTGGAGTTTTCTAGGCAAGAATATTGGAGTAGGTTGCATTTCCTTCTCCAGAAGATTTTCCTGACCCAGGATCAAACCTGGGTCTCCCTGACTGCAGGCAGATTCTTTACTGTCTGAGACACCAGAGGAGCCCCCATAAGAGGGAAAGTGGTGGGATATGGCCCAAAGGCAGTGGACAAAGTCTGTAACCATCACAAACGGAAAAGACAACCCGCTCTTATCTGCCCGTCTCCATCAGAGCTGGCAGACAGCCATTCTTCCTCCAGAGTGGCTCCATAAAAGCCTTCATACACAGATGGAAATAATCCAGCCCTCTTACATTTCCAGAAGCATCTCCCAGACTTCCAAAGTGATTCACAGCTCAGTAACAGCAGTAATCAGAACATTCACAGGCCAAGGCTGAATCCTCTCTGAAGGCTCGGAGCCCCTTCCCTGTTACTCTGGGCTCCTCAAAAATGGAGCAGGCTGGTACTCCCTCTCCACCATGCCAGAGGCAGACTTCAAAGTCACCCTGGTCTCCCTTGAAGCTCTCCTGCCGCAGACAGGTAGACTAAGAGTTCCACAGCATCTTCAGGATCTGATCAGATCCCACTAATTACCCAGGCTCCAGTGGAGGACTACTTTATATGCAGCAGTGATCCAGTACTCTTGCCTGGAGAATCCTGTGGACAGAGGAGCCTGGCTGGCTACAGTCCATGGGATCGTGGGGTCAGACACGACTTAGCGACTAAACCTCCACCACCGCCGCCCACTTGTCAATGACTAACTTCATGTTGCCAGCATCACAGGGAGGCAGATGAGCCAGTCGTGTCAAGCTGTGGGGGTGCAGGAGGGCTGCTGAGCAAACGGCAGCTGCAGCCAGAGAGGGTGTGAAAAGCTCAGAGGGCCTGGTTCTTACCCGCCCCTGGGAGGGAGCAAGTGAAGGAATAATTGAGGAGGCATCAGACGGGAGGTGTGTCAGTTTCCTAGGGCCGTTTGGCAATAGAGGACCAAAAACTGAGTGGCTTAAACAACAGGAGTGTATTCTCTTATATTCTGAGGGCCGATCCTGAGGCTAGAAGCCCAAATCCTGAGTGTCTCAGAGTGGGCTGTGCTCCCTTTTGATAGGGACAAAGCTGGTGGTGAAATAGTTAATCTCACTAGGGGATTGTAAGTAGAAAAAAATATGAGCAACCCCTGTAAGTTAATGATCTCTCAAAAAAGCAGATTTGCGTAACCACAAAACCAAGCAGGCTTGCTTAGCAATAAAACCGTGAGACAGAAGACAGGCCCCCGAACAAGAAAACAATGGTGGCGTGAGCCCCACATCCTGCCCCGCGAGCTTAGTCAGTTAATAACCCCTAGGACATGCTCTCTGCACACTTTTGGTGGGAAGTTGCTCATTGTACATACCTGAAATAATTTTTTCAAGTCCTGGCTTGACCATGTGGGGACAAAAAAACTCCCTTTCCCAAACTGGAGGAGGAGTTGATGGAAGTGTGATGGCTACTCAAGGATGAGGAAGAAAGTGGCTTCTTTCCCATCCCTAAGTTCTATAGGGAGCTAAAACGATCCCTAAAACTATAGTCCCCTTGTGCTTCCGCTTGTAACCCGCACAAGCGTCCTATTCTAATAAGTCCCTTCTCATCTATCAATTTACCTCTTGCTGAATTCCTTCCACCTAGAGACAGGTACAGATGTGAGAGCTGGACCATAAAGAAGGCAGAGTGCCAAAGAATTGATGCTTTCAAACTGTGATGCTGAAGAAGACTCTTGAGAGTCCCTTGGACAGCAAGGAGACCAAACCAGTCAATGCTAAAGGAAATCAACCCTGAATATTCATCGGAAGGACAGATACTGGAGCTGAAGCTCCAATATTTTGACCACCTAATATGAAGAGCTGACTCGTTGGAAAAGACCCTGATGCTTGGGAAGATTGAGGGCAGGAGGAGAAGGGGGCAGCAGAGGATGAAATGGTTGTATGGCATCATTGATTCAATGGACATGAGTCTGACTAAACTCCAGGAGATAGTGAAGGACAGGGAAGCTTGGTATGCTGCAGTCCATGGGGTCTCAAAGAGTCAGACATGACTTATTGGCTGAACAACAAGGGACATAACAGATTAGAGCCTTCAGAGCACCCTGAAATACCACCTAGCGGTTTCACTCTGAGACCCCAGGTGGGACCTTGCCTGCCTCTTCCCAGTGCTGATGGCCAGCCTGGAGTCCTTGGCTCTTGACTGCATCTCTCCTCTGATCTCTGCCCCCATCACCACAAGGCCTCTCCCTTCCACGTCTGCTCCTATCATCTTTCTGTCTTACATAACCAGTCTTGTTGATTAAGGGCCCACCCTAATGACCTCATTTCAACTTCACTAATTACCCTTACAATCACCTGACTTCCAAATAGCTCAGCAGTGGGAAAAACAAATGCCTGCAATGAAGGAGATGCAGTTTCAATCCCGTATGACAACCCACTCCAGCGTTCTTGACTGGGAAACTCCATGGACAGGGGAGCCTGGTGGGCTACAGTCCATGGGGTGATAAAGAGTCAGACATGATTGAACGACTTAACACGCACACAGGCTACTTTGAAATCAGGTCACAATCGAGGGTCCTGGGGGTTAAGACTTCAATGTGCCTTTTGGAGCCTCCCAGGAACTTGGGAATAGACCACAGGTCTCAGTGATCCAACCCCAGGCCAAGGAAATGGATTCCTTGTATGTCAACCCCTCTCAATCATGGGGAGCTGCCCCTGATGATGTCAGCCCCCAGCACTCCAGGGGCCATGTGTGGTCTCTCTGGAGAAAACCCCCCAGGCAAAGGGGCAGCTAGAAGTGGCCAGAGGACTTAGAAATGGTCAGCATCACCACTTCCATGAAGTGGGTAGGGCACCAACAGCATCTAAACCTAGAACAGGGGGTAAAGGGGAGTCTCCAGGCTGCCCACTTGCCAATCAGATGGGTCCAACCTCAGTTTCCCTATCTGTAAGATGCAGGTGACAGTACTTACTTCCTGTGAGGACCACACAATGCAAAAACACTTGGAAATGATGACGGGCACACAGCAAGTGGTTGGTAAGGGTGAATGAACTCTTACTATTATTTCTAAGGCATTTTCAGTGTTATTCTTTCTAGTTCGAAAATCTGAGAGTGAGATGACTCCTTGGAAGGTGATAAGATAATGAAGATGTATAAACTCCTAATGATGCTAATTATCCTTTGCAGTTGCAGAAGAACTTCCCCTTCCATCCTCCCATCTCCATTGTGATCCTGTGAAGCTGTCAGAACTGGCTGTTCTTTCCCTCTTTCATTAATGAGCATCTCAGTCTCCAAGAGATGACCTGCGTGACCTGTCTGGGGTCATCAAGCCAGCTGAGATTCAAACTTATCACCCCTGGGAGTAAGAAGACCACACCAGCAACCTGGGGCTCTGCTTGTTTCCTAGGGCTCAACAAAGGGCAGTTTCCAGATCCTTCTCCCTCCCGTGAGATTACTTCAGAGCTTGCTCTAGCTCTCAGCATTGTACATGCCTTTAGGGCCCGAATCCAAGTCTTCTTCCTCCGAAAAGTCTTCCCTGACCACTTGGTCTGGATTGCCTTGGCCTCTGAGTACTTACTCTTTCATGCTTTATGCATTAGAACACACTGCTTGGTCTGGTTGGCTAGATTCTCAAGTGCACATGATATGTCTAATTTCTTCCACAAAGACAAAGCCCTATTAATAAATCCTAGTAGGTATGGAATTGATATACGGCCATTTAAATGAACAAAGTCCCAGCCTGGTGCTCTGCATAGGACAGGTGTTCAGTAAGTGTGTGTTGGCTTCCTACTGGCCCTGGAGAGTGAGGATAAGTACTGAGAAGGATAAGTACTGGCGTTGTGCATGCATGTGTTCAGTTGCAAAGTTGTTTCTGACCCTTTGTGACCCCTTGGAATGTGGCCCACCAGGCTACAGTATTCTTGTCTGGGAAATCCACCGTGGGATTTCCCAGGCAAGAATACTGGAGTGGGTTGCCATTTCCTTCTCCAGGGGCTCTTCCCAGTGCAGGCATCAAACCCTCATCTCTCACACTGGCAGAAAGATTCTTCACCACTGAGCCACCAGGGAAGCCCAAGTGTTGGTGGGACAAGGAGAAATATCTGTCTGGCCTTTGTGCCTAGTTTCTGGCGCAGAGCTCCTAAAACCCTCAGAATTTCCTGTGCTAAAGAAGAGTCTTTTGTTACTTATAATGAGCCCCTTTCAAAGACACTTGAGTTCAGGCTAAGGAGTGACTTTGGGTGGGTGACTTTGGATGGGTTTCAGGATGGGGGCTGGTGTCCAGATGAACCAACCGTGTGACTAGAAATGTTGACTGAAAAAAAAAATGAACTGAAAACAAATGCACAGCCTAAAAGTTGAGAACTATACTTTATACAAGGAGATTGCTGAAGGCTCCAGCCTTGGAAAACAGCCTCTCAGATCACTCTGTCTCAAAGAGGCAAGGGAGGAGCCAGCGTACAGAGGAGTTCTTGCTGAAAAAATAAAACTTACAGTCAAAGATTAAAAATATTACTGCTAATCACACATACACACAAAACCGCCCAGACATTTCAAGTTAATGAATCTAGCCCTTTTCTACTGACTGAGAAGATGCAAGAGATGGGCTCATTGAAATTATCCCTTTGATATGCCTCTTCAGTATCTAGGGCCAATATCCTGGGTTTTCTCCCTCCTGAATCCCCTCAGGGTGCCCTACAAGGAGCCGCTGCTGTGGCTGATGACTTGATGGTTTCAACCTGGCTGTTAACTGAAATGACAGCTTTTATTCACAATGGGTTGGAACCTCAACCGCACCCTAAACCTCCAGGAAGGAGAGAGAGGCTGGAGCTTGACTTAGTCACGCATGGCTAATAATGTAATCAATTCTGCCCATATAAAGAAGCCCCAGCAGATGGGGCTTGGGGGGACCCTGAGGATCCTAGGATCTTTCCCTTACCCTGGGGATTTCTTCCATCTGACTGCTCCCCAGTTGTATGCTTTGTAACAAAGGGTGATAAGTAAGGCACTTTCCTGAATTCTGTGCTCTCTTCTAGAGAGTTAATGAACTTGAGGAGGGGATTGTGGAAAATGTGTGGTGGGTCAGACATAGAGGGGTGTATGCTCAGGCCTCGCCACAGTGGCCACTCTCTTACTCTCTGTACATCCCCTTCTCAACCAGTCCCTGTTACACCCATACCGGCTCACAGGACTGAACTTCCCTCTTACTGTGGTTGTTGTTCAGTCGCTAAGCCACGTTTGACTCTTTGCGACCCTATGGACTGCAGCATGCCAGCCTCCCCTGTCCTTCACTATCTCCCGGAGTCTGCTCAAACTCATGTCCATTGAGTCGGTGATGCTACCTAACCATCTCATCCTCTGCTGCTCCTTCTCCTTTGCCTTCGATCTTTCCCGGCGTCAGGGTCTTTTCCGCTACTAATTGCTCCCTGCACTTCTCCAGTAGCATACTGGATACCTTTCAGCTCGGGTGACTCATCTTCTGGTGTCATATATTTTTGCCTTTTCATACTGTTCGTGGCGTTCTCGTGGCAAGAGTATTGGACTGGTTTGCCATTCCCTCCTCTAGTGGACCACGTTTTGTCAGAACTCTCCACTGTGACTCATCTGTCTTGAGTGGGGCTTCATTGTCAATCCAATTCTGAGATGAACACAGACCCCACAGGGTAAAGGCTCACAAGCCCTCAGAATTGAATTAACAATCCCAGGACACACCCTAGGTGTTGGAAATAGTGTTAGAAAAAAAGATACCACAATATTTCACAGCCAGTTCTCTGGGGAGGGAGGGAGAAAGCCTTGATTTGCAGCTTCTGCCTGTTGCTATGGTGTCAATCTTCCCACCATGGGTGATGTCAACCTACCAACTGTCAGCTCTCACAGAGAAAGGAAAATGGTGAGGCTACTGTTTCTGCCCAGGGTCTCCCAAGAGGGTAACCTGTGAATCCTCAATGTCTACACAAGTGACAATGGCTGATGACTCTTTAGACTGTATTCCCTGCCTGAGACTTTAAGGTCAGGGTATATTTAAGATTCCCCTTCAGCTTAGTCCCTTAGTCCAGCTCTTTGCAACCCCATGGACTATAACACGCCAGGCTCTCCTGTCCATCACCAACTCCCAGAGCCTACTCAAACTCATGTTCATTGAGTCAGGATTGCCACCCAACCATCTCATCCTCTGTCGTCCCCTTCTCCTCCTGCCTTCAATCTTTCAGGTCATCAGGGTCTTTTCCAACGAGTCAGTTCTTCGCATCAGGTGGCCAAAGTATTGGAGTTTCTGCTTCAGCATCAGTCCCTCCAATGAATATTCAGGACTGATTTCCTTTAGGATGGACTGGTTGGATCTCCTTGAAGTCCAAGGGACTCTCAGGAGTCTTCTCCAACACCACAGTTCAAAAGTATCAGTTCTTCGGCATTCACTTTTCTTTATAGTCCAATTCTCACATTCATACATGACCACTGGAAAAACTATAGCTTTGACTAGACGGACCTTTGTTGGCAAAGTAGTGTTTTTGCTTTTTAATGTGCTGTCTAGGTTGGTCATAACTTTTCTTCTAAGGAGCAAGTGTCTTTTAATTTCATGGCTGCAGTCATCATCTGCAATGATTTTGGAGTTCCCCAAAATAGTCTATTACTGTTTCCACTGTTTCCTCATCTATTTGCCATGAAGTGATAGGACCGGATGCCATGATCTTAGTTTTCTGAATGTTGAGCTTTAAGCCAACTTTTTCACTCCCCTCTTTTACTTTCATCTTTAGTTCCTCTTCACTTTCTGCCATAAGGGTAGTGTCATCTGCACATCTGAGGTTATTGATATTTCTCCCAGAAATCTTGATTCCAGCTTGGGCTTCATCCAGCCTAGCATTTCTCATGATGTGTTCTGCATATAAGTTAAATTCCCCTTAGCACCTGGGAAATTGTGTTTTTCTCAAGCTTCAGAGTCTCACAGGTAGCCTGCCCATCATTTATGCCTGTGCCCTCTCCTCACCCCACAGCCCTGGGCAGACCCTCTGGCAGGACCAGGACATAGATGAACAAATATGACGCTTCCTCACCATCCACTGCTCAAGATTGAAATATTTAGCTCAGAAGTCAGGCCAGTCTGGATAGGAGAGTTTCCCTGTTGCATATCAGATTATTCTTTACTTCTTCAACACACAGTGTCAGAGGGCTTCAGACAGTCACCCACCTTCTACAGTAGGCTCTTACCATGGTGGGTAAGAATATACCAGGTCCAAGGCCACAAACAGGTTACTCAGCCTCTCTGAGTCCCTCTATCCTCACCTGTACAATGAAGGCACGAGTAGAACACTATGGTGTCAGCTCCTGTTATTATTCTTATCATTTTGCTGTTGTTGTTATTTAGTCGCTCAGTCGTGTCTGACTCTTGTGACCCAATGGACTGTAGCCCACCAGGCTCCTCTGTCCATGGGATTTCCCAGTGAGAATACTGGAGTGTGCCATTTCCTTCTCCAGGGGATCTTCCCGACCCAGCGATCGAACCCCCGACTCCTGCATTGGTAGGCTGATTCTTTACCACTGAGCTACCAGGGAAGCCCATTCTTATCATGATGGAACCCCAATTGACTTTCTCCACCCCGATACAATTCTAACAAATAAACTCATAGACAAAAAAGCAACACAACAACAACAAAACACACTACAGAAAAGACACAGTTAAGAAGTGCAGAAATCTACCATTGAAGGCCCAGTGGGAGAGGACCTTATGATGTGATATCACCCTCCCAGGCCCCTGGGAAGGACACCTGCCCCACCAGCCCATTTAAAGGGGCAGGTTTACGGGAACACCTTTGAGAGGGCGACTCACCACTCCGCCTGCTGTGCCTCATGCAACTGCTGCATCGCACTTCCTCTTCCCTCGAATTAGGTCCAGTTTCCTCTTCCACCTCAAGGGAGACAGGGAACAGCTGTCTCTATCGCTGTAAAACAGCTCTCCCAAGTCTGGACAGCTAATGCTCAACAGCCCCGCTCACACTTGTCTTGCTCTATTATAAAATACATTAAAGGCCTTGATAATGGTTTGGGGTCTCCATGAGATGGCTGCTGTTCACCCTCATTCTTCTCATAATTAGTGGTTGTAAACCACTTTGAAGATAAAAGGCGTTTTATAGGAGCTAAGTCCTGTTATGATTAGTCTTCCAATATTTCCTCGCTGATGAGCACATCAAAGCCAACCACGGGCTCAGCGTGAGATCTGGTGGTTAATTAGATGTACTTCAAGGCGGCTGGTATATATTAAAGACATCGCTGCAAAATGTATCAACATTAAAAAAGTGCCTGCTTTTTCCCAACAGAACAAGCTCTCTCCGAAGGCTGTCAGTGCTGATGTCGGCCAGACGGGCAAAGACCATGAGCTAATATATCCTCTGATCCTCAGAGAGAATGACTGGATAACAGCACCTCGCTTTGTGTAATGTCTCTACTGTTGTCAAGAAGGTTCTGGACCCCCGACTTATTTCCCTTTGTTTTCACAATCATTCTGTGATAGAAGCAAGTTAACAGGATCCCCGTTTGGCCGATGAGGAAGCTCAAAGTGTTTTTAGAGGCAGAGGCATCAGTGTGGTACAACTGAACACAGTTATGGATGCAGTTAGCCAGGCAACACGACAGATGCTCCACCCACATCCCTTCCAACGTTTGTGCACTACCCAACCCCCTTCGCTGCTCCTACCTTTGCTCTAGCTCCCTGCACCTGTGATTCTTAGACGGCTGACCCTTGGGCTTCTGGAGTTGCTTTGTCTTATGGGCAGAGTCAGGAGTGCCTGAAGTTTCCCAGTCACTCCTAAACAGCCCTCAGCCGATGCCTGCCTGGTGTGGAAGTGGGGCAGCTGACAGAATCATCCAGCTGACATGATTCTGAGTTGAGTTTACACTTTCACCGAGGTCCAGGCTGAGGGTGGACCTCCATCCCACATCAAACACCTGGCTTCCTCCCCTCTCTAGTCCTGTGAACCACTCCTTCACTAGGTCTTCCTGGAGCATTTCCTTAATACATCATTTGTCTGAGCATAAACAAACAAATCACTCTTTCGGGGTCTGCTTCTGGGGAACTCAGCCTAAGACAGCTCTCTCAACTCAGTATGAATGAGAATGTTCTGAATGTTTTCTATTAAATACGTGTGCCCAGATCCCCTTAGTTCCAGTCCTTCCCTGCCAAGTATCAAAAGCAGGTGGCACATCATGATCAAAAGGAAAATAGGGGCTTTGAGAGTAAAGAGTTAAGAGCTTGGGGCATCAGGGTGGACACAGGACTGTTTTCCACCTATATCACGGAGAAGGGTCAGATGGGACACTGAATATGAAAGTGAGCAGTGATGTTGTACACAAAGGTAGACATGCCCTCATCATTGTTATGGGGGAGGAAGGAGATTAGAGGAAGGAGGATGGAGAGATGGGTCATGCTCCATGGGGAAGTGACTTCTATTAGTAACAAGTGCCTGGGCAGCAGCGCCCCATGGAGAGGAGCTGGCAAAGGTTCCAGACCCTTCTGCCCACATGTAACTACAAGGCAAGAAGATCTAGGAAAAGTGACAAGCTTTCTCATCCAGAGGCCTCCTTTAGACAAACTTAGGTGATATTTCACTTGTTTCACCAACTTCCCCGATGGGCTGGGACAGACCTCTGTCATCTGATGTTTAAGCAACTGTGTTGTTGTCATTCCTTGGTGAATATAGATGCAAAACTTCTCAACAGAATACTAGCAAACCAAAATCAACAGCACCACTGAAAGGATCATACATCATAATCAAGTGGGATGTATGCCTGGGTTATAAAATGAAAAGTGAAGTCGCTCAGTCATGTCTGACTCTTTGCGACCCCATGGACTATAGCCTACCAGGCTTCTCTGTCCATGGGATTTATAAGGATAGTCCAAATTATACAAATCAATAACGTGATACACCACATTAATAGAATGAAAGATAGCTCTTAAAGGATCATCACAAGAGATGCACAGGAAGCACTGGACAAAATTCAACATCCATTCATAATAATAATAAAAAAAAAACTCGCAACAAATTGGGCATGGAAGGAACATACCTCAACATAAAGACTGCCATATAGGACAAGCCCACAGTTAACATTACACTCAATGGTCAAAAGTTGAAAGCCCTTCCTCTAAGATCAAGAACAAGATATAGGTGTCTACTCTGACTACTCCTATTCAACATAGCACTCACTAGAAGTGCTAGCTGGAAAAATCAGGCCAGAAGAAGAAATAAAAGGCAGCCAAATCAGAAAGGAAGACATAAAAGTGTCTGTGTGTTGATGGTAAAATTCTATGTATAGAAAACCTTTAGATTTCACTAAAACATATTGTGTGTGTTAGTTGCTCAATCATGTCCAACTCTTTGTGACGTCATGGATTGTAGCCTGCCAGGCTCCACTGTCCATGGAATTCTCCAGGCAAGAATACTAGAGTGCGTTGCCATTTCCTTCTCCAGGGGATATTCCTAACTCAGGGATTGAACCTGGGTCTCCCACATTGCATCTCCTCTCCTTTACCATCTGAACCACCAGGGAAGCCCTAAAACCTGTTAGATCTAACCCATAAATTCAGAAAAGTTGTAGGAGTCAAAATCAGCATACAGAAATCAGTGGCATTTCCATATACTAATTGTGAATTATCTGAAAAAGAAATGAAGCAAACAATCTCAATTACAGTAGCATCTAAAAGCAATAAACTACTTAGGAATAAATTCAACCAAGGAGGTGAAGCATCTGTGCACTGAAAATTATGACATTAATGAAACATTATAAGACATTAAGACACACATAAATGGAAAGATGTCTCATGTTCAGGGATTAGAAGAATTAGTATTGTTAAAATGTCCTTGCTACCCAAAGCCAACTGTAGAGTTAATATATTCCCTATCAAGTTTCCAAGGAAATTTCTTACAAAAATTAAAAAAAATCCTAAAACTTGTTTGGAACCATAAAGAAGAGGAAATGACAACCCTCTCCTGTATTCTTGTCTGAAGAATCCCATTTGACAGAGGAGCCTGGTGGGCTATAGTCCTTAGGGTCGCAAAGAGGGGCTAGGACTGAATTGACTTAGCACACACACACATAACCCTAAGTTTGTTTTCTATGCCTGTGAGTCTGTTTCTATTTTGTAAATAAGTTTGTGTCACATGTTAGATTCCACATATAAGTGATATCATATGGTATTTGTCTTTCTCTGTTTGACTTACTTCACTTGGTATGATAATCTCTAGGTCCATCCATGTTGCTGCAAATGGAGTTATTTTATTCTTCTCTATGGCTGAGTACTATTTCACTGTATATACATATATATATATATATATATATATATATATATATATATATACTATAGCTTCTTTATCAGTTCATCTGTCGATGGATATTCAGGTTGCTTCCATGTCCTGACTATTGTAAATAGTGCTGCTATGAACAGTGGAGTGCCTGTATCTTTTTGAATTGTAGTTGTCTCTGCATGTACGCCCAGGAGTGGGATTGCTGGGTCATATGGTAGCTCTATTTTTCGTTTTTTAAGGAACCTCCATCCTGTTCTCCATAGTGACTGCACCAACTTACATTCCCACCAACAGGGTAGGAGGATCCCCTTTTCTCCACACCTTCTCCAGCATTTGTTATTTGTAGGCTTTTTACTGATGGCCATTCTGACCAGGGTGAGGTGGTGCCTCACTGAATTTCCTAATATTTTTGTTATAACAATGTGTTATTTTGCAATAAAGGAAAAAAATTTCTTTAAAAAAATGAGATAATTGGCCTAGCTAAATCAAGCAAATAAGAAATACATTTGGGCAGGTAGGCATGGGTAACATCCTACTGAAGTCCATGGGGTCGCAAAGCGTCAGGCATAACTGAGTGACTGAACTGAACTGAACTGAAGCCACTTTTTGGTTGATAAAGCAATTTCACAACGAACACCTCCCTCGACCCTCACAAGACTTTCTCAAGGTTACAAAGGAAATAAACTTAAGTACAAGAACATGTCTGATGCTCAGGGTCCTGATTGCAAGGCCAATGTGTTTTCTTTATCCTTCCTGCCCTTCCATAGCTAACCTTGCTTCTCTTTACAGCAGAAGGCCCCCAAAAGCCGCTGAGCACCCCAGCTCCAGCCCCCGTCCCTGCCACCATCTGAGCCTCTCCTGCTGCACCCAGGCTGGTGGACTTCTGTCCATTTATTAAGCCACAGTCTTTCCCAATTCTCTTCTAGTTTCTAGGCATCGCATTGAACTGGGTCTTGGGATAGAGTGCAGAGCCAAAAAGGTCTCCTACTGCAAGAAGGAGCTTTTACCAAATTAGTGAATATATACAAGTCAAGATCATGGCAGTGAAATAAAAGCAAAGGCTGTCGTGCAAATGACTAGCACCAGGGGGAGCTCTTAGGACCAGGTGATCCTTTCGCCTTACAGAGCAACTGTCGCTGAGCCCCAAGGTCGGCCAGGCAGACATCCTAGTTGGAGGCTAAGATCACAAGATCCCAGTTCTCAAAGGGTGTGCCTTCCGGATGGACAGGCAGTGCATGAAGCCAGATGAAAACTTAATGACGGCAGCAGGGCATTCACAGCTATGAAACAGCCCTGGAATCCTCTCTGGGACAAGCGGACTTCACCAACCAGGCCACCAGGGCTGTCACAAGTCAATCTGTGATTGTCACTGGGAGAAGCCACAGAAAGAAAGGGCACAGCCATACAGAACACGTGTAGTTAACAATGTGAGATGAGAGCTTTGGTGTCTAAGAGAGGGCAGAGTCCTTCAGCACTGCAGAATGCTACAGATGGGACGGGTCCGGGCCGTACTGACGTGAAGAAAGGCTTCGGGGAGGAGGTAGTATTTATAGTGGGCTTCAGAGAGTGAATGGGATCTAGAAGTTCTTCAAGGTGATCCCCTTCGGCAAGACCATAAGGATGCCTGGCAAACCCACAGCAGTCACTTAGTTGTGTCCGATTCTTTGCAACCCCATGGACTGTAGCCCGCCCGGCTCCTCTGTCCATGGGATTCTCCAGGCAAGAACACTGGAGTGGGTAGCCATTCCCTTCTCCAGGGGATCTTCCTGACCCAGGGATCAAATCTGGGTCCCCTGTATTGCAGGCACATTCTTTACCACCTGAGTCACCAGGGAAGCCCAAAGTACGTATAAAAGCTTGCTGCTGTTATTGTGTGGTTAGTGTCATTGTCGGGGTTGAGTTGATGGTGTTGTTTCCTCCTTGGACACCGGTGGCTGGCTTCCCAGCCCTCCATCATGTCTGAGGGCTTCCAAGTGTCTCTGCAGTTCTGCGCTGAATATCCAGGCATGCTGCTGGCCACCCCAGGCTGAACACAAAGATGATTTCAGCACAGGACGGGCCGGCAAAGGCTGAGAACACCTGGCTAATTAGGTCACCTGTCTAGTGGGTTCTATTGTGATAACCTCCATGAGAGAGGTGTCAGCCTGCCGGGTGCTGGGACCCTCCAGGCACGGACAACTCAGGCCACGTTCGTTACCGTCTGACATTACTGGTACCACTGCAGTGATCTGGACTCTGCAGTGAGCTCTCCGGGCACACCATCAGCTCAACCCCGACAATGATTCTAACCACACAATAACAACATCAAGCTCTCATGTTACTTTGGGCTTCCCTGGTGACTCAGTCGGTAAAGAATCTGCCTTCAATGCAGGTGATTTGGGTTCGATCTGTGGGTCAGGAAGATCCCCTGGAGAAGAAAATGACAAACCACTCCAGTATTCTTGCCTGGAGGATCCCACAGACAGAAGAACCTGGTGAGCTACAGTCCATGGGGTCGCAAAGACTTGGACATGACTTAGGGACTGAAAAACAACAACAACAACAACAACATGATATCATATCGTGCTGAAATGATGTTTTGGGGGGAATATTAGGTTAAAGGAAATGTTAATAACGTTAATTCTGCCTGCTTCCTTTCCTTCTTCTGTGTTGGCATCCAGAACAATTGGAAAGCTCCCATGCTCAGATGTTCGTTTGCCGCATAGACCTGATCTAGCACATGAGCCCCGGGAAGCCGAGGTTTTGTGACTCTGGTTTCTTGCTGGTGTCCAGGCCCCACCCCTGGGACAGGCCCTGAACTCATGAGCACAAGGAGGAGAGAGGCCTGGAAGAGAGCCTGCAGGGCCAGGAGTCAGGGAGGTCACGCTTGAGGAGGTGGGGGCAGTTTGGGAGTCCTGTAGTAGTTGTAAGTTGTTCAGTGGTGTCTTTCTCTTTGCAACCTCCGCCAGGCTCCTCTGTCCATGAGACTGCCCAGGCAAGAATATTGGAGTGGGTAGCCATTCTCTAGGGGATCTTCCCAACTCAGGGATCAAACCCATGTCTCCTGCACTGGCAGGCAGTTTCTTTACCACTGAGCCACCAGGAAAGCCCTTGGGAGTCCCAGAGCAAACTGAGTCTGGGGAAAATATTAGAAACTTGCCACCAACAGCAAGAGTCTAACCAAGTGCTTCCCAACCACGTGTTCTTTCTACTAAGTCCCTTTACCTCCCATAGCAATGCGGAGTTGAGAAAGAAAACTAGATTTTGGATTTTCTTAAAACAGACATCTTCCTTACCCCCATTACCACCAATATTCCAGCTTCCCTCTTCCTTGAGTGTCGGGCTCCCAAGCTTCCCCTTGGCACTATGTCAACCACCTGTCTCATCCTAGTGTCCAGAGAGAGGCCGAGCCCTGAGTATTTCCACGTTCTCCTCTCCACGCTTAGGTCCCCAGAGAGCCTCCGCAGCTGAGCTTTCTTTCCAACACCCGCATCAATAATGTGTTAGCTTAAGGTTCCCTTTGATTTCACTTGGTTTTAGATGCTTTTCATCCAAAGCCAAAACTTTGCAGACTTTTCCCTTGATCTTGTCATGAAATTCCCTTGGAGGTATTTAATTCTAGAAATAGCTTCTGCTCTGCCACATATTTTTAAAGAAAAAGGATGTCTAAATAACAAACCTCCTGCCGTATTTGAGCACACATCTCAGAAGACGCATGGACCTGTCACCCTCTGTCTGCTCCCTTGGTGTGGTTGCCATCTATACCGATGACGTGTCTCCATTTCATTCCCCAAAAGGAAGGTGCTTGAAACATCGCAAGCCTCTCATGTTCCCCATTTATGCTGTGAAGGGATTCTGATGTTCAGTGAACATTTGCTGTGCCCTTTCTTCCTGTGAAACCCTCTCAAGTGCTCTGATCTGCTTTCCCCTGCGGTCCCCTCCCTGACTTATTCCCACCCACCTCCACCAAATACCACGCTTTTTTGGAAAAGAGTCTGTCATTTCCACTTCCAACCTCAGCTCAAGAACCTCTTGAATTTTCATCTAAGCAAGAATATTTTAGAGCCAAAGCTGATGTCTCAGAGATGGAAAAAAATCCCCTCTTCTCCGGGTGTAACGCCGACACTATTTTTGAAAAAACAGAAAAAAGAAAGATTGGCTAGAATCAAGTGTGTCATTCCAGCGCAAGAAAAGAACCTCTGTGAACTAGCAAGGATAGAGTGCTTTTGAATTGGCCTGACGTGGGATGTAGAATGCACTGACTCATCCAGCTGTGTCACAGCCACTGGTGGAATCATTGTGGATTTTGATCCACTTCCCCAGCCACCTAGCAGAGCACCTAATGGACCAGCAGCAGCTGGTGCTGGAGGACTGCATGTGAGTTTTAAATCATCAGCAAGCCCCAGGACAGCACATTCGCCTCCTCTAATTCATGATCTGCTGCACCCTGAGGCCAAACCAATTCACCCAGCAGTTCTCCTGGGCTCACACTGACAGAGGCCCAGGTGGCGCCAGTGGTAAAGAATTCACCTGCCAGTGTGGGAGATGCAAGAGACGAGGGCTTGATCCCTGGGTCAGGAATTTCCCCTAGAGGAGGGCATGGCAACCCACTCCAGTATTCTTGCCTGGGGAATCTCATGGACAGAGGAGCCTGGCGGGCTACAGTCCACGGGGTCGCAAAGAGTCGGACACGACTGAAGCGACTTAGCACACACAGTAATGCAAGATGCTGTGTTAGGGAACAGGGATAAAACATGAGTGACACAGCATCAGGGTCCCCAGAGAGCTCAGGGCTGAATGGAGTCAGGTGCATGTGAGCAACTAAAATGTAAGGCAGAAAGGGAATAAGTGTGTGTGCATGTTTGTGAGTGTGTGTGTGAGTGTGTACTGAATAAAAAGATGGGAAGGAAAAACACGCCAATGTTACCAGCAACTCTCTCCATTTATTGGGTTTATGGGTGATTTTTTTCCCCTCTTCTTTACCATTTGCTATATTCTCAGCTTTTTCCTCTTAGGACAAACATATACTGCTTATACAATAAAGGATGTTTTTCAAGAAAATTTCAGCACATGATAAAGAACTATGATTTGGGTGAGAAGTTGTGACTTCGTGGAGGATGGGGTAGGTATGTGGGCCCTACATGGCAGGGAGAACCGGGCAGGGAGCAAAGGAGCAGAGGAGATTCCAAGCAAAGGGGCAGCATGAGGGACTTCCATGGTGGTCCAGTGACTAAGACTCCACGCTCCCGATGCAGGTGGCCTGGGGTCTGGAGGGTGGGACATAGGTTCCATCACAGCCTTCTCAGTTTATCAGTTATCTGGAGATGTTTTTAGACTCCAGATCCCTAGCCCTCACTGCAGAGACTCAGTTTCACCTGATCTTGAGTGGGGTCAAGGTATGAGGTGTGTGTGCGGGCTGGGGAGGTGTTAGGTGAGGTTTTGTTTTTGTTTTGGGTTTTAGAGTTTCCCGGCTTCTGAAGTCCAGCCTAGGGAAAGCCAGTGCTTTGTTTTTTTCACCTTCATCAATTCATGTTTTACATGTTATTGATGGATTTTCCATATTTTTTTAACAAAGTTACACTGCAGAGGGCAAAAGTCATACACAGTTCTGACTGACATCAAAGTGAATACTTTCAAATGGAACTGCATTTAGTCTCTCAGAATATATGTATTGACCACTGGAAAAGATATGACAAACCTAGACAGCATATTAAAAAGCAGAGACATCACTTTGTCAACAAAGGTCTGTCTAATCAAAGCTATGGTTTTTCCAGTAGTCATGTATAGTTGTGCAAAATGGACCATAAAGAAAGCTGGGTGCTGAAGAATTGATGCTTTGAACTGTGGTGTTGGAGAAGACTCTTGAGAACCCCATAGACAGCAAGGAGATCAATCGATCCTAAAGGGAATCAGTCCTGAATATTCACTGGAAGGACTGATGCTGAAGCCGAAGCTCCAATACTTTGGCCACCTGATGTGAAGAGCCAACTCATTGGAAAAGACCCTGATGCTGGGAAAGATTGAAGGCAGGAGGAGAAGGGGTTGACAGAAGGTGAGATGGTTGGATGGCATCACTGACTCAACGGACATGAGTCTGAGCAAACTCTGAGAGATAGAGAAGGACAGGGAAGCCTGGAGTGCTGCAGTCCATAGGGTCACAAAGAGTCGGACACGACTTAGTGACCAAACAAAAACAACCGACCGTGTGCTGGACATCATGGGAGGCATAGGGAAGGCAGTCAATGCTTTGAGTCTCAAGGACTCCCAGCCTCCCATGCAGGCAGACATCATGAGCGACACTACCTTCCACCCATAGGGTGATTCTCAGTTTCCTTACTAATCACACTCTTTGTCGTCTACTGGTTTTTCAGTGTTGCACAGGAAGATCAGAGACCTCAGAGATCATTTCACCCAGTGACGCCCCATCCTCTCCAATCAACACCCCATCTTTATAACAAATATTTGGAAATGCCCTCTTGGCTGCCAGAGATGAAATTCCTCGATACGTCAGTTGACCTACATGCATCATTAAGCTATAATTGTGATATAAAGGAGAAAAGGGAAAGTCACTTATAACAAAATCATAACTATTTCAGGAAGTAAGCATTCATGCATGACTGCCCTAGAACACTTAATGGGGCAAGCAATGCTCACACCTTAATGTGACGGATAAGGTTAGACAAAACCATCCACATAAACAGCACGAGGAAATAAGGGAGCAGAGGACAACAAGATAAGAAACGTGAGGACATTTACCTGTCTGCATCTGATAACAAGAAGGACATAACCTCACTGCCAAATTAAGTTATGAGTGTGGAAATGGAGAAAACAAGGAAGTATGTTCTTCTTGTGAATGAGCTAAGCCTGATATACAAGTGTAATGGAATACAAGTGGCTGAGACATGGAACAAAATTTCATGGAGAACAAGTGTCCATTCTGGAAACTCCACCCATGAAGGGAGGCGGGCACATGTTCAGTCTTTAGCATTAGAAAGCTTTGGAAACCATATTGCTTTTCTTTAGGTGGTGGGGAGAGGAAGTTGAATTGGAAAAAGCTGGTAGATCACTAATGAGAACATCAGAGTCAGAATGAAACACACAGCCCTAAAGGAAATCATTGTAACATATAAATCTTGCAAGAGATTTCTTAATATTAAACTGCATATATATTTATATATATATATATATATATATATATATATATATATATGCACACACACATATGGGTTTTCCAGGTGGCTCAGTAGTAAAGAATCCATCTGCCAATGCAGGAGACACAGAAGATGGGCTTGGTCCCTGGGTCGAGAAGATTCCCTGGAGAAGGACGTGGCAATCCAGTCCAGCATTCATACTGGGAAGAGCCCGTGGACAGAGGAGTCTGGTGGGCTACAGTCCATGGAGTCGCAAAGAGTTGGGCACAACTGAGCAGCTAACACTTCCATTTTTCTCACGTATATATCTATGTTCTTTTATTAAAAGATCCTTTTTCAGGATAGCTTATTACAAGATATTGAAAACAGCTCTCTGTGCTCTACAGTGAATCCTTGTTATTTATCTGCTCTCCTTGCCACCAAGTTCCTAAGGACAAGAAAGACAGGGGACTTTTCTCTTGAATGTCCCCCCAGCAGCCAGTCCACGCAGCTGTGGGCCTAGCAATACCAGGGGTCTGTATCCCTCAGGACTCCGAATTCTTCTTTTTTAACCAGAAAGTGACTCATCCCCTTGACTCATCTTCAGATGCAGAGGCCACATCCTCCCGAAGCCCCTGGGGTGCGTTCACCACCTTTGTCTTGTCAGTTTTACCACCAGCTCCGAATGCACCCGGGACCACAGGGCTTGAAGAGTCACTGGCTCCCTCCCTCTTCCCCTGACACCCCCCCCCCGCCCCTGCAGCCATTGTGGTTAGTGTTACACTCAAGAAAGAATAAAGAGAAAGCAACCCCCTTGTTCTAAGATAACCGCAGAGATGACAGATGCATGCAGACTTGGGGGAGATGGAAGATAGAGGGCAACAATTTAAAAAAAAAAAGGCAAGAAAGGCATGTCTCTGTGATGAGAAGCCCTGGCCTGCAGATGCTTTTGCTGGGGTGCAACTTCAAACGTCCAACACGGGGACCTATGAAGGTGGCCTCCTGGCCCAGTCCTGGCCCCCAAGCTTCACTGGGGAAGAAGGTAAATGCCCCAGAGGGAGGCAGCCCTGTTCAGCCGCTCAATGAATGACCAGGAATGAGAAATGCTGAGCTGGGGGTGGAAAGAGGAAAGCAGGCTTCCTTCTGGCTGCCTCCAGACCCTGCCTGATCCAGTGTCAAGGAGCCCATGGTCTCGGGAGTCCAGGACTGTCAGCCTCCCCCCGGGATGTGGGCAAGAGATGGCTCAACACCTTAACTCACAGCCTCTACTTCCGGTCCCCACTTCCTTCCTTCATCAGCAATGGTGGGCCCAAGACAGGAAACCACTCACCTCCTTACTCCACAGTGTATTTTTTTCTTTTTGTCAAGAAATTCAGGACCCAGGCTGATACATCCCTGTACCAGGTTTGGTCAACGGGTCATCACTTGGCCAATGGGACCCGGATGTGGCTCAATCGTCTCATCGTTCACCCCTGGCACAGGGTCGGGCATGCAAATATTTGGGCCTAGGGGGTGATGAAGCCAATTCCTCTCTACAATGTGACAGCGCACAAAGGAGGAGCCATCGCCTTTGCCAGGAGAACAAAACGGCATCCTCTTTGTGTACCTTCTTCGGGGTACGTCATCATTTCACCCATTTACAGAGACGTTCTCTTTATCATGACAGTTATCACCGCACCACCACTGACAACAATCGCAAAGGTGAGAGGTGTAACTGTAAGCCACACACTTTTTTTTTTTTTAGAGACAGTGTAATATATTGAATAAAACAGGAGTTTCTAGAGCCAGAAATTATTGGGTTCAGGTCTTAGGTCTGCCGTGTACAAGTTATGAATCTTGGCCAAGGGACTTGGTTACTATTTTCTTGTCTATAAATCAGGAATAGGAACAGTGTGTCCTCGTGGGGCTCTAGTGAGATGATGCATGTCACCCATCTCTTACACTCGGACCAAGGGACACAGTTAAGTATTCACCCCAGCCCCATCCATATCCTAATCTTGTCACTGAAATGAGCTCGCTTAGTGTTCCAGGTCAAATTCTGATCTCCAAGAAGAGACACAATGAAGTCCTTACCCCAGGACCTCAGAAGGTACCCCGATATGACTGGTGTCCTCAGAAAAAGACAGTCACCTTAAGATAGACACACACGAGGACAAACCATGTTACAGTGCAGGCAAGAGCTTTATTACTGCACGCTGAGAAACACCAAATATTACCTACCAACCACCAGACCTAGGAGGAGGTCAGGAAGGATCACCCTATAGGCCAGAGGGGGAGCAGGGCCCTGTGACATCTTGAACCTGAACTCCCTTCTTCCAGAGCAGTTGAGACAACGCATTTCTGTTGTTTGAAATCACCCAGTGTGTAGTACTTGTTAGGTGGTGCAGTGGTAAAGAATCTACCTGCCAATGCAGGGGGCACAGGTTCAATCCCTGGTTCGGGAAGATTCCACATGCTTTGGGGCAACTAAGCCCGTGCACCACAACTACTGAGCCTGTGCTCTAGAGTCCAGGAGCTGCAACTACTGAGCCCCCCAGGCCACAACTACTGAAGCCCTTGCACCCCAGAGTCCATGCTCTGTGACAAGAGAAGCCCGTGCCCTGCAACTAGAGAGTAGCCCACACTCACCGCAACTAGAAAAAGCCTGAGCGTGGCAACAAGGACCCAGCCCAGCCAAAAATGATTGATTGTTTAAAAGAGGGGCTACAGAAGGTCAGAGCTACTGTTTCCTGCAGCATCACTCAGAACTTCTGCTCATGTGGCCCAGCCTTCCTGCAGGTGGCTGCTCCTACCATACCTACCTCTAGGACCTCTGATTCTCACCGTAAGAAGCCTTGTGTCCCGCTCCACACCTGGGGTTGGAGAGGGAGTCCGCCTTGCCTGGGCTTTCCTGGGGTTTCCCCTGGACCCCCTGCTCTGGGCTCTGGCTGTCCAGCACCCCTCCTGCAGTTCTCTTTGTGGGAAGAGCCATGACCGCACTGATCACAATGGGGAGAGGCGGACAGAGCAGTGAGTGGCTGTCGCCCACCCTTGACAAGCAGCCCAGTGGCCTGACTGTGGGTCCAGGTCAGCCTCCTGAAGGGCAGATGTGGTCAGGGCAGGACCTGCAGGCGGAACAAACTGCAAGAAAGTGTCCTTGGTTTGGCTTGGAGTAACTCATGATAGAGCTCAGGGGAGAGAACATGCTGACAGTCACTTAATTTTCCTCCTGGGGCTTCTGAAATCAACTGCTAGCGTGGGCCCAGGTCAGGTTTTGAAGCAGATCCCAGTTACCTGCCTTATATCATCCATTCTCCCTTCCTCCTTTCCAACAAGATTCTGAGTTTGTTGACCACTCAGAATAAGCGAGTTTATGCTCAGCTCAGGGCCCCATCCAGTCAAAGCAAACACAGGCCCTTTCCAGAGGGTGGTGGGGAGTGGGCTTCTGACCCACCTCTGGTCACTGAGACAGGAGAGGGGCTTTGTGGAGTGCCCCTGGAAGTGCTTTCCTGGCTCTTAAGGGAAATGCAGGACTGTCTCCTTCTGGTATCACAGAAGTGGCAGGATGAAGCTTTATTCTTTGGGATGAGATCTCTGGCCCAAATGCTGGGAATGGAGGTTGAGCAGGGGGTAGAGATCAGGAGGAGGTGAGGTGATGGTTCAGACAAGCTACAGCATACATATGCACATTACATAGGTACACATTAGAGATATACACATTATATAGGCATATTATATGTTGGTGTATATGTCAATTACAGTTTTGATACGTATGTATATATATATGCATATGTATGGGATAGACAGGTAGACAGCTGTTGTATATATTATAGTAAAAGCAAAAGACAAAATTTTTTGAGGGAGTCCCAAGTCTTATTTCTCATATATTGAGAGGTGAGGCAGATGGGATCATTGTTTCATAATTATTATTATGTGATTAAATAAGCCAGATGGATATTTGTTCTCCAGGTGAGCCACACCCACGGCGGGCTGGGCTTTGCGGTGTGTGCCACCGACACAATGAAGAGCAGGCGTCTGTGAGCCCAGCCCTCTTCAGGTAGTGGGGAACAGACGCAATGAACAAAAACTGCAAATGAGTGATGGGCTCACAGTTGAGGTACCTGCTCTGCTGAAGGCACAGAGAGATGCAGGTGCTTGGAGGAAGCGTGGAGCAGCGAGGCTGACATAGACAGAGGATGCAGAAAGAAAGGGACATTTACATTGGGTCCTGTAGGATGAGTAGGAGTGAGCCAGGAAAGGGGATGGAGAGCGTTCTAGGGAGAGGGGATGGCAGGGGCCAACACCCTCAGGAAGAAGAGCTTTAATGTGCTCAGAACTGAAAGGAAACCAAGATGGCCAGAACAATGTTAACTTGACAAAGGTGGCCGAGATGAGGCTGAAGAATGAGGCTTCAAGGGGCGAACTAGGGACTGGGTGCTTCACCCATGCAGCCGTGGGTGCATCGTTGAAGTGACACCTAAAACCTGCAAGAGATAGAATCTGATTTGCATTTTTAAAAGGTGACCTGGTCTTCTTGTGGGAATGAATTTAGGAGGAAGAGGAGCTGGGGAAGTGGATACACTGAGACCAGTTAGGGGAATATTACAGTCCTGACAGGACTGTATAAAGTCCCGGGCTTCCCTGGTGGCTCAGCTGGTAAAAAATCCACCTGCAATGCAGGAGACCTGGGTTCGATCCCTGGGTTGGGAAGATCCCCTGGAGAATGGAATGGCTACCCACTCCAGTATTCTGGCCTGGAGAATTCCATGGACTGTAGAGGCCATGGGGTCGCAAAGAACCGGGCATGACTGAGCGACTTTCACTTTCACAGTCCAGACAAGCAATGGTGTGTCCTGAGCGGGTAGTGGTAGTGATGAGCAAGGACAGATGAGTGGGTGCTCGGGCTGTTAGGTATGGGATCAAGAGGATAGAGGGGTTGGATGTGGCAGAGGTGGAGATGGAGAGGTGGAGGCCGGCTTGGGCTCAGTGGTTCCCTCTACATCTATCTTGGAAACTCAGAAATAAAATGACTCCTTCAGAGAGGAAGCCTCTGCAAATCTCCTCTTGTTTGCTCCCTGCTACTTCCAGCAGCACATCCTCCGAGATGGGGTGCTGAGTAGAACAATCTCTGCTGGGTAAGCCATGCCTCCCCCCGAGGCATCTCATGAGCTGGTCAGGGCACTCACAAAATCCAATCAGTACAGGGCAGGCTTCTAGATCCAAAAAGCCGACCTCCACTGAATTAACTTACCTCTCGCACAATTCGGTCCATGCTAAATGTAATTCTCAGATGACACTTTCTTTTAGCATGAGGAAGATGAAAAAAGAATACCTTCAGCATGCTGAGAGGCAGTGTCATCTGAGAATTCTAGGCTTAAAGAAAATGGCATTTAAGAATAAGGGAAATAAAGATATTATCTGATAAACAAAACTCTAGTTTGCCACAAGCAGACCTTTTAATAAAAGACATTGTTAAAGGGGTATTTCAGACAGTAAGAAAGATTCCATATGGAAGATCTGAGATTAAGAAGGAGTGAAAAACAAAGAAAATGAAAATAGATTTTCTCGGTCTATTATTGAAGAAATAGCAATTGAGAGTCAGACATATTTATCTCCATATCAAGCTGTCATTTCTTACTGTCTGGGAAATTTGGATCAAGTTCATCTCTCACAATCTTGATAGCCTCATATTCAAAATTCATAAGCGAGGTCTTTGTAAAGAATAAACGAGCGACCACATATAAATGCTTCCAGCATAGCTTCTGCATCTAGAAGGTGTGAAATGTTTACTCCTTATCTTTTTAAAAATTAATAAACAAGCAAGTAAATAAGATGTTGTTAGCCACTCAGAATTCCTCCCTCTGCTTCAAGTGTGAGATAGAAGTCTGGCACTCTTGCCCGCTGTACGAGGCTGCACTGCAGAGCTGATGCTTTAAAGCTTGTCTTTTCATCTTTGCGGTAGCAAGCCTAAGATCTTTCAACAAAATATTTATGATTTCTTTATTTTATAAATACTGCATGTGAGCACACAAGCCCCAGGGGTAGACCCTAGATTCCAGCTTCCCTCACAATTTTAACATAGTTCATGTTCACAGTTTTATGAGAATGAAGGAAATGAAGGCAATATCTGATAAACAAAACTCAAGTTTGCCACAAAGAGACCCTTAATAAAGGACAGTTTTTAAAGGTGTATGTCAGACAGGAGGAAAGATGAAATGATTGGGTGGAATCACTGACTCAATGGACATGAATCTGAGCAAACTCTGGGAGATAGCAAAGGATAGGGGAGCCTGGTATGCTGCAGTCCATGGGGTTGAAAAGAGTCAGACACAACTCAGCAACCAAACAACAACAGTTTTTTGAGATCATAAAACACCTGCTGGTCCATCCGTGCAGCAAAATGGCCAGTTTTGCCCACCCCTTCCCAGGGCTCTTCTGCCAACTAGGAAGCAGCAGCACACACAAGACCCCTCTGTGCAGCTTCTGCATCCCACCCTCCCATGCTGGCAGACCTGGTCCCTGATTCCATCCTCAACTTCGCCCCCAGTCCCTTTAGGACAAGGAAGCCAAGCTAAGAAAAGCTAACTTAGTCTCCCTTGGAATCTCTGCCTAATTTTCATCCGGCAGCAATTTGGTGGGGTTCCCACCACCAAATTGGTGGTGATGGAAAAGGGAGAGATAAACCCCAAAGCAGTCTCTCTCTGATGGCTTAAGGAGGCAAATAGCACCAGCAGTTCTAGGACCTGGACTAGCATCCTTACTCTGCCCTTTGTCCCCTACGTGTCCCCAGGAAAACCCCTTTGCCTCTTTGATTTTATCTTCCTCTCACCTGTAAGTCGGAGTCAACAATTATACCGTATTTGCAGAGGATGTTACAATTCCCCGAGTGTTTCCACAGTCATAATTACATTTACTGTGCATGGTCAGATGTATAACAGCCAGCATAATAGGCACCTCACAGCTGTAAAGATCTAAAAGCAGAGCATAGACCATTGTGTACATGGCAAAGAGCTCCATCCACATGAGGGACCATTACCAGGGTCCCATGACTGACCCTCCTAAGAGCAGGGGCTTTGCTGTCTGAGTGCCGAATTTGAATTGATTCTACACCAACCGACTATGGGACCTTGAGCTTCTCAGCTCCTCGCTTCTAAGTGAAGGATGATAACACTAGCCCCGTCTCGAAGCCCAGGGCTCCGTACATGGGAGACACTCAGGGAATGAGAGCTGATGGAATCGATGCAAGTTTAGCCCATGGGAGTCTGACCACACACATCTGCACTCCCTGACTCCCACCATTTCCATTCCTTCTTATCCATGGTTACACCTCATCTCCACAGCCCTGGACAAATATTGGCAAAGGGAGGGTGGAAGCTCTGAACAGCAGGACACACTGTGGACTGTTTCTTAAAGATGACCAAACCTCAGAGTCCCACTAGATTTGGGGGTGTCTCCAGCTTGCTCTGGATGGAAGCAGAGCCCAGGCTCCCTGAGGTCCCAGCCAACCCCAACCCTTCCCACTGTCACCTGAGGGTCTTGCTTTGGAAAGTTCTGGAATATAGGACGCTGGCCAAGCCTCCGTCCCCTAATTAGACTGTGCAGTCACCTTGTTGACAAAAAGCCCTGAGGCTGGGAAAGATTGAAGACAAAAAGAGAAGGGGCAGAAGAGGATCAGACGGTTAGATAGCATCACTGACTCAATGAACATGAATTTGAGCAAACTCTGGGAGATGGGGAAGGACAGGAAGCCTGGGGTTCTGCCATCCATGAGGTGGCAGAATCAGACACAACTTAGCGACTGAATAGCAACCAAGGTCTATGCCAACATCACACTGAAATGTTGAGATGCAAATATTAATTGAGCCCAATCTGATGAATGGATGGAAACCACTGGACTATAAAAAATATAAGCTTACTGTTGTTCAGTGGCTAAGTCATGTCTGACTCTGTGACCCCATGGGCTGCAGCACACCAGGCTCTTCTGCCCATGGGATTCTCCAGGCAAGAATACTGGAGTGGGCTGCCATCTCCTTCTCCAGGGGATCTTCCCAACCCAGGGATCGAACCAAGGTATCCCAAATCACAGGCCGATTCTTTACCATCTGAGCCACCAGGGAAGCCACCTGGCTTCTCCTCTCTGATATCTGTTTTGTTTGGATTTCCTGGTGGATAACGTGGTATGAAACTGTAAGTCTTTGAGAGTGAGTCTGCCTGCTTTCCCCTACAGCCCCATAGCACCTCCTTCCTAATGGAGCCTGGCCATATGATGCACTCCTACACCCACACATGTTCTAGAAACCCCCAGAGCAGACACTCATGTGTTCAGGCAGGGCAAGCTGTGCTTGATTCCCTGTGACCCCTGTATCTATAGGAAAGATGACGGTTCAGAGGATCTGGAACAGCCTCCTGGCTCCTCACAGCTTTAGATGGTGAGCTGAGTCAGCAAGGCCAGCCGGCAGAAGAGGTCAGCCACAGAAATACAGGGAGGATCAAGGCACATCTTATAGTCCAGCCAGGACCTCATTGCTTCAATTTCTATGCAGTCTGGTCCTCAGACACTGCCTACTAAGATGGACTGAAAGACCCTCATGGAACATCCTTCCAGAACTCTGCCAGCCCCACCTGCCGAATTCCACCATCCTTTCAAGTCCAGCTCTGTTCTCGCCTACCTAGTTAAGCTTTCTCCAAAGGCCCTTTCCTTCTAGAGAACATACAGCCTGTCCTCCTCCCTTGACAAGGGTCACTTATACTGTCAAAAGAAGCCCTATGGGCTTTGTTCTCCCTCCCAGTACAAAGCGCTGCACACAGTTGGTGCTCAAGCATTTTGCTTTTATGTTTTGGAGGTTTTTTGAGGGTTGGGAATTAGCATTCAACAAAACCACATTGATTTAGTCCCTACCATGTCAGGAAATTCAGATGTGGTGTGTGGAATAACCTGATTGCTATTCAGTACAAATTAGAGCTTTTTATTCTATTTCTAATCCCAGTAAATGGGGCTTGTGTGTTAAAAAAAATATTTTTAGTTTGCAATGTGTGATTACATAATGGAGGCCGAGTCATTTTTTTTTTTTTTCATTAACATTCATCTCCCTTAGCAGTTCCTTTCTGGGTCTTTGTTTTTGATTCGAGCTGTGGTTCAATGTATTAAAATTGCATTCCTTATAAAGAAGTTCAATAGCAGATGTTTTAACTGGCCCTCCCCACGCCTGTATTTCCAGCCGGCCTGCGATGGGGCAACTCACCTGGTGGGGAGTCAGGGGATCCTGCCCCCATTCTACAAGTCTGCTAACTAATCTCTGGAATCCAGCAGAGACCCCACCCACGAGGGCAGCTCTTTGCAGGGAGCCTGTGTGGGGAAGCATGAGTGTGGTAAAGTGTCCCGGGGGAGGTGTCTGTACCAGAACTAGGTGCATGAACTCAGATGACCTATTTAACCTCTAAGAGCCTCAGTTTCCTCATCTGTAAAATGGGGATGCTAAGTCCTAGAAAAAGTGCCTGACACACGGCAGGCATTTAATACCTTGTCTTATTTGCAGACTCCCTGTGGGAGTCTATTCCTTGCTGTTTCTCCAGCTGTCATCATCCTCAGAGTTATTTCCCATCTATCAAAGCCAGAACCCTGAGCCCCAAGCAAAAATGAACCTCCAAAATCTGAGTATAGGGCAACACAGCAGGGACTAGTGTAGCTCATGGAGAGAGTAACGACAAGCAACAAGAAATGTGCCAGAGACCAGGGCACATATCCACAGAAAACCATAATCCAAAAAGATACACGCACCCCTATCTTCATAGCACTATTCACAATAGCCAAGACCTCGAGGGAACCTAGTGTTCATTGACAGTGAGTAGATAAAAAAAAATGTGAGATATATATATATATATATATATATATATATATATATATATATATATATATATTCTTTACTGACTGAGCTACCTGGGTAGCCCCCATGGTCCATAATTAAGCTATTTTCAAACCAATCCTTTTTGACTAAAGTCTCCAGTTGAGAATTCTAATGGAAGATAGTTCATCTAATACAGACCCAAACCCATGCAGGTTCTAAAAACCCTCTAAAGCAGATGCTAATGTAGGAGTCAGAGTTGGCTGTGCTTGGTTCTACACGATGATGATAGAGGAAGATCAGAGAGTCCAGAATCAAATCCTGGCTCTGAAATCCTGTGCCTTTGGGTGTGTCACCTCTGACACCGCTTCCTCATCTTTGAAAAGGGTGCTAATGATAATAATCCCCTACAGGACGGCTGGGAGAAACACAGTAGCAGATTAAGTGTTTAATGCAGAACCCAGCCCCAAGGAGGGCGGTCTCACAGGAACCCACTGGCTGAAGCAGAGAATTAAAGAACCAGAAAGTGACAAGAATCAGCAGCAAAAAAATTGCCCACGTGCAGAGGGCATCAGACGGCAAGGCAGCTGTGCAGAGGGAGGCTGAGACACGGTGAGGCTCGGGCCTCCCGGGAGTCAGAGTCAAGAGCAAACCCGAGCAGCTGGGCAGATGAAGAAGTTCCTGGGATGGTGTCGGTGGGGGTGGTTAGGTAGCACTGTGAATGTTCTGATGCCACTGAGCTGTACCCTTAGGAAGGGTTAAAAGTGTAAATTTCATGTCATGTATATTTTACTCTGATAAAAAGAGACCGGGTTACCAAAAAAATTAAAAAACAAGAGAATACCCTAAAACCCAACAGTCAGCCCACTGAAGACACTAAAACGAAAGCAGCACAGAGGAAATCAAGGCCCCCTCGGCCTGTGGGATGTTGCAAGGCCACCAGATCCCCGCACCCAAGGCCCAGCGAGTCTAGACCTCCATGATATGGAGCTGACCTTTCCCCAGAACGCCCATGGAACCCAAGCTCCCGAACACTTAAAAACCCAAGGACACCAGAGGCCACGGCAGCAGAGCAAGATCACGAGGCTCATGTGCAGAGCAGTGTCTTCTTGATGGTTCCTCCCCAGTCATTTCTGGCATAACTCAGATGAAACAGCATGAAGCATCCAAGGACCCCCTCCTTCTCCCACTGTGTCCTCATCTGGGGATGGCAGTGTTTCTCTCTTGTTCAGAGAACCCTCACCTTTGGGAAGAAAGCCTTGAACTTTTCATCCTGCTCAGGTCATAGAAAGAGAACCTTCAGCAAACCATCTGTTCCTTCCCTCCCCAGAGAGAAACAAACCCTGGCTGGAGAAGTCTCTCTGGACAGTGTCTCGAATACCCTTGGCCATGACCTCACTCGTGTTCCCAGAGGGCATGGAGGCTGGTGCCACCAAAAGTCTGTCTCCATACTCCCAGGGACCTATGACTACAAAAGCCCCCAGCCTGGGCCTGACAGGCTGGGGCCCCAGGGGGTTACCCAGCTGCCTATTTCCAGGATTCCAGTCATTAGCAGCCCCAGGAGCAGCTCCACGGTAGAAAGCTCTGCTGGAAGCTAGACAGAGTGAGTTGGCGACACAGACCTAACCCCAAGGGATCCCAGCCACCAGAATGCCTCTGTCCTCTATGCTTGGTCTGATCACAGACCCCTCTCTCCTTCTACGCTGCCCACTGTCCTCTCTGCCCAAGTCCACCCCTCCTCCAGGCCCAACTCCATCCCACTTCCTCTGCTCCCCTGCAGGTGCTCATAGTACCACTCATCACTGAAGATCATTGTTCCTGGGGACTGGGATGCTGGCTGCCTTAAACCAGATCCCTGGGGATCCTTGGGCTTCCAAGTCACACTAGTGATAAAGAACCCATCAGCCAATGCAGGAGACATAAGAGTCAAGGGTTCAATCCCTAGACTGCGAAGATCCCTTGGAGGAGGGCATGGCCAACCCACTCCAGTAGTCATGCCCGGAGCTTCCCATGGACATGGAGCCTGGATTGCTACGCTCCATAGGGTTGCAAAGAGTTGGACACAATTGAAGTGACTTAGCATGCATGTGCAGGGACCCTTAGCTGGCACAGCCAGGGCTCAATAAGTATAGATGACAATTAGGTGAGTGGTTCTATCCCTTCCCCTTGGGGAATTTCAGTCCAACACTGGCACCCTGGCAGGGACCCTCTAGACAGCAGGAGTCAAGAACACTCTCAGTGGGCAAAGCCACTATGACCACAGGGGATGTGAGCCGTGGCCACAGAGCGTTTCATACCCTGAACTCACCCAGGATGGACTAGCTGGCGATCATTCCCATCTCACTGAAGAGGGAAGGAGCTCAAGCATAGAGGTTGAATCGCCAGGACACGTGACTGGTTAAAGTCAGAACTGTTTTCGGCACTCAGCATCTCTAGGGGCAGGATGGGGTTAAGCTGGTGGCCCTGGGGCCACATTGCCTGGGTTCAAACCCCAGCTCAGCTTTTTGGGAGCTGTGTGCTCTCAGGCAAGTTACTCCAGCTCTCAGAGCCTTGGGTTTCTCATCTGTAATGTGGTGTATGTTAGTTGCTAAGCTGTGTCCAACTCTTTGCAGGGCTCCTCTGTTCATGGGATTTCCCAGGCAAGAATACTGGAGTGGGTTGCCAGTTCCTTCTCCAGGGGATCTTCCCAACCCAGGGATTGAACCCCGGTCTCCTGTGCTGCAGGTAGACGCTTTACTGTCTGAGCCACCAGAGACAGGACCAAATGAATTCAGTGGAGCCAAGCTCTCAACCACGCCTGGTGCATTTCTGTGCATCCAGCCTCAAGGTGCAGTGGGAAGTGGTTCCTGACATTCTGCATTGGATCAGGGTGGGGCTGCAGGAAGCTATTCTACCTCCTCACCCCTCCCTCAGCACCCATGTGACCTTTCAAGCCAGCAGGCAAGAGTGTGTGTTTCTGTAGCTTCCATGTGGCAAAGCTCCATCCATCCATCAGATCCCGGAGCTCAATACAGAACGGCCTCTTAAGTAAATAAAGAGAAAACCAGCCAATTGCCCAGGTAATAGGAGATTTTCCTCCTGTCTGCGCTGGTAATTGAGCCATTGGAGCCAGCCCCCAACCTCCACTGGCGCTGCTGCGAGTTGGAAAGGGAGTTTAGGAGGCTACCTGGCCAAAGACACATGTGCAGGTCCAGGAGGTGGGTGTCCACCCCACTGGAAACTGGATCAAGAAGGTGGGTGTCCACCACACTGGACCCTGGGTCCGGCAGGGCTCAGCACACCCACAGTGTATGCACTAAATCTCACCCATCTTACTTGTCACCTTGGTCCAGCAGGACATGGAGCTGCCCAGACCCAGGGGCCCCAGGGGCAGAGGATCAGGCAACACCAACCAGCCACAAGGCTGCTCTATTATGCGAACAAGTGGCCTTCAGCACAGGCTCCGTGGTTTCAGAGGCCCTTGGAATCTGAGCCCCATGGGACACCCATCTGCTCCTGCCTCCCTGCAGCCTCCATTCTGGAGGGTCTGACTTCAGGACCCTCACCATCCCCTGACTGCCACCCAGTGACTGCCCCCTCAGCCCTGCCAGGCCGACCAGGATGTGTCAACAAACGGGCGGGGGAGAAAGAACTGCTGGCATTTCTGAGAAACCAGGGCTGGGAGCCAAAACAAACCAATGAAGGGAATGCAACTTCTCCTGAAGAAAGTGTCGCAAAAGAAAGACTTATATCCCTCAAGCTGAGAGAAGCCCCTGAAGGTCATTTTGTCCCCCAGACAGAGTGGGCTTTGGAACCCAACCCCCACACTGGCCATCAAGGGGGTCCTCCTGCATCTGACCCAGTGCATCATCCTGATGACCTTGTCTGAACAGACAGAGCAGTTACAAGAAAGAGGCAGAAGGGAGAGATCAGCCTGAGCAGGCGCAGGACAGAACCTGCAGGTCTGCCGTCCCATCACTCGACACAACCACAGCTGAAGTCACACAAAGTCAACCTTTGAAGGGGAGGGGCAAGATAGGTGCAGGGGACTAAGAGGGACAAACTACTACGTATAAAATAAATATGCCACAAGGATATATTCCACAGCACAGGGAACATAGCCAATATTTTATAATAAGTTTACATGGAGTGTACTCCACAAAAATTTGAATCACTATAGTGGACACTTGAAACTAATACTGTAAATCAACTATAGTTCAAAGTTTTTTAATGTTCTGTATCTTGATTGTGCTGGCAGTTATGAGGGTGTACATGTAGCAAAGGTCATTAAACCAAATGTTTACATAAATAAGCTGGTTCCCTTCATTGTACAGCAGAAACTAACAGGATATCGTAGAGCAATTATATGCGTGTGCTCAGTCGCTAAGCTGTGTCCAACTCGTTGCACCCTCATGGACTGTAGACCGTCAGGGCTGTCCATGGGCCAGACAAGAACACTGGAGTGGGTTGCCATTTCCTTCTCCGGCAGATCTTCCCAACCCAGGGATTAAACCCTCATCTCCTGGATGTCCTGCATTGGCAGGTGGATTCTTTACCACTTGAGCCACCTGGGAAGCTTCCAAAGCAATTATACACCAATAAAATAAAAAATAAATAAACCTAAGCACCGTCTAGCAAATCTCCCCCCCAAAATAAATAAATAAATCCGGCTTTGAGAACAGCAGGGAAGGGTAGACAAGAACCAAAACATCACATCTGCTGAAGCTGCTGGTGTGTCCATTCCTGACTGTATCATCCACTGCGCTTTCCCTAGTGGTCCCCGACACACCCCTCTCCCTAAGTCTACCGTGAGGTCCCTCCCCTCAAATGCACTGACCCAGCTTCCTCCACGAGGCGCAGTGAAGTGCCACCTCCAGGGGGCCACCCAATCCACTCCTTACAGAAGTGACCCCTCCTGCCAACTTGCCAGAGACTCAGGCATTTATCACCCTTCCCAGTCAGTACAGAGCAGCCAGGGGCCTCAGTGGGCAGACACAAGCTCCCCTTTACCCCCAAACCTATGAGCAGAGCAGCTCCGATGGGTAGATACCACCTGACCCCGCATGCTAATGCCACCCAAAGCAGGGCACAAACTCTGGGCCCTCAAACTAAAACTTCAGTTCTGTACAGAATACACTGCTCCAGTTTCATATCCCTCAGCCCACAACCTTGATGAAAAGATTCGTGGATACCTGGGGTCTTCTTCCAGAGACAGGGAACGCACTACCTCATGAGTTAGGCTCTTCTCCTGGGCTCTGATCTCCCTGGGGACTCCCACCCCTGGGCCCTTCCTGCCCTCTGGAGCCACAATTCATCCAGGGTTCTTCCAGGATCGGCTCCCAATGAGGTCACTGCGTTGACCATGGACAGACGTATGGAGCAGAGGGCCTTCCCACCTGCTGGAGTGTATGTATGCACACACACACGGACACACTCATGCACACACACCCAAGCCAGAGGGGTTTCAGACCTGCCGCAGTGGGCTTCCCAGGTGGAGTCAGTGGGAAAAATCCCACCCGCCAATGCAGGAGACAAAGACACTGCTTCGATCCTTGGGTGAGGAAGATGCCCTGGAAGAGGGCATGGCAACCCACTACAGTATTCTTGCCGGAAGAACCCCATGGACAGAGGAGCCTGGCAGGCTACAGTCCATGGGGGAGCAAAGAGTCGGACGTGACTGAAGTGACTTAGCAAACCTGCAGCATGGAGTGTGTATAGGCAGACATACATGCGCCCATGTAAGCACACGCGCACACACACACGACATACACACGCACACAGCACACACACCTAAGCCAGAGGCAGCAAAAGGCTGGCTGAGTCACTCAGCCAGACCACAGCTCAAGCGCCGCCAGGGAGGAAGTGACGCCCCATTTCCTGACCGGCCTCTGCTCTGAGAGGTTCTCTTCTGTCTCTTTGTCTTTCTGACTCCGACCCTCCCAGGGCTTTGTTTCTACTCAAGACAACAGCCTGCTGCATCCTGGCCCCGTGGCACAGGCTCCGGCAGCCCTGAGCCCCAGGTGAGGGAGGACTTAACGGCTTCTAGACCTGCCGTCCTGGACAAGGCAGCTCACAGCTCTGAACCTCGGTCTCCTCATCCATGAAACGAAGAGGCTGGGTGTGGCGATAGGGCCCTTGAGGTCCCTTCTGATCTCAGCGCTGGGGCTTCTGGCCCTCCTCCAGTCCCCACAGGTTCAGAGCATGGGGGGAGGGGCAGTGCCAGGCCTGAGGATGGGGCTGGGGAGCTCAACTGCTTCCTGGGCACACGCCTCCCTCGGACCTCCATGTGCTGCACACACTCCCTGCCCCCCTTGGTGGGGCACCCAGCAGGCGGCCAGGCAGAGGGGCCTAGAGCACCCACCCGCTCCACACGTTCCTCTCGCCTCCCTCCGGCCCCCACCCCCTCCCTCCCTTCTCCAGACCTACCTTGCACCTACAGCTGCCTCCTTCTCAGTCTCCAAGCGACACCCCTGCAGGCCCACAGCTTTCAGGCTCTGCCTGATCTCTCTGCCCCCAGCAGCTGGACTGGCCCCCAGCGGCAGAGGTGGGAGCAGTGCCAGGAGCCGCTGCCCTCTGGGAGCCCTCCAGGATCTGCCTGCGTGTGTGGGGCCAGCAGGCAGCAACCTCTAACTGCCCTGCGGGGGAGCCTGGGTGGCGAGGGCGGGGCTGACGTGGCCTGCCTAACTGGTCCGGCTTCCTGGGCCCCTCTGTTCCGGAATCCTGTAGGCCTGCTGCCCCATTCCAGGATATTTCCAGGACTTTCTCTAGAGGTGGACATCTGTCCCAGGCCTTGCCCTCGGACTGGAAGAAGATGTCTAGGGGTGTGTGTGTGTGTGTGTGTGTGTGTGTGTGTGTGTGTGTGTGCGCGCGCTCAGTCACTCAAACGTAGCACTCTTCTGAGACCCCATGGACTGCAGCCTGCCAGGCTCCTCTGTCCATGGAACTCTTCAGGCAAGAATATTGGATTGGGTTGCCTTGCCCTCCTCCAGGGGAATCTTCCCCACCCAGGGATCAAACCTGTGTCTCCTGCATGTCTCCCTGAAAACCTACACCATCCACATCCCCTCCAAGCTGGTATCTCTGGGAGTTTTTTCCTTCTTTATGGTAATACTTCTCTACCTCTTCTGTATACCCTATTGTGGGCATGAATGCTTGTGTAATAAAAAGCATCCAATTCATAAAGCATTAAATATTAATAAAACTTTAAAGGCCTCCCGAGGCAGTGGGGCTGAAGCATGACCCTGACCCTGTGCATGAGACCATCCACACACACGAGCTAACTTCCCAGCCTCACGGCCTCTCTGAAAACGCCCACATGAAGCCCCACTCTGCACGCTGACTGCTGCCACATGCCAGCTGCTGGCGCTCTTGCTTTGCCTGGAGTCCACTTGCCCATCCTTCTCTGCTTGCAAAATCCTACCCAGCCATCTTGGCCCCACCGAAATGCTCCCTTCCCAAGGAATCCATCCCCAGACACTGGCCCCAGGAGAACTCCTAGCCCTTTCCTGGTGAACCCCTTCCTGGTTCCCTTGCTGCTTTGTGGATTAGCATCCTCTATCTCCCCCCATTTCTGCTCTCCCCACCTCCACACTCAGCTCTGTTCCAGGAGGGACAGAAGTAAACAAACACTGAGATGCTGTCGTAAATTGCTATGTGCTGTACTTGCTTTAGGGCTTCGTAGGTGGCTCATCAGTAAAGAACCCACCTGCCAATGCAGAAGACGTGGGTTCAATCCCTGGGTCAGGAAGATCCCCCAGAGGAGGAAATGGCAACCAACTCCAGTATTCTTGCCTGGGAAATCTCATGGACAGAGGAGCTTGGCAGGCTACAGTCCATAGCGTCACAAAGAGTTGGATATGACTGAGCAAGTGAACACCCATGCATGTATTGCTTCTCCAAGAAACTTGGGTACCACTGACTCACAGCCTCCTGCACCCCACCTCGTACCCCAGCAGCAGGGTGGTACCAAAGCCCTGGCCACCAGAGGTTCAGAGGGCAGTCAGGCTTCCCTTGCCCTCCTTCTGACGCCACCACCCCACCACTGGGCTTCTGTATCCCTGTTACGGGGCATGCCTGCTTGTATCAGCCCCAAGGTCAAAGACAGTTGTGTCCATCTCTGAGTCTCAGTGCCACTCCAGCACACAGGTTGAGGGCTGGCAGTTCAGAGAGCAGAGCCATCTGCACGGGTGGTCTGCACTCCTCCCAGCCCCTTATCATCAGCATCTGAGGATTGAAAGGGCTCTTTGAGATCACATGTTGTAAAATCTACCCATCCCTGTTTTACAGAAGAGAAAACTGAGGCCAGAGAGATCGGCCTTTCTGATCGGGGGCATCAGAGGTAGCAAGGTGTGGGAGGAAGGTGGGCAGGGCTCCTGGGACACCAGCCCTGCTTTCTCGGTGATGCAGGAAAGCAGAGAACGTCTGGAGAGGTGGGGAGACCCTGCTGGGTTGGAGCACTTGGACCCGAGTACTGTTGGTGGGGAGAGCAGTCAGTGGACTTGCATGGCATATTTCCAGGGAGGGGTGCCCCCCTCTTCCTGAGTGCCCCCCTCTAATCCTCACACCCTTCTCCTGGCGTCTCTGTGTTCTCTTGCCCACAAGCTGCTCTCAGCTGTAACAGGAGGCCAGTTCCTTGGGTGTGGCACCCAGGGGAACAGTGGAGGCATTCCCTGTTCCAGTACAGGAATTTCCTGCTGGCCTTTCTTCCTTATTATGAGTGGTTATGATTACAGAGTTTCCAACAGGTGGAGGCCAACAAAACAAACAGACCTTTCAATATTGACTCTCCCAGGGTCCACAGAAAGCTATCATCTGTCCTGCCTCCCAGAGCCTCGCCAGCAAAGGTGAACCCAAACAAGACGGTCAGAGCGTGAGAGGGCTGGGCACATTGCCCATGAAACAGACTCCAGAAGCAATGGCCCTGGGTTTCCACACTGTCCATCTTTCTCCTACTGGATCAGCTGGACTTGAGTGTAAAGGAGACATTTTTCTCTAAGATCACAGGGCCCAATTCAGGCTGCATGCTCACCGCTAGGCTTGAAAAGAAAGAAGGTAGGGAAATAAAAGCTCTTTGGGGATGCATCTGAAAGCCACATGCTTCCTCTAGAAAACTCACAAACCTAGAGCAGGACAATTAAGATTTCACTTCCTTGTGAGCCATAACTTTTTACTCTCTCCAGCAGCAAGCATGGACTTCATCACTCAGATGGTGTCATGGCTAGAGAACGAGAAGAGCGCTAAAGGCAGTGCCAACTCCATGATCGCAGATGATGTAACTACGGTCCAGGATGACTTGACCAAAGATGTGGGGACGGGATTCCTCCTGGGCTCCACCGCAGGGCTGTGTCTGGTTCCCTGGTCTCGAAAGTAGCCTCTGAGGGACTTCCCTGGTGGTCCAGTGGCTGAGACGCCACACTCCCAAGGCAGGGGGCCTGGGTTCGCTCCCTGGTCAGGAAATAGTAATAGATCCCACACACTGTGATTAAAGAGCCCAGTGGTTCAGTGAAGACCCTGCATGTCAAAACCAAGAACAGGTGCAGCCAAATAGATGAATAAATACTGTCTTTCCATTGTGTACATGTACCGCAACTTAGATACAGTGTGTCAACATGTATAAATGGAATCCAGAAAGATGGTACTGATGGACATATTTGCAGAGCAGCAGACATAGAGAACAGTCTTGTCTGGGAAGGAGAGGTTGGAACAAACTGAGTGAGTAGCATGGGCACATACATACTACTGTATGTAAAATAGATAGCCAATGGGAATTGGCAGTAGGATGCAGGGAACTCAACCTAGTGCTCTGTGACAACCCAGAGGGGGTGGCATGGGGATGGGAGGTGGGAGGGAGATTTCAGAGGGAGGGGACATATATATACCTATGGCTGATTCATGCTGCTGTATGGCAGAAGCCAATGCAATATTGTAAAGCAATTCGCCTCCAATTAAAAATAAATTTAAAAAAAATTTTTTAAAGCAGCATCTGAGAGACAGAGTACCTGGTACCACCTTGTCTGATATACTACTGTCTTCTATCAGGAATTTCTGAATCCCAAGTTTACACAGCAAGGAAGGAAAATGCACCATATAATCGAGGGTACTCCCCTAAAGAACAGTAGAAGCTGTATCATTACTTCTGCTAGAAAAAATTTAAGACTTTACAATGAGTAATATATGGCTCCCCAAAATACAAGAAAATACAGATAGAATGAGCTCCTTTGGGAGTGATGAAATTCATGTTTTATATCTACTATTCTGTTCTTTATAGAGTATTTGAGAAAGGAAAGTATAGACCTTTTGGCTACTAATTTCACCTTGTCGGGGGCACATATATACATACAAAACCCAATTCCAGTGCCCTGGCTGTTGATGCAATAAATAAGGAAATCAGAAACTCTACTCCATAGAAGGCTTTACAACCTAGAGTTTTGTGGTGTCAACCAGATTCTAAGTGTAATGAGTATGAAGAAAATCTGTTGCCAGTGAGGTTACAAGATGGCTCCAAATTATCTGTCTTCCACCATCCAAAGTTTGTCAGCAGCATCATCATTTTGGGAAGATGTTTTGTTTGGGTGTGAAAAAAGAAGCTTCATTTTTCTAAGCTGGTGTTCTCAACCAAGAATAGATTTTAGACATCAAAAATGATACCAGCTGACAATTTGGAATTTGAGAGGATAAAAGCTGAATGACCTATTTTTTAAAGTGATAGTCATCTCTTGACCCATTAGAAATGAGAAAATAAGACACAACCGCTTAACACTGTTTTAGAAAACACAGAGGCTATAAAACAGCTCACTAGACAGTAATTAAAGATCAGAACTGTTGTAGGACTTGCTACTGACTCAAGAGGTTGCAAGTCCTCCTAAGTTCTGTGGACTTCCTTGGTAGTGACTTTGCCTCCTCACTGTCTTTTTTCCCCAATTTATCCCCTGAGCTCAGGTTTTCTCACCTCTTTCTGGCCGATATCCTTGACTTTATACTTCTATTTTCTCCTGCACCCAAAACTCCCTACAAAGGATGGGCCAGATGATGACAAGCCAAAGCACAGTCTAGACATGCCCCTTCTCTGCATACACACACGCGCACGCACACACACACACACACACACACACACACACACACACACACCCCTTCCATGGACACCCCTTCTGTGTTTTCAGAATAAAATCCAAAACCTTTAGTGTGTGTGCTCAGTCGTGTCCAACTCTTTTTGGCCCTTTGGACTGTATCCAGCCCAGCTCCTCTGTCCATGGGGTTTTTCAGGCAAGAATACTGGACTGGGTTGCCATTTCCTCCTACAAGGGTACTTCTCATCCCAGGGATCAAACCCACATCTCCTATGTCTCCTGCATTGGCAGGCAGGTTCTTTACCACTGAGCCATGGGGGAAAACTTTTAGCCTGGCCTCCAAAGCCCTTGGCACCTGCGAGCCTCCTTCCTTTGGCTCACCCACAGCAGGCTGTTGAGAGCACCTTGTTGAACTCCAGCCACAATGTTGTGCTAACTTTGCTTTCCCGCTCAAACGGCCCTCCCTACTGTTTGCATCCAAAGTCCAGGGCTGGATCAAGCTCTCAAAGGAATGCCTTGCCCTCATCTCAGGACTGGGAGGAGCATCCTTGCCCCGCCCGGACTCCCATCCACATCTCCCAGAGACTTGATCACCCCGCTGCCTTAGAATCAGTTTATTTGTGGAGTCAGTGCCAGGGAGGGGAATGGGATAGAGAGGCAGAAATGAACTTTTACCATGAGCAAGTCTCTCTGATCTTGTTTCCTCACCTGTCAAATGTCCTTAAAGAAGGACCTACCCAATGAGGCTGTCATGGGTGGGGGAAAATGAGATAATTCATGTAGATAGCATCTGGTTCAGAGCCTGGGACTAAATCAGGGCTCACAGTGGTAGAATGACAGAACATATGAGAGAGAGGGAGACAGATGAAGGAAGAAAGGCAGGGTGGAGGTGGGGATGGAAGTAGAGAGAAAAGAGGAGGGAGGGGAAGGGAAGAGAAGGAAGAATAAGAAATCAATGACCTTCTTTTTCTACCAGAGTCAAAGAACTTGCTGCTTCATAGAAGAAAATATACACATACATAACCTTCCTTGGAGAGAAATTTTTACATAAAAATGCCATCAAGATCAGGGGAAGGGTGAAATCAATTAATCTTCTGAGGTCCACTGTGTATATTTATGGGCTGAATTCTATTAGAAACTTAACATTTTCAAAATGGCATCACCTTGTCCACTCCCATTGCTTGTCTGCTAAAGAAACGGGGCAGAGGGCAAGGACCAGTCAGTGGCAGGGTCCAGATCGGAAATCTTTCAGCCCAGAGCTCCAACCTCCCCATACATCACATCACCAGTCTTGGAAAACATGCAATAAAAATCTCCCACCCAGAGGGGAACTTTCAGCATGAGAAAAGGAAGAGTCTGATAAACACTTTCTCCAAAAAGCAACTGTAAAGCTTGGTCAGAGCTGTCGGAAACAACCATTTCAGCCCTCTGGAAATTGGTTGAAAACACACAAACTGAGAAATGTTTGTTCGTGAAAACGACTGAATTCGTGTTCTTGCCTGGAGCTGTTCCCATCCCCCGCAGTTCTGTTGTTTGATGACTCCACCAGGGCAGGTTGGGAAAACCGAGCAGCATTTTGTCACAGCCAGAGTGGTCTCTCTTAATTTGGAGAGGTGTCAGTTTAAACGGCAATCTCAGAAACAAGGGGACAGGGAGGGCTGGCTGCTCTGAGAGCTTGAAATTGGGGAGCAATGGACCGGTGATGACCTGGAAATTGAGGGAGGTGAACCAGCCCTGGGGTGATGGATAAACCCTCCACATGTCATGGGTTGACCGAGGTTGCAAGCACTATACAGACAGCAGCAGCCCACGCCTCCCACACAGCCCTGGTCAATGGAACCTGCCCACACACACAGTGGAGATGCAAGAGCTTGATGGAAAATAGAAACCTTGGCAGACTTGGGGGGAGAAAAAGCCCTGTACATTTGAATGCACTGCCCAGCTCAGTCTCAGATTTATCAGCTGAGAGTGGAGTTCTTATTAGCTCATGGCATTTCAGCTATAATATATATATTATAACTGAATCACTTTGCTGTACACCTGAAACTAACACAACTTTGTAAGTCAAGTTGTATTTCATTTAAAAAATAAATAAAGGGGGGAAAAGATAAAGTTCTGAAAGGCACAGCCTAGGGACTAAGGTGCATGAACAGGCTGAGATTTTTATCCTAAGATTATACAGAAATGCTTCCCCTCCCCAAACTTTACCACCACATCCACGTAACAGGGTCCTAACAGTAGGTTTCAACCAAAAGAGCAGAAAAACACAGGGAGGAGCTCATGTAGCAGGAGCTACAGAAATTTTAAGGTGTTTCGAACTAAATGAAAAGGAAATACACCTTATCAAAATTTGTTGAATTCAGTGAAAGAAGTGCTTAGACAGAAATTGTAGGATTAACTGCATATATCAGAAAAAAAAAGAAAGATCTAAAATCAATAACCTAAGTTTCCATCTTAGGAAATGTCTAGAAAAAGAGCTAATTAAATCTAAGGTAAGATCTTAATAAATGAAGATGAAATAGTCATGGATTGGAAGACAATGTTGTTAAGATGTCATTTCTCTCTCAATTGACTTTTTGGTTGAAATGAAAAGTTGATCCTAAAATAGCAAATGGAAAAATGCAAAGATTTAGAGTAGCCAAGAAAATTTTGTAAAAGAAGAAAGAATATTGGAGGATTTCCACTGCATGATTACAAAATATATTAGAAAGCTTCAGTGAGCAAGGCAATGTGATATTGGCATTAAGATAGGTGTATGGATTACTGGAACAGAATTAAAAGTCTGGAAATAAAACTTTACATTTATGATCCATTGACTGTCAACTAAAGTAACAAGACAATTCAATGGAGATATAGTCATCTTTGCACCAGTAGGAGCTGGGATAAAGGATATATACAACCTAGATCCTTCTCTCAATCATGCATAAAAATTAACTCAAAATGAGTCATAGTGCTAAGTAAAAGAGCTAAAACTACAAAACTTGTAGAAGAACACATAGGAGAAAAATCTTGTGAAAATCTTTTTGGCTCCCAAACAAGAATCATTAAAAAATGGAAAAAGTGGGAAGGTCATCTACACACTGCTATATTGAAAATGGATAACCAACAAGGATCTACTACGTAGCAGGCGGAACTCTGTTCAATGTTCTGCGGCAGCTAGGATGGGAGGGGAGTTTGAGGGAAAATAGATACATTGTATATATATAGCAGAGCTCCTTTGCTGTTCACTTGAAACTATCACAACATTGTTAATCGCCTATACCCCAATAAAAATACAAGATTCGAAGTTTGGAACAACAACAAAAAAACATTTGTGCTACAACAAATAACCTTAATAAATGGAAAAATCAGGTCATAGATTGGGATAAAATATTTGCAAAACAAGTACTTAATAAAGGACTTGTATCCAGAATACAAAAAGAACTTTTACAACTCAATAATAAGACAACCCACTTTTTTAAAAAAAAAATTCGTGTCAGGAAAGAAAATGGTATATCTACTTTGGGAAAATGGTTGTTTCTTTAAGTGAAACAAAAAGTTACCCACACCCTGCAAATTCACTCTAAGGAATCTACCCAAGGGAAAAGAAGACATTTTCCCACAAAGACTTGTAAGTGAATGTTCACAGCAGCATCACTGATAATCACTCCAAATTGGAAATAATCCACGTGTCTACCAGCTGCTGAATGGATCAACTCCACGTGGACTATCCACACAGTAGAATACTATTCAGCCATAGAAAGGAATGAGATACCAGTGCTTATCACAGCACGGATGAGCCTAAACAAATCATGCTTCAAGAAGCCAGTTGCACAGCCTTTACATGATTTATTCATATTAAATGTCCAGAAAAGGCAGGTTACAGACAGAAAGCAGATTCGTGACTACCTGGACTGAGGGGTGGGAGTCGGTGTTGACTGCAAATGAACTTGACAGAAATTTTTAGGATGATGGCAATGTTCTCAGACTGGCTCATGGTGATGGCTGTACTACCCTATACATTTTGATTAAAAATCATTGAATCACTCAAGGAGTGAATTTTAAGGTATGTAAATTATACATCAATAAATCTGTAACTGACGCTCAAGGTCAATTCAGCAAGAGAGATGAGCCCTCTGGACTATGACAGGAGAGACAGACAACCAGGAAAAACAATGGCTGTGATGACATAAATTCCCTCTCCTCCCCCTGGACCACCCTGGCTGACTGCAGGTGAACCCAGCCATACCCAGTCCTGGTCTGGTCATGCCTTTCCTGTGGTCCAGTGTCCCTGTGGGCTCTTGGATTTCACTGCCACGAGCTCTGGGACAGGGTGCCAGGTGTCAGTCCCTTGCTCAACACTTTCAAGCACTGCAGTATGGTGGTACTTCTGTTACCGATGACAGTCCACATGGATTTATTATAAATCTAGCAAAAATAAATACTTATCTACAGTCTTGGCCTTTACACACACAAAAGAACTAATATGTACCTTAATGTTTTGTACTTGCATAAGTTGGTGACACTTTCTGCCCCACTAAGAATACTTACAAGCACTTAAAACATACTTGATGCTTGTTGCCCAGGAAGGAGTGTGTGTGCTGTGTATTCCAGTAAACTTAGGTGGAAGATGAGGCCTGGAAATGTAGTCATCTGATGTTTCTAGTTTTTCTTGAGGGACACATCTGTGAAGGAGATGTTATCACTTCCTCTGCCAACTTTTCCGCTTTTAGTTTTTTCTTTTTTTTAAGGAGAGAATTTCATTGGGGCTGCAGCTGGCTTCTTCTGAAGAGAGATCAAACCAGCACATTTCCTGCTCTTGACTTTCTCATTTACTCTGGACTCCGTCACCAGCTGAGTTTTCCAAAATTCCTTAACTGCTCATTTCTTGATTCACATTCATTTCACAACGGATGTTTACGGAGCTCCTCGCTTGCGCAAAAGGCTCTCTTAGATACAGAGATGGGGCTATGGAGGTGGAAGAGAATGGCCCATCCTTGGAGAATTTACAATATGATCACAGCAGGAGGCAAACAAGGTGCCTACAAATACCTAAACTAGTCACTAACGTGGTCACAGGGATGCCAACTGAGCTGTCAGAGCATAGAGGAAGGAGAAAACTTTGAGGGGAAGAGCCAGGAAAGTCCTTTCTGGAGAAAGTGTGAATGAAATCAGGCCTTAAGGATGAATGTAACTATGAGTGACAGTTGCCAGACCACAAGGAAAGATGTGCCTGGAAGATGAGGCTTTCAGAAATGGTGTATATGAGCAAAGGACCATATCGTTTTGCTAAAATGCAGAGTAAGTATCAGGGAGCAGCAGCATACATATTTATAAATATAAGCTGGAGTCCAATCACGTGGGACATCGACTCCCAGGGAAGATTTTAATTCACTTCCGGACATGCAATATGAACCTTCTCTGACTCAAAAGACACTGAAATGATGAAGATGCAGACTCAGGCTGACCAGATCCATAAGTCAAACCTGGAGAGCATCCCCATATGGTCACAAAATGTGGATGGCTGTCCTGGGTAACTGTTAGTCCCCATCCAGCCCAAGACTGAAGCTCAGTGGGCCCTAGGAGGCCATGAATGGGAAATGAACTCTTGTCTTTTGGGGCCTGGGGTGGCCAGAGCCATGTATGGATGTTGGGGATAAGAACTGGCCTACCAGAGAGATGCCCTGGGTGTGGTTTACTCAGAAGTCCGTCTCTTCTGCAGCTTTGAAAGCGAGGATGGCCTTCCTACATCTGTGGTCCCTCGTGTTTCAAGTATCAGGTGGGCTGGTCCCCACCGCTAGCACAGTGGGAGGCCAACACGGTGTGTGTGCCCATACTGCTTCAAGATCTATGTGAGTGCTATTAATTCCACTGTTCCAGACAAAGGTTCTTAAGTGGAGTATCCAGGCAGCCTCAGGCAGGCTGTCAGAAGAGCTTAGAAGGCTGACAAACACGCAAAGTGTTTACCAGCTCTCCTCTGGGGGTCATTCCCTGGACAGCTTGGGCTGCCGCTGCCATGAATACAAAATTCCTTCTGAGGCCAGAAGTCCTGAGACGGTAGCAGATAGGAAGAGGGAGGGCCAGAGTTCCTATCTCAGAAAGAGGGTCAGAGGGATGGGAGATATAGATCAGACGACTGCCTTTCAGAGCCTCAGGTACAGTGAGAGTGGCTGGGAGGAGGCTAAGAGAGTCATTAAAAGCACAAAACGCATGTCTTGCTAAAGGTACTCACTGCTGCATAAATCCCACAGCAGCAGCTAGATCGGCCCCAAATGGATAAGGATGAGGCTGGCCGCCAACTGTGACGGCTGAACAATTAAGCTCAGTTAATACAGAGACAAGGACCAGCCAGCACGGCCCAAGCTACCAGCATTCTAAAGAAGCTGAGATCAGATTCAGGGGTGCTCAGTGGATTTGATGAACTAGACGTCCCGCAGGTCCTTTTCCTGCTTCAGCCACTTGGCAGGCTCTGATGAACGTGGACATTTTTTCCCTCCGCTGGACTGATCAATGTCTGAAGTCCTGTCCACCTTTAAACTCTCCAGGCCTTTACTTCGGTCAATTTCACTACCTGGGCTCAAAGTATATGAAGGAGCTGGGAAAATCACGTGGTTCTGGAGATTTTAAAAGTAATTCACTGGTAGATGGTGGTGACATATTTACTACACTGGGAAAAACAAGGAGGAAGAGCAGGTTAAGACAGTCCAGGGGAGGCCAAGAAGGCTTTCAGATGCAGGATACTGAGGATCAGGAGAGAGGTCCAGGCTGGAGATGTGAAACTGGCAGTCATTGCTCAACAGATCATATTAAAATCAGGGACTGTGAGATCACCTGGCAGCAGCAGAGGGGTTGCAGCTATAGGAGGAAAGAGAAGATAAAGGCAGGTATGAAAACACCCAGGATGAAGGCTTGTGACCCTCCAGGATCTGAGGTCAGGAGAAGGAGGGACCACAGCCAGCAAAAGGGGCTCTGATCTTCTCAGTCCTAATCCATCCTTTACCTTGACACCAGGGTGACCTCTCCAAACTCAGATGGGTTCCTGACGCCTCCCTGCTAAGGCGCTCCTGCCCACCCTACCCTGAGAAGGTCTAGCACCTTAGATGTTATGCAAGTCCCTTCACAACCTAGACCTAACCTTCTCTTGCAGGGTCCTCTACCTCTCCTCCTCTGTCACAGCACTTTAGGATCATGTTTTGAGGGATACCCTGGTGGTCCAGTGGTTAAGAATCCGCCTTGCAATGCAGAGGACACAGGTTCGATCCCTGGTCCAGGAAGATCCCACATGTTGCAGGGCAACTAATCCTATATGCCACAACTACTGAGCCTGCTCTCAAGAGTCCGTGTTCCACAAGAGAAGTTACCTCAATGAGCAGCCCACGTACAGCAACTAGAGAGCAGCCCCCACTCACTGCTACTACAGAAAGCTTGTAAGCAGCAATGAAGACCCAGCCGAAAATAAATGAATATTTTTTTTAATTGTATTTTCATTGTCTGGGTACACATCTGTCTCTGTTATTAGATGTAACTGAAGGATCATGTCGTTCACACTTTCAACATCCGGCACATAGTATGTGTTCAAAACTTTTTGCTGAAAGAGATGAAGGAAGGAAGGAGGATGGAAAGGAGGGGAGAGTCCTTGTGTGGGAACCTTCGCATGAAGAATGCATGACAATGTCTGCGCCATCTTCCTCCTTGGCACTTTTTGGAAGCCTTGAAACCTGGGTTGGGATGAGAAGGGTGCCCTCTACAGGGAGACAGACAGAGAAACGGACACTTTCTGAAGTTTTCCCAGAAACATAACCCACTGGGCAGGCAAAGCTGGAATACACACCAAAGTAATCTTTTTAAGAAGCCAACTAATGACTGCGATGTTCTCAGATGACTTGATCCTGTATGTATATAGAAAATCCCCGAGACACAACGCCAAAACTATTAGAACTAGTTGATGAATTCATTGAAGTTGCAACATACAAAATTAACATGCAGAAATGTGTGAAATTTCTATATGATAATAACAAACTATCCAAAAAAGAAATTAAGAAAAAACCCTATGTACAGTCACATCGACAAGAATAAAACACCTAGGAATAAATCTAACTCAGGAGATAAAAGACCTGTACTAGGTAAACTATTAATATAAGACACTGATGAAAGAAACTGAAGAAGACAACACCAACAGATGAAAAGATGGACTGTGCTTTTGTATTAGAAGGATCAATATGGTTAACTGACCACACCACTGGGGACATCTATGTATTCAAAGCAATATCTATCAAAAACACGATGGCACTTTTCACAGAGCCAGGACAAACAATTCCAAAATGTATACGGAAACACAAAAGACCCCCAACAGCAAACAATCTTGAGAAAGAAGACCGGAGCTATAGGAGTCAGTCTCCCAGACCCCAGACTATACTATGAAGCTATAGGAATCAAGACAGTATGGCACTGGCTCAAAAAACAGACACAGAGATCAGTGGAACAAGAGAGAAAGCCCAGAAATAAACCAGTGCACTTACAGTCAGTTAATCTAAGACAAAGGGGATGAAAATATACAATGAGGAAAAGACAGCGTCTTTAATAAGTGCTACTGGGAAAACCGGACAGTTACATGCAAAAGAATCAAACTGAACTACTTTCTCACACTATATACAAAAAAAACCTCAAGTATACTAAAGACAAAAATGTGAGAACTGAAACCATAAAACTGCCAGAAGAAAACATACGCAGTACATTCTTTGACACTGGTCTTGGCAGTATTTTCTGGATATGTCTTCTCAGGCAAGGAAAACAAAAGCAAAATAAAATAGGACTGTGTCAAACTAAAAAGCTTTTGCACAGTGAAGGAAACTATCAGTAAAACATAGAGCAGACTATTGAATGGGTGAGGATTTTTGCAAACCATATACCTGATAAGGTGTTAATACCTAAAATACATAAAGAACTCACACAAGACAATATCAAAAAACAAACAACTGCCCAACAATCAAAAACTGGGCAGAAGACCTGAACAGATGTCTCCAGAGAAGACATACAGATGACCAACAGGCATATGAAAAGGTGTTCAACATCACTAATCATCAGGGAAGTGCAAAGTAAAACCACAATGAGAACCTCATACATGTTAGAATGGCTATTATGAAAAAGACAACAAAATATATATATATGCACATGATGCAGTGTTAAGTCTCTTCAGTTGTGTCTGACTCTTTGCAAACTCATGGACTGTTATCAGCCAGGCTCTTCTGTCCACGGGATTCTCCAGGCAAGAATACTGGAGTGGGTTGCCATTTCTTCCTCCAGGGACTCTTCCTGACCCAGGGATCATACCCTTGTCTTCTGCAGCTCCCGCATTGTAGGTGGATTCTTTACCACTGAGCCATCGGGGCAGCCCATACATATGTATACATGTATACATAAATATATGCATATACATATATCTGTACATATTATGTGTATACATATACAATGGAATATTACTTAGACATTGAAAAAAATGAAACCTTGCCATTTGTGACAACATGGATGGACTGAGAGAATATTGTTGTTTAGTTGCTAAGTCATCTCCTACTCTTTTGGGACCCTATGGACTGTAGCCCGCTAGGCTCCTCTGTCCACGGGATTTCTCAGGCAAGAGTACTAGAGTGGGTTGCCATTTCCTTCTCCAGGGGATCTTCCCGACCCAGGGATTGAACCTGTGTCTTCTGCATTGGCAGGTGGATTCTCTATCACTGAGTCAGCAGGGAGGCCCCTAGAGGATGTTATGTTAAGTGAAATAAGTCAGACAAAGACAAATACTGAATGATCCCACTTGATGTGGAATCTAAAAAACAAAACAAAAGAAAATGGAAAGAGAGTCCTAGTAGCAGGGAACAAATAGGTGGTTTCCAGAGAGAAGGGGATGGAAGGGGTGTGAAATAGGTGAAGGAGATTAAAAGGTACAAACTTCCAGTAACAAAATAAATAATGTGCTCAGAAGCTCAATCATGTCCAATTCTTTGTGACCCATGGACTATATAGCTTTCAAGGCTCCTTTGTCCATGGAATGTCCCAGGCAAGAATACTGGGATGGGTTGCCATTTCCTTCACCAGGTGATCTTCCCTATCCAGGGATCAAACTCATGTCTCCTACATTGCAGGTGGATTCTTAACCATGGAGCGACCTGGGAAGCTGATAAAATAAATAAGCCATGGGGATACAATATACAGCATACGGGATATGGCAAATAATGTATTATAATAATTCTGCACAGGGACAGATGGTTACTAGGCTTATCACTGTGATCATTTCATAAAGTATGCAAATGTTAAATTACTACCTAGTGCTTTTGAACTGTGGTGTTGGAGAAGACTCTTGAGAGTCCCTTGGACTGCAAGGAGATCAAACCAGTCAATCTTAAAGGAAATGAACTCCTAATATTCATTGGAAGGACTGATGTTGAAGTTCCAATACTTCGGCCATCTGATGCAAAGAGCTGAATCATTAGAAAAGACCCCAATACTGGGAAAGATTGAAGGCAGGAGGAGAAGGGAACAGCAAAGGATGAGATGGTTGGATGGCATTACCAACTCGATGGACATGGGTTTGAGCAAGCTCTGGGAGATGGTGAAGGACAGAGAAGCCTGGCGTGCTGCAGTCCATGGGGTCGCAAAGAGTTGGACACAACTGAGCAACTGAACAACAACAACATCATACATCTAAAAATAGCATATTATGGGATTAATACACCAATTATATTTTAATTTAAATTTTTTTGAAATAAATAGCATGCATGCCCATGTGAACTACCACTGTAGAGGATATTTTCATGTCCAGTTTTATTTATGTATTTTTGACTGTGCTCGGGCTTCTCTTTAGAGTGGCTTCTCTTGTTGCAGAGCACTGATTTTTGGTGCCCAGGCTTCAGCAGCTGCAGCTTGCGGGCTCAGCAGTTGCGGCTCCTGGGCTCTGGAGCACAGGCTCAGTTAATTGTAGGGCATGGGCCTAGCTTTTCTGCAGCCCGTGTGATCCTCCCAGACCAGGGATCGAAGCCATGACCCCTGCACTGACAGGCGGACTCTTCACCACTGAACCAACCAGGAAGCCCCTTTATGCTCCAGTTTTTATTTTAGTCCATTGTGTCAGGAAACTTGCAGGTTTGGTTTGGCTCTGGAACCTTGCATTCTATTCACTTATTTATAAAAGACCCAATTTATACCCTGTACTATGGTGCAGCTGAAACCACTAGGTAGTACATGTAATAGAAAGAAAAAAGGGAACAGGAGTAAAAGGCTGAGTTTCATCCCAGTTGTGAGATCTCAGGCAACTTGTAGAATTTTTTATCTGAATGTTGGGTTTCTGAAACATGAAATGGGGAGAATTTTCACTGCATTCCTCTCTTAGGCTGTTGTGGAGAACAAACAGAATAATGTGTAGGAAAGCACTTTTTAACTTTCAAGAAAATTTTATTGAGGAATAATTTACACACAATTTATAGAGCTTAAGTTTTTCCAAGTGTATATACCTGTTTTTTGTATGTACAAAGTGAGTTTTTCCAAATGTACAGGTAATGCCCATGTGTAGCATGCTAAGTCATTCAGTTATGTCCAACTCTTTGCAACCCTGTGGACTATAGCCTGACAGGCTACTCTGTCCACAGGACTTTCCAGGCACGATACTGGAGTGGGTTGCCATTTCCTTCTCCAAGGGACCTTCCCGCCCCAGGGATCGAACTCCCATCTCCTGCAATTTCTACACTAGCAGGCAGATTCTTTATCCCACTCACAGAATGACTCAAGGCCTAACTCCGTCCACATGGACCTGGTGGGTCCGTACACACTCAGATTCACCACTGCTGGGACGGACACGGGGTGAAGCAGGCTCCAGTAGAGAAGGGGGACTTTTGGACTGACCTTGGCAGCATTGGCATCTCCAAGAGCGATGTGTTCAATTTGCTCAGCAAGCCTGGGAGTCAGCACTTTGCCAGACAGACATGACTGTCTAGAGAGCAAATCAGGGAGGACACTTTGCAATTAGAGAAGCAGCGATGGAGGCAGGAAAGTCAGGGTTCCGGGGGGAGAGGAGGAACTGCTGACTGCATGGATCGGTCACATCACAAATGCAGGCAACAGACCAGTCACACCCTCAGACCCACTCCCTCCTGGCAGGGAGAGGGGGCTTCACGGTTCATCAAGGCTGTGCCCCAGACTTTACAAACCTCAGTCTTAGACTCTCCAGAAGTATCAAGAGCTTGGGTGTGTGTGTGGGTGGGGTGGGGGTGGGGTGGTGCTAAATACTATTTGCACAGAAAAAGTTTACTATGATTTCTGAAAGTAATAAAGAGCCTCCCTGCAGAGTGATCTTTCAATGATTGACTTTTGACTCCATTTCTTCTAGAATGCTTTTCTCAGTTGTATCAACTCCGTATTGGGCATCTGCTCAGTTGAAGAGCCCTCAGCATTCTGCACATTTTTTTGCACAATAGGCTTTATAACACCCTGTCTTGCTTACCCAATACCTTGGCAGCAAGCAGAATGCATCTCATAGCTCTGCTCCAAGAGATGTATTCACCTAAACCTTCGGTTTTTAGGTGCAAATGCCTCTCTGTGTCGATCTATCTCCTTTTTGCATGATTGTGTTCCGGGCTTCCTTCCATCCTCGAGATGAAAAAATGTACTTTCCATCTGTGCCAGTTATTAATTTCATGTCTTTCAGCTCCACCCGCCTCCCCCAGCCTTCTCCCACTTTGTAATACTGGAACTGGACTCTGCAGGCTAGGTTTCCTGTTGCCAGCTGGCTGGCCCTGGGGTTGGACAATAGGAGTGTGGGAGGGACGAGGCATGGCTGGGACAAAGAAGGGCCTTTTTCTCCCCCTTCCCCTCTGTCTGTTTTTCAGAGGGGCAGCAAGCAGGCACCCCAGTGGCATTGCAGGGGGGCGGTAGGCTGCCCTCAGCCGTCAGCTCTGGGTACCTTCACCCTCGCCAGCATCACCATCACCATGCTGCAGGCAGCATGCTCCCTGACACAGGAACCTTCCCTCTGGGGTCTGAGGCCAGCAGGGCAGGCTCTTTACCCTGAGTTCCTAAGCTCCTTCCTGTTCACATTTCCCTTCATCCTCTACCCCTTAGAGTTCTCCTGGAGCCCTCTCCACAGTGCCAGTCTCTTCTACATTGAACAAGTTTTCCTATTACATTTCCCTCTTCAAACTTCCTGAGTTTTTTTTTTTAAGATGCTAAAACCATCACCAAATGGAAACTGTTAACTACTTGACGACCATGAGCACATACTCCCGGCCTCCTGAAGGCTGAGGACTGATAACGTTCACCCCGGTGACACCACCATGGTACCACCATCAGCCCAGCAGGGAACCACATGAGCGGATCCCATACCCTGGACCCCCACCTCCCTCACCTGGCCTTTAAAGATACTTTCTTGAGAAACCCTTTAGGGAGTCGAGCTGTTCTGAGCATTCGCTTTCCTGGACTCCTTGCTTGGCACCTGCAATAAATGCTACTTTCCTTCTTTATAACCTGGTGTCAGTAGATCGACTTTACTGTACTCGGGAAAGGACCGAGTTTGGCTCAGTAATGAGTTAGTTCTGGAGACAGCAGTCTTGGGAAAGTAAAGGGAACACAGAGAGCCAGAAGCCTCAAGCACTAAGAGAAGTAAGGCATTTTATAGTTTAAGGGAACATGAGTATAAACATTATATTTTCAAAGTGCATGTACATCTCAGTTCAGTTCAGTCACTCAGTTGTGTCCATCTCTTTGCAACCCCAATGGATTGCAGCACATCAGGCTTCCCTGTCCATCACCAGCTCTCAGAGTTTACTCAAACTCATGCCCATTGAGTTGGTGATACCATCCAACCATTTCATCCTCTGTTGTCCCCTTCTCCTCCCACCTTCAATCTTTCCCAGCATCAGGGTCTTCTCAAAGGAGTCAGTTCTTCACATCAGGTGGCCAGAGTACTGGAGATTCAGCTTCAGCATCAGTCCTTACAATGAATATTCAGAACTGATTTCCTTTAGGATGGACTGGTTGGATCTCCTTGCAGTCCAAGGCACTCTCAAGAGTCTTCTCCAACACCATAGTTCAAAAGCATCAATTCTTCGGCGCTCAGCTTTTTTTATAGTCCAACTCTCACATCCATACATGACTACTGGAAAAACAATAGCCTTGACTAGATGGACTTTTGTTGGCAAAGCAATGTCTCTGCTTTTTAATATGCTGTCTATGTTGGTCATAACTTTTCTTCCAAGGGGTAAGCGTCTTTTAATTTCATGGCTACAGTCACCATCTGCAGTAATTTTGGAGCCCCCCAAAATAAAGTCTGTCACTGTTTCCACTGTTTCCCCATCTATTTGCCATGAAGTGATGGGACCAGATGCCATGATCTTAGTTTTCTGAATGTTGAGTTTTAAGCCAACTTATTCACTCTGCTCTCACTCTCATCAAGAGGCTCTATGATCACTTATTACATTCATGTGTCTATATGCGGGACATGTGTACATGCACACAGACACATATATTAAAGACAGGCTGACACTGAGTGGCTCTGCCGCATCCATAATGCTCAGAAGACCCCACTCAATCCCCTCTGAGGAATCTCAGAGTCTCATTCACCATGATCTCTAAATATTGTGAATTGATGCAGGACATCGTTCTTAACCAGAGGCTCGGGGTCACAGGAAAAGAATGAAGGGTGGGTGCTGACAGTGCCAAGGCTCCGGGAGGTAAAGATTCAATGGAGACCATGGACAGCCCTTGAGAAGTCCAGTTGAGACCCCCTGGAAGGGTGTGAGCGAATCCCGGCTCAGGGATGCTAACCCCAGGGCGCCCTCTGGTGGAGCTCCGCGGCTATTACCAGCGTGGACCCGGGGAAGGTCAGAGTCAGGACCATCCTTTCTCTTTGAGAGCTCTTACGCCCCTTCCCTCCCATGCCTCCAGCTCCTCATAAACACACGGGGACTCCAACCCTAGCTCCTCGAGTCAGGAGAGTCAAGACTGAAAGACATTTCACTGCCTCCCTGGCCAGTGATTCCAACCAGTCTCTTCCCTCACCCTTCCCCTAGAACTATGTCCCTACTTTTCTGATCCAGGGGTAAGGATACCTGTGGAGATTCAGCCAGATGAGCAGTCGAAGACTGCTGCTGTTCATTCACAGACCTGTGCTGAGCCCAGGGCACCGGGTGTCACCTCTGGTACTCACAGCCCAGGCTGTGTCCTGACCCTCAGCTGCCCTCACCCATGCAGCCATCACAGCTGGGAGACCCGTGCTGCTTTACTGATGGGGCAGCCGAGGCATAGAGGGGACACACGGCCTGCAAGTGCTCCTGGCAGGATGTGAACCCAGAATGCCTGGCTCCAGAGTCTGTACTGCGAAATACCATACTGTGCTAGCTACAAACACATAGCATACGCCTCACTCACAGAGAACTGAACGGTCTGGTGGGTGTATTCCCGAAACTCGTTATTCTTTCAAAGTGGGGGCCCAGCTGGGAGGGGGGTTCTGGAAGGGGAACACATGTATACCCATGGCAGATTCATGTCAACGTATGGCAAAACCAACACGATAATGTAAAGAACATTAAAAAAAAAATAAAATGAAAAAAAAAAAGTGGGGGTCCAGCAACCCCACAGCAGGACATAAACCCTGAAAACATCAAAATTCAAAATGACATGTGTACCTCAGTGTTCACTGCAGCACTGTTTATAGTAGCCAAGACGTGGAAGAAAACCTAGATGTCCCTCGACAATGGATGAATGGATAAAGAAGGTGTGGTACACATATACAACGGAACAGTCCATTCCATACGAGGGAATATTACTCAGCCTGGATCATTTGTAGAGACGTGGGTGGGTCTAGAGTCTGTCACACAGAGTGAAGTAAATCAGAAGGAGAAAAACATAGACAACCGCTTTCAGCTGATTTATTCAATCCACGAAAACTGCATGTAAATTAAATTATACCCTCCTGGTGACTATGGCAAGGAAGGAATCTACGGGTTTCTAAACAAGGAGTCTCGGAAGACCGACACTATCTTTGGTCAAAAAGTAAGAAACTGGGAGAATTCAAGGCCCAAGGGCCCGGGGCAGCGCACACCACAGGTTTCAGGCTCGCTGTCTCTGCAGCAGCTGTGCCCGTCCCAACCCCGGTCCTCTCTGACAGGCGTCTGATCACCAGCTCTCGCAGTGGATCAGTGCCCCGAGACGAGGACAAATCAGCTGAAGGAGAGAAGCATACACCATCACGTCGGGCTGTTGGCAGAGATCCTGATGCCCACGGTTCAGAGGCCAGAGGGCAAGGGATGGAACTGGGCTCTGCGGGTGGACGCAGCGCTGAGACCCACGCGGGCCAGGCGGTAACACGCACACACACATCCATGTATCAGGGCTCCAAGCACCCCTTGGTCTCCCAGCGACCCTCATCCTGCCAGACAGCTGGAGACCCGCCTGCTCTTTTCAGGCTGAGCAAGAGCGGGCATAGGGCCAGCTGGGCTTGGGCAGCCAGACACCAGAACTGGTCTTGGACACAGGTGGGGACTTAGCTCCTCATATGATTCAATTCACGACTCTCTCACCCTGGTGAGCAGGATCCACTATCCCATCGTAGGAGACGGATCAGAGACTAATGTCTTTGGGCTTTTCCTCCTTGACAGATATAGGTATAGGCGTGGATACATGTACAGATATAGGTATATACATGCATAGACATGGGCTTCTCAGGTGGCTCTGCGGTAAAAGAATGCATCTGCTAATGTAGGAGATGTGGGTTTGATCCCTGGGTGGGGAAGATACCCTGGAGAAGGAAATGGCAACCCACTTCAGTATTCTTGCCTGGAAAATTCCATGGACAGAGGAGCCTGGTGGGCTACAGTTCATGGGGTTGCACAAGTCAGACACGATTGAGTGCGCACACACACACACACACACACACACAAAGATAATTTTGTAGGAGTGAACTCAAAACAGAAGTTCATTCTAAAACCTCAGTTTAGGGGGCAAGGGAAGGTTGCTCCACACCCAGATAGTCATCACCCTCCACATCCACAGGTTCCCCATTCATGGATTCAACCAACTGTGGATTTAAAATATTTGCAAAAAACAGTCTAGAAACTTCAAAGAAGTGAAACTTGAATTTTCCACATGCTGACAATTATTTAAATAGAATTTACATTGTATTTACAGCTATTTACATCTCATTATTTTAGGAGTTATAACTGATTTAGAGATGATTTAAAATATACAGAAGGATGTGCATATACATGGTAGAGTAGAAAGACCCTGGGCTCACTTCCTCTCATTAACACACCAAAAATCACAACTATCTGAAGAACAACCACAGATGAGAAAGACCAGAAGGGTTCAGTAAAATCTGATCATTACCAGATGAGTAAAATCCCTTAGACTGCAAGGAGATCAAACCAGTAAGTCCTCAAGAAAATCAACCCTGAATATTATTGGAGGGACTGATGCTGAAACTGAAGCTCCAATATTTTGGCCATGTGATGCAAAGAACCAGCTCATTGGAAAAGACCCTGATGCTGGGAAAGACTGCGGGCAGGAGAAGGGGGCAACAGAGGATGAGACAGTGGGATGGCATCACCAACTCAATGGACATGAGTCTGAGCAAACTCTGAGAGACCGTGGAGGGCAGAGGAGTCTGGCGTGCTGCAGTTATGGGATCACAAAGAATCAGATATAACTTGGCAACAACAGTGGCTGAATGAAGTGAGAGATTTAACCCTGAAGAAGACCTAAGTTATGAGACCACAGGTTTCAAATAAAAGGAAGAGCTTTGGGGGGATGAAGAACTAGAATTACTCTGTTGCAGGTTTCAAAAGATGTGGCCTAGAGCATTAAAAAAAAGAAAGAAAGAAAGAAAGAAAAGGGACTTCCCTGGTGTTCCAGTTAAGACTCTGAGCTTCCAACGCAGGGGGCTCAGGTTCCATCTCTGGCCCCTGGTAGGGAACTAAGATCCCACATGCTACATGGTCAATAAAGAAAGAAAAAGAGAAGCTAGCAACCCCCTCCTGGACTTAGATGTGGCCTTCTCCCCAAGGAGGACCGTCAGAGTGGAAGAGCTGGGTGAAATCAGAAGTGGCCTGGGTGTGAGACAGCTGGTCCTCCTCCTCTGTTACCTTGGACGCTGGCATCCTTCAAAATGCCTCCTGGGCCTCAGATCACTTCCTACGCCTACGTTAGGTGAGCTCATTCACTCCAGGGCTCAGACAATCGCTAATCCTGCTCTTCCCCTTGAGCTCCATCACCACCCAGAGAAGAGTCTTTTAAAAGGCAATGTATCAAGATCAGACTTAATTATCTCCCTGTCTTCATTATTCAGGACTCTTGGTTGCTAGTGTCAGAAACCCAGTAAGAACTACCTCCAGCAGAAAGGGTAATGTATGGGTTCATGTTAACCAAACTGTAGGAGGGGATGAAATTAACTCCAGGGATGCCTGGAACCAGAGGTTGAAAGGCCTCCAGAACTATCTTCCTTCTGGGCCTCACATCTGCATCTCCGCTAAGGTAAACTTTTTTCTACTGAAGGCCAGTTTTTTTCCAAATATTAGAGACATAACCATTAGCATTGCTGAATTTACAACTTCAGATTGACAGATTCACCATCAGGGGAAAAAAAAACAACAAAAAACAGCTCTTTCCCCTAGTGACAATTCAAAATTCAAAAATCAGGAAAGGTCTCAGATTGAGGTCACATGCCGATATGTTGGTCAAACACTCTAGACAGGGTGGAGACAATTAGATAATATGATTGAACTAGCATGTATCTGGTATCCACCCTTAGATCAATCATTATAGCTAAGGAGATGGCTTTTTATTAAATTTTCTATTATTTTTAAATTTACAGTTAAAAGGCAGTTCTTGGGAAGGCTGACATACTGAAATTGGGGCAGGGGAGAACAGGTGTGTCCAGGTATGTCTGCTGTTCCCAGGAGATGGGAGTTGCGCCAGGTAAATAAAACGTGGATGTCCACTGCATTCTCCAAGGATGCTCTGTGCACCCTACTCTTTTTCTCAGGCCACATGTACAACTTGTGGAGGTCTCGAACCTCGGCATTGGGAGCGTGGAGCCTTGATCACTGGACCCCCAGGGAATTCCCTGTGCCCGTATTCTTGACCTCCACCCACAACATCTCGATTTATCCAGTCTCCCCCATCTGGAACCTGTGCCTCAGCTTCCTAAGAACTTTGGTCAGTTTCCCAAACAAAATCCAATCTCCTTCAGTTAGAACATAAGGCCCCTCCCACCCTGGCCCAAACCCTCTCTCCAGCCATATCCCTGTGATTCAGCTCTTCTACTCTCTGCTTCCTGAATAACCACACGTGGCTGCCACACCTGCGCACTGTTCCTCAGACATAGACCACCTCTGTCCGTTCCAGCCCCGTACACTCGCCTAAGCTCATGTCTGCCTGGATTGGACTGTCAGCTGTGTATCTTTCTTCACTGGAAAAAACTCTGATGCTCGGAAAGACTGAAGGCAGGAGGAGAAGAGGGAGACAGGGTGAGATGGTTGGATGGCCTCACCGACTCAATGGACATGAACTGGAGCAATCTCCAGGAGATACTGAAGGACAGAGAAGCCTGACGTGCTGTATGCAGTCCATGGGGTTGCAAAGAGTCGGATACAACTGAGCAGCTGAACAACAACAACGTTAAGGTAGGAAGTGGCCTCACCCTCAGGTTAAGTCTACCCGCTCTCCAGGCGCGTCTGGTGCCTTTGTGTGTCCCAGGACGTGTGAGCTCATCTCTCGGATCAGCACTTGTCGCAGGGAGTTATCGTTCACTTGTTGAGCTGTGTGTTTCTTCACTTGGCCAAGAGCCCTCAGAAGGTGAGGACCACACGCTGCTTGTCTTTCAAGTGGGTCCTAGCACTGGCCTGGTAGGTGAAAGGCGATCCCCCGGCATACAGTGGATGGCCAACAGGTGGTTTTTGTGGTTTTTTTTTTAAATTTTTTTTTATTGAAGTATAGTTGGTTTACAGTGTTTTGTTAGTTATCACGGTATGGCAAAGTGATTCAGTTACACGTATATAGCAGTCTCTTTTCATATATTCTTTTCCATTATGGTTTATCATAGGACATGGAATAGAATTCTCTGTGCTGTACAGCTGGACCTTGTTGTGATGTTGAATGACTAAAGCGACAATGAACAGTTTCTAATTTTGAGAATTCATTTGGTGGTTTTAATAATGGACGCCTCATATTACCCAAACTTCTCCGTTCCTTTTATTCTCTTTAGGATATGAGGGTAAATTAAAGGCTACTGAGTGGGTGGCTTTGGTTTCATTACCTCCATCCCAGATACTTTACTCAGATTTGCCGAAGTGAAAGTGAAAGACATTCAGTTCTGTCTTTGCAACTGCGTTGGATTCTCCAGCCAGAATGCTGGCGTGGGTAGCCAGTCCCTTCTCCTGGGGATCTTCCCAACCCAGGGATTGAACCCAGGTCTCCTGCATTGCAGACAGATTCTTTACCAGCTGAGCCACCGCTACTGCAATAACCCCGCCCCATATCGCTGTATACTTCTGAAGCTTCTCCTCTGCCATATTAGTCCAGACAGTACATAGATTTTTATCCTCCCTGAGTTCCCAAGTGCACACTATGCCACTGGCAGGTAAATGAATCATAAACCGGTGCACTGGCTACACACTAAATAATGCAAATACCTGGTTTTCAGTCCTGAGTTTTTCCTATTGATTAGCAGATTCCAAATAGCTGTGATATGTAAATCGTTATCATGATGAAGAGCATTTATTTTTGAGTGATCTAACCTTCCACATGGATGAGAGTTGATTCGAGGTGAATGTCAACCCCCCCATCTCATCTCTCTGCAATTTGCTTTCTCATGTAGAAGACCAAGGCATGAAGTCAGCCTCTTGGGAAGCCACCATATTGTCTCTGCTCTAGGTGGGGATTTACCACCCAGGGTTGTGCCGACTACCTTATCCTGCATGACCTCAGTCATTTGGGGGAATTCCTCAAAATCTAGATCCCCTGTGAGGTTCTTCCCTGCCCGTTGGTGGCAGACAACCTGTGTGACAGCAGAGCACACCCCTGGTGCTATCATTCCTCTTGTTACCATGGACCAGACTCTCAAAGGTCATCCGGCAAGAGGGTCCACATTCTCTCAAACAGCTCTGGCTACACTTAAAACACCTTCGCTCTCTGCTACTTTCTCCTTTATTTCCATCTATGCTGCTTCTTATTTGGTGTTCTGTCTACTTGCCTTTTTATGATCCGAGTCTGATGCTAAGCCAGAGAGCTGTGAACATAAATTGCTTTGCAGAGGTGACCTTGCTTTTATTTTCGGCAGCTTTGAGAGAGTGGGAGCTGTGTTTCACAGCAGACAGGAGCTGGAAGGGGCCTTAGACCATCTCCTCATTCTACAGACATGGAGCTGAGGCCCAGGGGGAGGAAGTGACCTGCCAAGGTCAGGGAGAGCCAAGATGAGATCTGGGTTAATGCAAGTTGACTCTAAAACCAACAAAGAGACGTGCCAGTATTTAAGGCAATGAGCTAGATTCTTCCAGAAGAAAAAAGAAGAAAATGGTTCCAATGGTACAGAATTTGCCTACAATGCAGGAGACCCAGGTTCAATCACCCAGGTTGGGAAGATCCCCTGGAGAAGGGAATGGCAACCCACCCCAGTATTCTTGCCTGGAGAATCCCATGGAGAGAGGAGCCTGGTGGGCTACAGTCCACGGGGTTGCCAAGAGTGAATGACTGAATGACTAATGGCATGTGCTTGACCGCAGGCCATGGTCACCTAGGAAAAGTCAAAGCATTAAGTGCTGTTGCTGTGATCGTTGACAATGAAAGTACGAAGGCTTCCCAACAGAGAGTCCTCGGGCTGGAAGGGACGTCTGAAATCCTGCTAACCCGCTGCACAGCGCGCTCCGCCCCCAGCACACCCGGGCTGTCTGGAGGTCGGGAGGCGGCATCTAGATCACAGGTGGACTCTTCCTCGTGCTGCCTGGCCTCTCTGTGCCTCAGTTCTCCTCTCCTGCATCTCGTGCTCTCAACCTCGTTGAGAGGCGAAGGTCTGTTTTGGGCTCTGACTCTGGCTCCGCAGGGTCACTTCTCCCAGACTTTCTGGGCCTCTACCTTGGCCCGAAGGGATGAACGCCCGCCTCCGGGAAGAACTCAGCCAGCCATAGAACCGGGCCCCATCGTGGAGCTGCCGACATAGGTCAGACACGGTGCCGAGCGCCCAGTCATACGCCCAGTCCCTGATAACTTACAATGGCATTAAAAGACAAAGAGGACCTCCTTGGTGGTCCTGGTAGTGAGGGATCTGCCTGCCAGTGCAGGGGACATGGGTCTGACCCCTGGTCCAGGACAATTCCACATGCCCAGGGGGCAGCTAAGCCCAAGCACGCAAATTACTGAAGCCGGTGTGCCCTAGAAGCCGGTGTGCCCTCTCTATAAGAGAGGCTGTGCTCCTCAGTAAGAGAGGCCACTGCAATGAGAAGCCCACGTACCACAACCAGAGAGGAGCCCCCACCCGTGGCAACTAGACACAGCCCGTGCGGCAATGAAGACCCAGCACAGCCCAAAATAAATACAAATATATAAATACACAAATATGAGAAAAAGACAAAGCAGCAGCAGCTCAGAGGAGCTGGGTGACCTCCCAGGCACATAGTTAGAAAGGGGCTGACCTGGGTCTGTCACACAGCGCGGTCTGACTCTGAAACCTGTATTTTCCATGATGGCACACTGCTGTACAAACAGAAAATGCTAAACCCATGACACATACATTTTTTAAATGTTGATCTTATAATACATAGATTTTCTTTTTTTTTTTTTTTAAATGGAGGGTATCAGTGCCAAGCTCAGGCAACAACAGCCACGTTACAACAAAGATGCAGGAAAAGCTAGTTCACTGGCCAGGTGACCACACAAAGCCTGTGTCTGGGGTCTCTGCCAGCTCTGACATGTGACCTTGGGAGTCAACTTCCTGTCCTTGCAGTGACAGGTTATTACCTAACCCTCTACTGCACCTCCATTTCACAGGAACAGTGTGAAAGTTTACCTTTAAAAACTCCGCAGTGCACCGAGTTCAATTCCTCGGACTTCGAGAGAGGGCTTTCAGAAATGTGTGTTGTGGGACTTCCCTGGGGGTCCATGGCTAAGACTCTGTACTCCCAATGCATGAGGCCCAGGTTTGATTCCTGGTGGGGGAACTAGGTCTCACATGCCACAACTAAGACCCAGCGCAGCCAAATAAGTAAATAATATTCAAAATTAAAAATAAATATGTGTTGATATGCCAAAGATTCCCATTTTAAGCTAAGTTTATGGCCCAACTTTTGGACACACATTTGGTAAAGAACATAGCATATGCAGAGTGTCCTAAGGTGCTGACTTTGCAACCAAGTAAGGCAAGAAAGAAATTACAGGATTAGAGATGGTGATTTTACTTAATTTGATGACTGGAGAGGGAAGCTTTGAAGAGTAACTATTTTTATCTTTATGGACTCAGAAAGTAGTCTGAAATTATTTGCTGGGTGACATAAAATTTCATATGAGAAAAGAAAACAAAGATTCAGTGATGCAGAAAAGATTATCTGCGCAAAGATTTTAGAGAGGTTAGATGCTGTGTTGTGCTATGTTCAGTAGCTTCAGCCGTGTCTGACTCTTGGTGACCCCATGGACTATAGCCCACCAGGCTCCTCTGTCCATGGGATTCTCCAGGCAAGAATACTGGAGTGGGTTGCCATTCCCTACTCCAGGGGCTCTTCCTGACCCAGGGATCAAACCTGGGTCTTCTGCATTACAGGCAGATTCTTTACTGACTGAGCCACTGCTGGACATGATGCCAATTAAAAAAAAAAAAGAAGGGGACAAAGAAATTTTTCCCCCAGCCCTTCCGAGAGCAGGCTTCAGACATAATACCCCATCACACTGCTTTGGTGGTATCTAAAACAGAACAAAAGATGTGTATGTTTTAAAGAACCTGATGTAGGGAGTTCTTGCATTCTACACTTCAAACAAAAAGCAATTGCTTTAAAAATAAACGAAACATGTTAAGAGGTTACTGTTCGAAAGGGGCTCACTTTTCCCAGCAGCTATTACAAAAGAGGTGAATGCAGGCCCACATGGACTTGAGCAGAGGAGACCAGGCACTTTCTGGAGGGTTCTTTCCCCCTGTTCTCCACAGTTTAGCGCTGCAAGCTCAGCGCTGGACTTTGCTGTGCGAGGTCTGGGTGAGATGCTGCCCTCTAGTGCCCACTGCTTACAATAGCATCTCGCCGCCCAGATGCTAGTCTAATTAGGAGTCCCCTGTACCGAGAGGGACAGGAGTTTGAGCAATCTCCGGGAGCTGGTGAGGGACAGGGAAGCCTGGCGTGCTGAGGTCCATGGGGTCGCAAAGAGCCAGATACGACTGAGCAAGAGAACTGAGCTATAAGGTGGTCTCTGACCTCCAGCCAAACACAATCACCCCACAGAGCAAAGCCATTTGGAAAGGAGAATCAACATTAAGGAGTTTGTTGAATTAAAATCGTCTTCTGAGAAAACTAAGAGAGGAGTGCATACAGCCCTGAGATGTGAGGTGTCGAGCTCCTTACCCCTCCTGATTGTGGACCACACGCGGATACAGCACAGAACACACACAGAACACCTGGTCCCTGGGCCTATCCAGGGCAGACACAGTCCGAGGGGTGCAAGGAATGGGGAGGGGTGGCAGGTCCAACCTTCACACTGAGTTCCTAACCCCACCTCGGGGAAGCAGGGGTTTGGGAGTTCCACGCAGGATGGAAAACTTCCTGGGGGCAAGCTGATGAGCAAAGTGGACTGACGCAGACGGTCTTTCAGTCTTGTCTTGTGACTCGGGGCTCCTTGAAGGAAGGCAGGGTTTTCACTGCTGTATCCTTACTGGCACATTGTCCATATAGATACTCAGCTCGTGTTTTGTTGCATAGATGAATACGTTCACTCACAATTTCTCTGGAGGAATAAAAAACTAGCTCAACTAGATAGTTAATTAACAGAGAGAAAAAGAGGGCAGCCTCATTTAGAAAGTGGCCGTAAACTTGCAGGGGGGTCGCAAAGAGTCGCACATGACTGAGCGACAGAACTGAACTGATAAACTTGCAGAATGCCAACCTCAGGAGAGGTTACGAGGAGACTCTGGCCAGATGAGACAGAGCAAGGCCATTTCATAACCGTGTCCAAGTCCAGATGAAAACAAGGTCAGTGAGTCACCCCTCAGCCGGAAGGAGTGTCTGCTGCTCTGTGACCAAGTCCAGCTCATCCTCCGGCTCATCCTCCTATCCCACAGATAAGACCCATCAAAATGCCCAGTTGCAGACTTGCCTGCTTCCTGGCAGCCTCCGATCTTGGGCAGAGCTCCACATCCTTAGGTTTCCCCCCAAATCCTCAATAAGCTCTTCCTAAGCCCCGCCTGCTGGGACTTCCCACGGCTCTAGGTCTGGACTCTAGCTGGCTACAACCCTGATTGTTTAGCTCCAGGGCTGCTTCTGGAGCTGTTTGGCTGACGGGCATTGACCAAGTAAGTGCTAAGTAGAAAAGACTGCTGAGGACTCCAAATGCGGAACCTGTCAGGCTCCCAAGAACTCTGGGTCTTAAATGTTAATACTCAATAACCCTTCCTGAGGCGTTCTCCTAAGCACTCCACAGTCATCAGCTCATCACAGGAGGTAGGCACTGTTGTTGAGTCGCTCCGTGGTGTCCTACTCTTTGAGATCCCCCTAGACTGCAGCCCAAAAGGCTCCTCTGTCCATTGGAGTGTTTAGGCAAGAATACTGGAGTGGGTAGCCATTCCCTCCTCCAGGGGATCTTCCCAACCCAGGGATCAAACCCAGGTCTCCTGCACTTTGCAAGTGGGTTCTTCACTGCTGAGCCACCAGGGAAGCCTAGGCGCTGTTATTATCCCCATTTACCGACAGAGGTGCAGCACAGAGAGGTTAAGTAACCTCTGCCTCTGCAAGGTCAAACAGTTGGCAGGAGATGGAACCAGGATTCAGCTTGGTTATCTGACCCCAGAGCCCAAGCTGCAGATAGACGGGACTCCGAAGGACTCTGAGGGTAGAAGGAGGAATGTGCGTGCGTTTTCTGGGCTGGCAGTTTGCTGGGAGCAGGGGAGGTAGGCATGAGCAAAGGCCCAGGAACAGGAATGAACAACTCCGCATAATCAGCATCTGGATTCTAAGTCGAATAAAAATCTCCGCAATGTCCGCTGATGTCCCAGTCACCACGCACCCTCCCTTCTCCACCCACCCCCCGCCCCGCACTGACCTGGTCCCCTGGAGGCCAGACCTCAGCGCCAGGTGCAGGCATTGGGGTGACAGATTCTGGTTCTTGAAGTGGCTGGGATCCTGCCATCTTCACTTGAATGATAAAGAATGTTCCATTGGCCCACACCCACACCCGTTCCTCAACTCCTGAAACCTGGAGGCATAGCGGGGTGTGGCCAGGCCCAGAGTCTCCCTAACTAGCACCCGCCCCTCTTTCTGATCTGTGTGTCCAGACCTCACTTCTCAGGGAAGCCTCCTCTGATCCCCTGGGATTGGTTACATCCTTGGTCACAAGCTGCCAAGCAGCCTTAACTTCCCCTTTACTAAAGCCTGTGACAATTCAGAATGTCCTCCTGCTGGACCATGAGTCCAACGGGGCTGGGGCTATGCTGGACTGGGTTGCTGCCTGGCTCATACCTGGAACTCAGAGACTTGAACTTGAGGGGGACGGACTGAGTGGTGGGAGATTCGGGGAGAACTAGGTCAATCCCTTTCCCCTCCTGTCCCAAACCCTTGACTCTTGGCCCTCAGTCAAGTCAGGTGTTCCTGGAGAAATCCAGCCACAGGTTGTTCTTCTACCAGTCAGTCCCCAACAAACTTTACCTTCTAAGAAGTGACTGTCCCCCTCTGGTGAGTTATTTAAGGTCACCCGGAGTCAGCAAAGTCAGAAATAAGACTCAGATCAGTGCTCCCAAGATGGTCTTTTTCTTAAACAAATAAAGGGGAGGAACTGGGCTTGACATTGATTCTCTAAGAATTCTCTAAGAATGTTCATCAAATGCGGACTGAAGATGTCTACTGATTCTGTATGGGACCTGCGGAGATAATCAACTGTCATGAGGCCTTCAGGACAAGGTATTTCTTAAAAGGGAACAGGAAAACACAAGAAACACCATCTGGGTTCATGGTTAATATTGCAGAGATGAGCTGAATTCAACTCTGGATTGCGACTCTCCTGAGCTGGCTCAAACAGCGGGGTGGGAGCCGGGATCAGCTTGCTGTGTGGAGGGCAAAGCACAGCGGAAAAAGCTGCAGAGAACAGAAGCATTGTTGGCATATCCCTGTATGTTCCCTTCTCACGAGAAGCCATTAAAAATAAATAAGACCAGTGCTAATTTCTTAGATCCACAGCCACACAGGGAGAAGGTTCAAATAAAAGCCAAGCTCTTAGCCTGCAGGGCTGAGGAATGAAAGCCAGGCAATTAGAGCTGAGAAAACGCTTTACATAATCTTGCAGCAGGAGGCCGAGCTGAGTCACATTCAGGAAGGAGCCCTCAGGTGTTAGGAAGAAGCAAGATGCTTTCCCACCTGGGATGGATGGAACATAGGACAGCAGGGGTGGAGGGAGAGGCGGAACACACCAAACCAACTCCTCAGCCAGCTCCCCGCCTGGAGTCTGGGAATGATACTCCCTGAGGAATAGTGGGGGTTGGTGATGAGCTGTGAACATCCTTCCCAGACGTTTGGGACTCACCTCTCCCACCGACATCATTCTCGATGACCAGGCAGCCCCCGAGGGCCGTGTACCTCGTTCTTCTTTGAAATGTTCCTCTTTTCCATCAGCAGTGCCCAAGCATTATGATCCAGTGATCCGTGGGAAGTGAGGCAGGGTGGCTTCTTTCACCAAAACTTTCCCTGCATTTAATGCAAAGGGGTAAAATGAAACAAAGTCACACTGCTGAAGCTTCTGATCAAAAATAATTTTTGACAAGGCTTCTGTTTTTCTTTTCCTTGCTATCTTTTCATTACCTTCCCTTTTTCACTTTACGGGTATAGGGATGTATACTTTCATCTAGAAATGGACTATTTTACGCAAAACACAATGTTTATTGAAAAATATATAAAACAGCCTTCCCCCGGGGGCCAGAGGGCGGTCTGGGATGGAAGCGTGACCAGAAACACTCACTATAAGATGGTTTTTAGCGGTGTTCTTGGCAACCTGTGAGTGTGTGTGTGTGTGTGTGCATGCGTGCGTGTAGTCAATCAGTCGTGTCCAACTCTTTGCAACTCCATGGACTGTAGCCCACCAGGCTCCTCTGTCCATAGGATTCTACAGACAAGAATACTGGAGTGGGTTGCCATGCCCTCCTCTAGGGGATCTTCCAAACCTAGGGATCAAATCCAGGTCTTGTGCCTCCCGCTGATCCACTGGGGCAACCTGGGAGGTGACATCAAATACCTGGATGGCTTAGACACATTTCTGTAAAGATATCACCTTTCTACATTATCCATCAAAGCTCAGCAGAATTTTCATCATAATGAGCCCCAATATAAGTCCAATTTAGACAGACTGGGACCTAACTTCAGCAAAGGGAAAACTTCTTGTTTCCATGGGTAGGTAGTGTGAGTCATTCTGTTGTGCCTTTCTCCCACTCTACAATTAAGGGATCTTTTAACACCTCCCTTTTTGACCAACAGAAGCTGAAAGATTAAGTGAAGTATCTAACTTGCTTCAAAAAGACGTACCCCAGAGGGGCTGGAGGCCGGTGGATTCAGGAAGCTCACTCTTCGGGTGAGGGCAGACAACCTCCTAGGTTCTCCTCTGGGCCGGGAGCCACCGAGAGTGAATGTGCCAGGCCCAGGTCTGTTTCGGAATTTCCAGTTGCATGGAGTAAATGTTCTCCACCACGGGTTATGTGTTTAGCTGTTGCTTGTGATGATTCAAACCAAGAACAAGAGATTTCCCACACCTGCAAGTGGGTTACGTAAGAGTTACAGGAAACAAACACCTTAAGAGTCCATTAACTCTGAGCTGAGAACTATGGTTTAAATAATGCAAGGTGGAAATGAGACACAGACAGCGCAGAAAGAAATATATAATGTATGCAGCCCTCCATGACCCGCTACAGGGAACGTCGATTACTCCACATAGAAAGGGTGTATTTGTGCATCCAGAGTGGCTCCCAGGTCTTGACTATCCTCACAGGAACAGTCTAGAAATGAAAGCAACACTGATAAAAATCTTCTTCTTCGTCACAAGATTTAGGAGACTGTTTCTTAGAAACACATTTTTTTTTTTATCCTGAGGCTGATATTAGCAAAGTGATAAAAGAAAAGTTACTATCAGCTGCAGTTTATTCAGGGCAGAATTTTAAAAATCATTTATTCATGAATCTGGAATGGATTCCCTCTCCCCCAACCCCCACACACATGATGACAAGAGGAAGAGATGGCAAACAGTGGTGTCCAGTCTTATTACACAGTAATGATAACGATTCTCAAATCAGTCTACCGATCACAACAAAGAGGACGCTAACATCAATGAACTCAACACGATCACATTTAAGAAGTTCATCAAAATCGGGTCTTTCTTATGAAAGAGGATTTAGAGTACAACCTCAGACAAGAATAACAGCACAGTTCTCTCTTACAATGTCTGTTTCACCGCACTCTGCCTACAGAGGAGCTAGCTAGTGAAGTTCAGAGTTCACTTGGGCAGTTGCCTCCCAAGTTTCAACCTCAGGCTCTTAGTCTCCTGGAGGTCAGAAGCTCTGTGTGTGTGTGTTTGTTCCCACGCACACACACTCAGTCACTCAGTCCTGTCTCTTTGTGACCCCATGGACTGTAGCCCACCAGGCTCCTTTGTCCGTGGGATTTTCCAGGCAAGAATACTAGAGTGGGTCACCATTTCCTTCTCCCGGGAATCTTTCCAACCCAGGGATTGAAACCATGTCTTTTGAGTCTCCTGCCAATGAAAGTGAAAGTTGCTCAGTTGTGTCCAACTCTTTGCAACCCCATGGACTATACAGTCTATGGACTTCTCCAGGCCAGAATACTGGAGTGGGTAGCCTTTCCCTTTTCCAGGGGATCTTCCCAACCCAGGAATTGAACGCAGGTCTCCCACATTGCAGGCGCATTCTTTACCAGCTGAGCCACAAGGGAAGCCCAAGAATACGGGAGTGGATAGCCCATCCCTTCTCCCGCAGATCTTGCTGACCCAGAAATCAAACTGGGGTCTCCTGCATTGCAGGCAGATTCTGTACCAACTGAGATAAAATCTACAACAGTTATTTCATTCAAGCATTGGAGAGGCCATCAAATTAAACTGGAAAAGATAGCCGTGTTGAATTGGGGACTGTCTGAACATCGGTTTGTACGTAAGTAACAAATAAGTAGAAGAGATTTTCAGCATCTGCCTTCCTGATGTCTCTGAGGTCGTTTTTGTGAGCGAGTCTGGAGCAGCGGTGAGGCATCTCCTACAAGGCAGCAGCCTGGTGACTTTCTCTCCTGTATTTCCATGGTGACCTCCACATGTTCACAAAATGTGTCCTTTCTAAAAACACTGACAGCACTTCACTCTGCACATCAGAGTCGGGAACTCTTTGCTGTCACTTGGCTTCAATGTACTGGACATCCCGCTCCCTGTGTACCAGGTGCCAGTGGAGACGACTTACTCTCAGTACAGTCACATGCCCTCAGGGCTGCAGTGAGTCTGGGGGAGCAGGCAGCTAAGAACTACCTCACCTAACGTGCTCCCTACGCCTTATTTGTACGATGTCTTTGCAGTTCAAGTGACAGAGCTGAGCGTCCCAGGCGTGGACGTCCACTGGGTTTTGCTTAAGCAGTTAAATTACCTTCACTACCTTTCAGCCCAAATTGGGTGAAGGTAATGGAGATGGAACTTAGTATCAAAGTGAGTTCGAAAAACGATTTTCAGAAGAGATACCAGTATTCTGGGGATTTCTCTGGTGGTGCGGTGTTAAGACTCTGCCCTTCTAAGGCTGGGGAGTGTGGCTTCAATCCCTAGTCAGGGAACAAAGATTCCATATGCCCTCGAAGGGTAGACAGAAAATAAATAAATAAACCTAGGAGTTGGCAAAACTTAAAAAGAAAAAAAAAAAGATACCAGTGTTCCTTTTTTTTTTTTTTTTCCAGGTATAACCACAGAAAATCAAGGCTGGAAAAACTCTTCAACAATCGTATAACCAAATCCTCCACCTGACACCTGAACTCCTATGTAACATCTCTGGCAAGTTGCCGTCCTGTCTCTGTTAGAATAGCTTTAGGGGCAGGAAGCTCTTCCAATGTCACTTATTCCTCCTTAAAATAGAACAGCCAGGCAGGTGGAGCAGGTAAACAATCTTCACTGAGCACAATTATGAACTGTACCTAATTTTTCAAGACAGTGAGCAGACTGTCTACTGCTACTCAAAAGAACAAATCAGATTTGTTGCAATCATCCCAGGCTTTTTGCAACGATTCAAAATGGGGCATTTAGATGTGTGGGTTTTATAAATCATTGCTGAATAGCTGTGTATTTAGTGGGGGGGAGGATCAGATTAAAAATCTCTTAGAAGTAATCACTGTAAGGCCCCGAAACAAAGGGAAAGTACGTGCTTGGTGCTGAAGAGGACTCTTCAGAGTCCCTTGGACACCAAGGAGATCAAGCCAGTCCATCCTAAAGAAAATCAACCCTGAATATTCACTGAAGGACTGATGCTGAAGCTGAAGCTCCAATACTCTGGACATGTGATGTGAAGAGCTGATTCATTGGAAAAGACCCTGATGCTGAGAGAGATTGAGGGCGGAAGTGGGAAACAGAATGAGATGGTTGGATGGCATCACCGACTCAATGGACATGGGTCTGAGAAAATTCTGGGAGACGGTGAAGGACAGGGAAGCCTGGCGTGCTGCAGTTCATGGGGTCGCAAAGAGTTGGACACGACTGAACAACTGAACATGTGTTGTAAAAAATTAAATTTCCTTTTGAAGATGCAATAAATATCTTGTGCAGTGAGTCTGGGTACAAGAATTGGGGAGCTCTGGGGGATGAGGTGCCTGCTGACTGCAGTCAGTTGGGCTGCAGGAAGCAGAAGAGGTGGGCAAGGCCAGTCACAGCCCACAGTGACTCTTTGCCTTTCCCAAAGGCATCGGGAGAGGGTACCCTGTCTTGACACTCTCCTTCTGGTCTGCTTAGCAGCACTGCCAATGATTCTTTTGTGTCTGATTTCTCTCAAGTTACTCAGCCCGCTTCAAGGTTTTAAACTGCCTCCCATCCTTCCCAAACACTAACAAAGCAACATATAGATCAGTAGATGATCATTTCAGAATTCGTTTGCAAAGGCTCAGTTCCTCTGAAGGGACACTTTTATGTCTACATTTTTATTTTTTGATCATATATAGGAATAAGTCTACTTGAACTGAAAATATTCACCCTGAAGACACACATGTAAACTTTAAAGATGGAGTGACTCAGACGATTCCATTTTGAGCGCCGCCTTTAAACAGCAGTGGTATTGCGCTTTAACAAACATCAGTGACAAACAAAAACAGAACAACAACAAACCAACCATAAAGTCAGTGTGTCTTTTTATAGAGAGGCCTCTTTCTGCTTCAGAAGGATCAGAGCATTAACATGGAGTGGCTAGATGATCGGTGAGCAGACCTCCCTGCGAAAAAGCACACAGCTCCCTCAACCGCGGAGACTTGGATGTGAAATCAGTGAAAGTCTATCAGGTACTCGGGGTAGATCTGGTTGGCGTCGAACACCACAAAGACCCTGGGATTCCAGGTGTCATCCACGCAGCTGTCATACAAGTTTACATAGCTGCCATCCTTGGAGGGAGGGCGCATATATTTGGAGTCTCCATTTATGTAGTCTCCAATCAGCACTCGGGCGAGAAACATGGATTTGTGTGTTCTGAATAGATGCCGCTGTTGCAGGCTGACCCCGTGGATCTGGAATGTGTTCCCGTGCTTTACGTCATCTTTGCAGAAGCGGCTGGAGTAAGCAGCGTCTCGAGCAAAATAGGTTCCTTAGACAAAAAGGGCCCCGGAGAGCCAAGGTTACTCCAAGGAATGTATGAAACACAAGCAAAAATACTGGGATGGCTAGGGGGACAGACACATGGACTCATATAGCCAAAACAGACGTGGGATTCCCTCAACTGTAGGTGTTAAAGAAAAGAAAAGAAATCTGCCTGTTGTGGACAGCAGTGATGCAGGCTGCCACTGGGGTATGTGTGTTAGTACAGACCAGTCCCCACTGCCAACACCATCCCCATGCCCACCAAAATGCAACTACTAGACTTGTGTAGTGGTATTCAAAAAGGGTATTACAGGGACTTCCCTGGCAGTCTCATGGTTAAGAGTCCAAGCATCCAAGGCAGGGGGCCCGGGTTTGATCCCTGGTTGGGGAACTAAAATCCCACATGCACGTGGTGTGGCCAAAAAAAAAAAATCTTATAAATAAATCCAATACGTAAGACAGACACAACTGGCTTCTGTGATTACAAGTGGCAGGACCTGCCTCATAACTGCTGAGACCTCCCTCCCTCTTCCATTTCCTTCCACCCTTTCTCTGCCTGCTACCACCCATCTAAGCACCTCCCACTGGGGAGCACAGTGAAACCACGGGTCTGCATGGATGATTTCAAACCCCAAGAAACCACGTTTCTATTTTACAAGGTGACAGTTCAATAATATTTTGGAGATGACAGAACCCCACATCCAGGAAAAGACGTCTGGAGAGAATGCGATGCAGCTCACACCTGAACGTTCCAGAAGGACAAGCTCACGGGTCCCCTGGCTAAATAAGGATCTCCATGAAGCATCTGACTCTTCCAAACTGGGGGGTCTAAGAGGCTGCCCTCAGTAAGGGAATACTTGCCCAAAACACTCTGGAAATGAATTGCAAAGTCCCCTATTACCCAAATCCAGTGGGATTTATGTAATACCTTTCTGATCCTCTTACAGAGTTAAAGAAAGAGGATGGCCTTTTCAGCCGTTATTTTTTAAATTAATGCAGCCCCTCTTGCTGGAGAGAAGGTACAACATAAGGACCAAGCAATGTCTGCATACATGCTAAGTCGCTTCACTCATGTCCAACTCTGCAACCCAGCGGACTACAGCCTGCCAGGCTCCTCTGTCCATGGGATTCTTCAGCCAAGAATACTGGAGTGGGTAGCCATGTGCTCCTCCAGGGGATCTCTCTGACCAAGGATCAAGCCTATGTCTCCTGCAATGCAGGCAGATTCTTTACCACTGAGCCACTGGGGAAGCCCAAGTTAATGTCCACCTCTTACCTTTTCCCCTCCCCTCTCTCCTTAACGTGCTTGCCTAGTGAGCAAAGACTAAAGAACTCAGACTTCCACAACATTAGAAAACAGGGGACGATTTCCCCCATTATTCCTTAATGCTCACCAACATTCCTATCATTTCCTTAACGCTCATCAACAACCTACCATTTCCTAAAAAAACAAAAAATAGACCTATGACCAAGTGCACATTAACTGATTTATGTTTTAGTGCCCTGTGTACTCGACACGGAACAGTTTGGTGTGCAGACTTATCCACAGAAAGGACCTCTATGTGGGAACTAAATGTCATAATGCAAAAATGAGCAAATCTAGACATGATCCCCCATCTGAGTGGCTGAGAACTGGGGGCAGCAGTGGGGAGTGGTTATCTGACCTCGGAGAGATGTGACGTCTTCCTCCCATCTCGCAAGAGCAGGAAGTGGCTTTCTGGTGGCTCGGAAACTCTGAGGGTGTTGCCAGGAGCCTGGCATTTAACTTTTGCCTCTAACATTTAACTTAATGCCTTTCGAGCCCTTGAATCATCATCAATCCTCTCTCAAAGAGAAGACTGTCTCCTAGCATTCCAACTAGGTGTGGATGATTACCTTTTCCAAAGAGAGCACCGTGGATGCCGTTGATTCTCCAGTCAAAGTTGTGAATGCAAATCGCCTCCACGAACTCACTGCTGGTGCCATGGAACAGCATTTGTTCATTAATCTGAGGCACACCTCTTTTTTTCTTGAGCTGAGCCTTTTTCCTAAAAACACAATGCACAGACACAAAACACACAGAAATCTACTGTAAAGTGGCATCACTGATTCTTCAGGGATGAAGCACAATAGAAAGGGTGAAACAGAAAACGGTACTTTAACATCTACCCTAAGTGGACATATAATAGCTCTGGAAAAAAGATAATCTCAGATGCTCTTGGGACATCTAAATTGGTTCATCAAAAATTACTGATTAACAGACAAGGGTAAAAATTATACCCAAAACTACAATATAAATCAACTATACTTCAATTAAATATTTTAATTTTAAAAATTAAAAAAAACTATTTGGGGGGGAGGGAGGAGGGAGGGGGGTTCCAGAGGGGAAGCATATGTAAACCCATGGCGATATCATGACATTGTATTGCAAAAACAAGTAAAAAAAATAAATAAATTAATTAAAAAAATTTAAAAAAAAAACTAAAAAAAACTATAGATCTCCCAGATGCCACCTGATCTCAGTAAAAGGACTGATTGCTTAAACCAGTCAAGCTTTACTGATACCTAAAAGGGACACTACAGACAATAAATAACAGAGTTCACAGAGTCTTTAAACAGTGAAATTCCTTGATCAAGGACTATGCCTTAATCATTTTATCTCCAAAGTGGGACATGCTGGTTGAACTGCACTGAATTTTGAATCTTCGGGCTGGAAGGGACATAAAATCATCCAGTTCAACCCTCTTCCCAGTGGACAAACCTCTTCCAAAACATACAAAGATATTCCATGTAGGACTGATTGTAAAAGTGAAAAAACAAACATACTGAAAATGGCCTAAAATCCTCTCAAGAGAAAAACTGAACAAATAATAATATATTTATATATGAAAATTAAAATAATGAAATAGGTCTACATATATTAACACAGATAACTCTTGAAAAATAATGTCTGTAAAAAAGAATGATGCAGAAAGAGACCTATAACTCAAAATAATAATGTGTACTGTAGAAGTATACAAACAAAGGTAGTAAAAACTATCAAACTGCTGATAAGAACGGCGGTCCCCTTTGAGGCACTAGGGACTGGTTTTGTGGAAGGCGATCCTTCCAGCGGACCCGGGGTGGGGAGTGGTTTCGCGATGACTCAAGCGAATGACATGCAGTGTGCCCTTTATTTCCATTATTATTGTATCAGCTCCACCTTGGGGGTTCAGGCATTAGATCGCAGAGGCTGGGGACCCCTGCTGTACAGGAAGTTGGCGGCTTACAGAGCAGCTCTTCTCGAGGATTGAGGAAGAGGCTGGGAAACCAGGTCAGAACACCTGGCGAGGAGCACGGGGTGCCGTCAGCGGTGAACACCGTCGCGCATTCGTGCTTCGCCGTCTCTGAGGCTGCAAAAGGTCTCAGAGGCCAGGGAGCGGGGTTCCGAGTGGAAATGGTCTCACCTGCAGAAGAACTCCCACAAGTCTAGGTTTTGAATTCTCTGAATCCTTTTAATTCTGTTGCGGTCCATTGTTTTCCCAAAGAGACTAGCGACTTCATTGTATTCGTGTGTCTGAGTGTGCAAAGGAATAAGCTGGAAAGAGAAGTTGGCACGGTGTTACCGGGATCCTTTCCCACCTCCCCCGCGGGCGGGCGCACGCTGCGTGCAGCCCTCACCTGGTAGGGCAGCTCGGTGTTCACGTTCTCCCAGTGCAGCGGCATGGGGATGGCCTCATTCTCACAGATGTAACTTTGGGAAGAAAAGACGAAACAACATTTTAGAAGCCGATTACAATCACTGTCAATGACTCAGACATTTTCTACTAAGCTGAATTATCATGTGATAACGCAATAACGTGTCGCCCTTGGTTTCTTTATTTTCAAACGTTTACTGAATATTGGCTTGTGTGTAACTTTTTAGGGCCTGCATTGAGAAATCTGATGGGAAACTTCAAAAATGGTTATTTTGATCTTGTTTTCCTGAATTTTCCAGAGTTTCTTTTAAATGTAGGAAGACTTTAGATGAAGAACAGTAATTTCCAAGAAGAAAATCAACTTCTTGATTAAAATAAAACTCCTTTAACAGATTTATGGTGTCTATTAAATACCATCCAGAACCCTCAGCTACATGTTCAATGTCCTTCAAGATCTATTATTAACTCAAATCTAAATCTTTCTCTCTTTATTGTCCAGTAGGCCCCTGCACGGTCCTAATTAATTCACCCGAAGCAGAAGCCGGTAAAGTCATCTACCACGTTTAAGCCACTGGATGTGAACACAGAAAAAGACAATGACCTTGGGGAGCTTGATAGCAGAAGGCTATAACTGATACATGAATCCTGTCTGGTGACTGGAGGTTGTGGAAGAAATGTATCAATTTCTAGCCTGTCTTTAACTTGTGTTTTACTTCTGTAACTCATTTTACCTTTGGGGACATCACACAATCATGATTTAAAGATGGGGACAAGAGTTTGAGCAAACTTACGGAGATAGTGAAGGACAGGGAAGCCTGGCTTGCTGCAGTCCCTGGGGTCGCAAAGAGTCGGACATGACTCAGCGACTGAACAACAAAGGGATAAGAAAGTGAACGGCGGATGGTTTCCCTCCCTCTCCAGTCCTTGGTCTAGTTCTCACCTCTTGTATCTACGCCAAGTAATCACTGCTTTTAGTCTCTTGGGTATTCTTCTAGAACTTCAGGTGAACACAAACCTACGGGGGTCTTTTGTTTGTTTTGCACACAGGAATAGTAGCATCTTCCTGTGCCTTTTGTAGCTGCTCTATTTTTTTTCACGATGTTCTCAGAGACCCTTCTGTATCAGGGAGAGAACTCCCTAGCACACAGCCTGGCACAAGGCAGACACTCTGGACACTGGAGGATGAAGGCATGCGTTCTACTGGACTGATGCAGGGTACCCCAGTGCATGGACGCACCCCCTCCTATTGATCACAAGTTCCCTATGGATGACATTTAGCTTTTTTTCAACTCTCTGCTGCCATTAAGGATGCTACAGAGAGTAAGTCTGTCCACCTGTCATTATACATGGCCACTTGTCAAATTTTAAGATAACAGTTTTGGAATGGAATGGCATTTCTGGGTCAAATAATATGTTTATTGCTGACTTTAACAGAAACTTCCCAGAGGCCCTCCTCGAAGGCTACCATCATTAACATTCCTAGCAGAAACGTAGAATGCCTACTTGTCCACAACCTCTCCAAAGAGGCGTGTCAGACTCTGGAATTTCTGTCAGTCTGATAGTAAGAAATGACCTGGTATAATTTGTATTTCTCTTTTTTATAAGTGAGGCTGCATGAACTGCACAAATTCTTTTCTCATTCCCCTAAGGGGCTATTGGTCAAAGTACTTCATATACTACAGAGACTGTGAGACTGAGTAACTATACCTTTCTCAGGTTTTCTGTGTTTTTTGTTTGTTTTTTTCACTTTGCCTGAAGTATCCTTTTGGCTTCCCAGGTGGCTCAGTGGTAAAGTATCTGCCTGCAATGCAGGAGACCCAGGTTCAATTCCTGGGTTGGGAAGATCCCCTGGAGAAGGAAATGGCAACCCACTGCGATATTCTTGCCTAGAGAATCCCATGGACAGAGGAGCCTGGAGGGCTACAGCCCGTGGGACTGCAAAGAGTCAGGCACGACTTGGCAACTAAGCAACAACAGGAGTATCTTTCAGCTATGGAAAACGTTTTTTGCTTGTTTATTTGTTGAATAGTTACAGCCTTCGTTAATTGCAAATTCCTTGCCAACAGGAAATGTGCTATTCACTTTGCATGTCATAAGCGCTCAGTGTGTTCCTGCAATAAATAAGCATTTCTGTATCAACACCTCCTTGGGGTCGTTGTGCTTCTGTATCCTGCCTAACCATTCTTCCTTTTATTATCCTGCGTCATGGACTCCATTCTGGTTATTTCTCTCCCTCTCCTGGCTTCTATGGTATGTGAGAGAACAAAGTGCCTTGAATTACATGCCTCTCCCAACAAAAGGACACCAGATATAGTGACATACAATTACTATAACCTTTTCCATTATTATGTCTCATTTTTTCTCTCAGATTACATATCCTTTGAAGATAAGCACTGCCTTTCTTAAATTCCTTGTACTTAAGAATGAGGATATGATGTAGCTGGTTAGGAAGTAAAGTTCTCTCCCTTCCTAGAGCATTCGTCACACAAGTACTTGCCTAACTTATAAATCATGATCCTAAAACATATGCCAAAAGTCCCAAGAAGCAAACTGATAGAAACGTCAAAAACTTTTTTCTTTAATCCTTTCAAAACACCTCCTTGGAAGAAGTAAATGGGCATCTCCTAAAATTCACATTCTATTAAATAGCACTGTTTGTTTGTTTCATTTTAAATTCTTTGAACAATAGGAATCTCAATACTCAATTGAGGAATCATTCCCAATAATAGGAGACGCGTCCTAAAGTTTTTCCCTTCAACTTCATTCATGTGAATAACACTTATTTATTCTCTTGCTTTTCTTGCGGCATTTATAGCAGGGCTTCCCTGGTGGCTCAGTGGTATAGAATCTGCCTGCCAATGCAGGAGATGTGGGTTCGATCCCTGGGTTGGGAAGATCCGCTGAAAGAGGAAATGGCAACCCACTGCAGTATTCTTGCCTGGAGAATCCCCATGCACAGAAGAGTCTGGTGGGGCTACGGGGTCGCAAAGAGTCGGACATGACTTGGCGACTGAACAACCAGGCATTTCTAGCTCTCTTTTCAGGACACGGACAGCAGGTGGCTGGGCCTTAGTCCCATGCACTCCTGTCTTCCCAGGCCCCCTTTAGTTACTGCAGATCTGAAACTACCTCCAGGAGCTGCCCAATGGGGTTCAGTGGAGGTGAAAACAAAGTGGGTAATTACTTAGGATTTACAACCCAAATAATTGGATGGTTCCAGGAGAGTCTTTCCAAGCTAATTTGAACTTACCTCAGTAGGTTATTTTAAGGATTTATAGTAGAGACTATCAGACACTTTTTAAACTACCATGCAAACTGCTCTAAAGAACAGTTTCACATCTATCTAAGAGAAATGAAAAGGACGACAGGAAGGGAAATGCCAGTCGAAAATAACAGTACAGCTCGTGCATCAACAAATGTGAAATTCAGTGAAGATTAATGTTAAGATCATTAAGTAACCCGCCAAAACATTTTCCGTCTACTTATTCCTCTGCCAAAAGTTAAGAAAGAGGAGAGACAGAGACAGAACCCACTCTCTTTGCACCCCATTCCCCCCACGATACCTGAAAGCACTGATGGAAAAGGGAGCCCTTTTTATTAAGCGCTGCTTTCCCGTGGTGAGATTCATCTGCTTCATTTCTGTGCACAGAGACAAGGAGGTGAGTCATGGGAACACAGTGGGTGACCAACGTCACGAAGCTTTGCAGCCACACAACGTGATGGTCAAGAACCACAGGGCTTCAGGAGCAGCTGCCCAGCACCAGCGTATTAGGGACACCTGAACACACGTCTGGCTATCAGCTTCCCAGTTTGATCTAAGCTCACAGAGGAGGAAGCCAGCCTCACACACGGCTCGGTATGTAGGGTCTATTCATTCCTTTTCGTACCATGCTTGAGTTAAACACATGAACAGAGGAGTTCTCAACTTTGAAAAATTAAAAGTACTGGGAAGAGAAAGAATGTACTGAATTTTCTGACTGGCTTCTTAAATGTTTACTTTGATTGTTCCAAAAATTTTGGAAATAACAACAACAAAAGATACATTACCATGATAAAACATGCACAATTTAATTTCAAAAATTAGTACATTTCTTGCCTTCTCTTTAAATTGTACACCTTAACCAAAGAAATAGGAAATCTAGCTAGACTCAACACAGACTTACACGAGAGATGCAAATAAGAGGCTAATGAACTGACTGATGTATCACTTTCTTCTTTCCTCTCTTCCTCAGCCATGGCAGTATTTGCCAGGTCCACCTCATCATCCTCACCGAGGTAGGTGCTAAGTCTTACAGAGGGAATTCTGGTCAGTTTACCACCTGGTCTAACTGATGTCATTCTACTCCAAGACGAGGTGGTTCACCCAGGCGGGCTGATGCTGTGAGAAGTGTATTCACCCCTCCTGTACACTCCTAGGCTCTGCACACGCTGAAGAAGCACCATGCGGTGAGAGAACAAGGTCGTCCCAGCACGTGGAATTAAGCCTGTGATGCCTTCATCTCATACCAGCTTGTTTTGAGGTTACTTCTCACCAGTTTTATAAAAAGAAGCTGAGCTGGCTTACGACAAAATGATGGGGGCTAATTTTGCCAATGTATGTGGGACATGCTAATACCTACACTTTCAAAACAGCGTCATTATATAGAGGGGTGGGTGCTGGTGTTTATGTGACTCCTGTTCTTTGATAGACCTTTTTTTTTTTTTTTTAAATAAACTGCACTGTCTGAGAGAAGGTTCCCCCATATACAGTTCACTAGAAAGTATTCTTTCAAAGGCACGTGGCTTGCTGGACCACTGGCCAAATGCTTTGATGAGCTCTGCCCTCCACGTGAGGCTTGAGGTCTGCACGTCGTGATGTCTCTCAGGGTGGCTTCGACACTGGCAGGTGTGTGCCAGCCTCAAGCGCCCACTAGCACCTTCCGTCCAAGACAAGTGCCAGGCCCCTTAAAGGCGGCCAATTTGCCTAACGTCATAAAAAACGCTACGCTTGGTCAGGAGTAAGAATCTAATGCCACTAACCCTTGATTAAAAACAAACAAACAACTCTGGGGGCACAGCAATCATTGGAGACTTGGCTGCATCGATGTCTCAGTGGACAACTTAACCCCCTTCGGCATTCCCTCTTCCGGGGGAATCTCCTGGGTTTCACCAGCCCGCCACCCCCCACCACAGCCAGCACTCACTACGCTCAGAAACCAGGACAGAACACCTGACTTGGAAGACAGAGCTGTGTGGCAGTGCAAAAGCACGCTTGTTAAGAAAGCCACCCTCCCTCCAGGTCCTGTTTGCCTCTGAGCAGTAAACAGCTGAGGCTGGCAACCAGAGACGGCAGTGTGAATACAAGAGGTTTGTCATGGGGTCCCTGAAAGCATGCCCCTGGATTTCATCACAGATGAGTGTTCATCCCAGATGAATTTCATCCCGGGTGAAATCCAAGTGGGGCTGATTTCCAGATTAGCTGGCTAACCCATGAGAGAGCCAGAAATCAGAAGGTGGCCAAAGGCAACATCCACTGAAGGGTGGTTTTCTAGGAAAGACACTGAGAGATGGGTCATTTGGCTGAACTGTGGTCTTAAAACGAGAACTGGCTACCTAGGACTTGGCCACGTAACTGTCCTGGTTGATCCTGAAATCACCTGATGGCTCCTACCTATTTTAAGAGACTGAAAGGATGCCGAGCAAAACAGTGGCTTAGAGGTGTTCTGTGTTCCTTAGATGAGAAGCACGTTATGAACTCAAGATATACGAAACTCTCCATATACATCAGTATCTATAAGCATATAAACACACCTTAATAAAAGGCAAATCCAAAAGATTTTAAATGTTGAATTTTTGTAGAGGTATCTTTATGAGTTACAAAAAGGGTTTACTTCACTGTTTGCAAATATTATCAACTAATCCTGATCTGTAGAACTGTAGATTTCACCATATCAACACACTAAGAACACACAACTATTAGGGAAAAAAAACATACCTGCAAAGTCTATCTTGTAGCTGAATTTGGAAGTGGTAAAAGAAATGGAGCCACAAGGGTTTGCTTTGAAGCTTTTTTCGATATCTTCACTGCTAACTGAACACTGAATGTTGGTATCCGGCTTTAAGACAAACCAGAAAGTTCATTTACCAGCTGTTCACAGAAATGGCTTGGCCACAGAGGCAGGTACTGGGGGACAAGACAGAGAATGGAGGGACAGAGGAAACTTGCTCATCACCTGTCCTAGTTACCAACACATGGGGAGAACCAGCTAAGACAACATGTGGGCAATGGCTTAAGGATTTTCAGCAAAAAAAAAAAAAAAAAACAACAAAAACTTCAACAACTGGTTATAAGGCCTTTTTCCAAAGTATTGCAATGTTTTCAGATTATTGCCAAAATGACACATCTTAAGTGGCTCAAATCAAATCTTTTAAGTAGCCTTGTAAGTGAAAAAAAGACCACAAGCTCTTGAGTGTGGGCTCATGTTTCAGCTTAAACTGTTAATTAGCTGTGTGACTTGGGACCCATTACATTAACTTTCCTGAGTTTCCCAGTCTTTGGCTGTAAGACAGAGTGTTAGCATCTGCTTTCGGGCTGCTACGAGGCTGGAGGAGAACACCTATCTACACCCTCTGACCTGATACTGGGAGCACAGAGGCACTTCATGCAGGCTTGGTCTCTTCCCTGACCAAACCAGGCCTGGCCTTGTGCACATGTGTCCAGACCACCACCCCGCAGGCACGCTCACCCTCTGGACACACGGAAAACGCACACCATACCTTCTAAGAAAGCACTGTGAAACCTGGGGAAGGGGAGAAGGGCCAGAAGAGGTTGATTTTTCTTTTAGTTCTGCTCTCTGACTTCTCTAAGGTTTGGTTTCTGGTGGGTGCAGCTTCTATACTGATTTTTCACGTGAGCATGATGATGCTCCGTGCGTTTAACCCCACCACCCCAGCCCGAGGGGCACTACCTGAAACATGTGCCACTTGCCACACTCCGCCAAGTAAAACCAGCCCCACTGAGTGTCTGACGTGTCCATCTCATCCACCTCACTGTCTGTCGTCTTGGATAAGAATTCTTCCGCTTTGTGAAACATCTCCTGAAGTGCCGAGAAGAGAGAAAGGAAGAGATCATTTTCTTAGTAACCAGAGCGCTGTTTACACATCACTTTTAATTTTTACTTAATTAATATATTTACTTGGCTGCAGGTCCAGGGGGCGCTAGTGGTAAAGAATCCACCTGCCAATGCAGGAGACTTAAGAAATGCAAGTTTGACCCCTGGGTCGGGAAGATTCCCTGGAGGAGGAAATGGCAATCCACTCCAGCATTCTTGCCTGGAGAACCCCATGGACAGAGGAGCCTAGTGGGCCATGGTCCATAGGGTCACCAAGGGTCGGACACGACTGAAGTGACTTAGCATCCACACTGTGTCCTGGTTGTGGCACATGGGATCCCGTTCCCTAACCAAGGATTGAACACTGGCCCCCTGCATTGGGAACACTGAGTCTTAGCCACTGGACACCAGGAAGTTTCTACACATCTTTTTTCTTCTCACAAAGAGCTGTATGTCAACTGCGATGCTGACAAACAGCATTCTGTCTCGCATATTGGCTCTGAAGATAAACATTTAAAATGATGAATATCACATTTGCACATCGGACATGGAACATAAAGTTCCAGTTTTTAGCAGCAACTGCTGGAGAAACAGTTTGGAGGTTCTGGATTAACTGCTTCTAAGAGAAGTTCCCAGAGTGGGCTGTTTAGAAAAAAAAGGGAAGCTTCAGTTTACGTGTGCTCAGTCTCTAAGTCATGTCTGACTTTTTTGCGACCCTAGGACTGGAGCCCGCCGGGCTCCGTTGTCTGTTGGATTTCCCAGGCAAGAATACTGGAGTGGGTTGCTGTTTCCTTCTCCAGGGAATCTTCCCAACCAAGGGATCAAACCCAAATCTCTCATGTCTTCCGGAATGGCAGGCAGGTTCTTTACCACTGCACCCCCTGGGAAGCCTCGATTCAGTCTTGGATTATGAAGTAAACCACAAATTTTAATTTTACATTTAAACTGTCCATGGTCTGTTTAAAACATCCTGGTGTTTATTTTTAAAAACTATTGAGTATCACTGCTTAACAAATAGGAGAAACAATCAGACACTTGGGTGGATGTACCGATGTCCACGCAACCACTTAAGTAAGATGCATCAGCACCTAGAAGCACTCCAGCTTCTCAGTTTAGCGCCGAGAAATGTGTCTTATCCTATGTTCGTGTATTTGGCTAAAGGATCCACGCTACCACAACTAGTTAAGACTAAACACTGACACATTTGATTTTTATTTTAAACATTCATATTTTGGGAACTCCCTGGCGGTCCAGTGGCCGAGACTGAAGAGTTTTCACTTCCAGGGCCCGGTTCAATCCCTGGCTAGGGAACTAAGATCCTGCAAGCTGTATCACATATCTTTAAAAAAAGCAATTAAGTATTAATATTTCATTTAGTGGCATGGAAAGATGTTTACAATATATAATACTGAGAGTACAAAGAAGGCTATAATAAAAGGAAACGGTATGATCCAATTTTAATAAAACCATACATCTATCTTTACCCACATGAATGTGTATATGTCTATATATGCACATGTGAATATGCACAGAAAAGTCCAAATGGATATACATTTAACATGGCTTTTTCCCTGAATGTCAGGATAATAATAGTAACCCTTATATGACTCTTCAGTTCAGATCAGTTCAGTTCAGTCGCTCAGTCGTGTCCGACTCTTTGCAACCCCATGGACTGCAGCACGCCAGGCCTCCCTGTCCATCACCAACTCCCAGAGTCCACCCAAACTCATGCCCATTGAGTCGGTGATGCCATCCAACCATCTCATCCTCTGTCGTCCCCTTCTCTTCCTGCCCTCAATCTTTCCCAGCATCAGTCTTTTCAAATGAGTCATTTCTTTGCATCAGGTGGCCAAAGTATTGGCGTTTCAGCTTCAACATTAGTCCTTCTAATTAACACCCAGGACTGATCTCCTACAGGACGGACTCTTACTAGGTGCCAAATGCTGTCCCCAGTACTGCACAGGTAATACTCACAACAGCCCTGTAACATAGGTACTATTATTACCCCATATTTATAAATGAGGTCACAACAGGGAAGCCAGGGTTCAAACCCAGGCAGTGCAGACCTAGGGTCTGTGCACTCCCACAAGATGGAACACTGCCTTTTACTTCCTTATCAATGACTTTAGAATCTTGTCTATATATCATGTACATGTCATTATTTTTGAAAAGCTTTAAACATTTTTGGGTGGAGAATGTGATGAAGGGGAGGTCACCAGAAAAGAGGGAAAGAGGTGAGTCAAGAAGATTCAACTTTACCTACAATGTAGCTTTCTGTCCTCATTCTCTAAGGGTTTTAAAATTACTAAATTTGCACAGCTAATATATGAAAATATTCTCCTTGCAAAAAAGCAGAATATTCAAGATAAAGAGAAAGACTTCTTTGACCGTCACTTCCCTTCCTGGTAGCTCTCACCTTCTTTCTCCACAGTGAATCAATACTATTCACTTAACTGTGTATCATTCAGACTTGGCTCTGTGTGTATATATACGTGTGTGTTTCACCATATGCATACACACAAAGTTAAATGGTTACCGGTGATTTGTCAAAACTTTAATTTCCTGTATCTGATTTTTTTTTGGCAAAGAATATGTACTACTTGGGTAATTTGGAAAATATTTGTTTTAAATTCCATTATTTGAAGTATGCAGAAGTGGTGTCACCTGGGATAAGCTTCTATGCCTTTGTTGAGGCCACAGTTTCCTTCTCACAAACCTGAGACGAGAAGATCCTTCCTCTCGGGCTGCTGGGAGACACGATAACCAGTCCTGCAGAGTACCAAGCACAGTACCTGAGCACAGGGGATGGGGCTTGTTATTTTTTTCATTCATGTTTGGAAACTCTCTCAAGGAACGCTTTGTAATTATGTTCAGGAATTTCCCTTCATGTTTTAAACTGGATGGCTGCTAAGAAATGGAAACCACAACACCCTCGGAGCAAGAGCTGTAGATTTAGGCTCTACCGGTGGCTCAGCAGGTAAAGAATCTGCCTGCCAATGCAAGAGATACGGGCTTGAACCCTGGATCGGGAAGATCCCCTGGAGGAGGAAATGGCAACCCACTCCAGTGTTGTAGCCTGGAAAGTCCCAAGGGATTTTCCAGAAGAGCCTGGCAGGCTGCAGTCCATGAGGTCACAGAGTCAGACATGATTTAGCAACTGAGCACACACGTACAAGCGTTCAACCTTATCGATTCTAACCCAATAATAAAGGCAGTGACTTAAATTTTAAGATCAGTTGTGTAAGTTACTCACAGGGCCTACTCCTCCTTCTTTATTACTTACTGTCCACCTAATTTGCCCATTTTACTGTGAGAGACACAGAAAGCAAGAGTGACCTACATTTCGTTTTTCTTCTGAAAATAACTTGAAAAATTGGGAAGAATGAATTTCAAGGAAATAGTTCAGATAAATATCTGGTTTATGAGTTCCATCTAGGAGAAAAAGGATGGAAATAGAAAAACCCCCTGGACACAGCATACATGCAAACCGGTGTGCTGAAGCGTGTCACACTAACCCAGGACCACGCTGCGAGCCAGCTTACAAGGTAGCATGTTCACCTAAGTCCTTTCCGAGCGTCCTGTCATGGGCAGCTGTGTGTGTGTCAGCAGGCCAGAGAAGGGGCACCCAGGACAGACTCATCTCATCATCCCTGTACAGAGAGGGCAATACCACAGGCTGGTACCACTGCCTTAAAGCGCTTCAGATTTTACAAAATTCCTCATCAATTTATACTGTTTCCTCCACAACCCAAGGCACAAGAGAAGTCATTATTCTCCAATTAATGTTGGGGGGGGGAACGAAATAGAGAAAAGATAATTACATTGTCTAGAATCACACAGCTGGCAGTTCAAAGAAGGTTCTAGAAACATACGCCCGAGGCCTCTAGAGCATCGGTTCTTCCCTAAGATGCCAGCCCTGTTTCTTCTCTCCTCTGGGGCTAAAAGTGAATGTGACCATTTTGCTTCATAGATGCTATGACTCTCTTTCTACAGACTCAGTTCATAAGACTGACTTGTATGGTTTTCAACAACTTTATCCTCCAAAAGAATGGCTAGTCTATATAATTAGGCTCAAAGAGTTAAGTCAAGCTTCAGTGAATACCTTTAAAATACTGTAACCACAGAAGTAATGTATCGAGGTTATAATACATTTATAGGCAACGAAAGGAGTGTGTACAAGTGGTCCACCAGGGAGGAAGCAGTCAATAAATGTCAGTGAGATGGGTTCAATCAGCCAGGATGCCATACTCTGCGTGATCTTCTGGTTAACTGGCAGATATTGATTCTTGCTGCACATCAGGCTGAGGAGAAAAAAAAAAGTTAATGTAAAGTGGAAAAAACGTTTTGTAAATTTTCAAGTGCAAAGCGTACGCTGGCAGAGCCTGTCTACAACGCTAGCTATTCCAGGGGGAGCATTTATGAGGCCTGGGAGCAATCAGTCTGGATCACCAAACTGAAAGGCCAGGCAGAAGGTAAGTTTAAAGTAAAATTCCTGGCCTGCAGGAGAAAAATAACCTTCCAGATGGCTAAAACCCTCAGATGAGTTTATTAAAATAAAATATCACTTATTTGGTTAGTATAAACATAACACCTTGAGGAAACAATATTTGGTAATGAAAACCTCCTTGTTTCTTATATGTGTCAAAGTGTGAGGTGTTAGTCGCTCAGTTGTATCCGACTCCTGGAGACCCCATGGACTGCAGCCTCCTCTGTCCATGGGATTATCCAGGTAAGAATACTGGAGTGGGTTGCCATTTCCTGCTCCAAGGAATCTTCCCAACCCAGGGATCAAACCTGGGTTTCCTGCATTGCAGGCAGATTTTTTTTTTATCATCTGAGCCATCAGGGACGCCCCCCTTCTTATCGGAAGAGGGTCCAAAACTAGATATCGAAAGCTTTGAAACAGGGTGGAACTTCTAGAATGACAAAACTGCATTTTAACTGGTGGACATTATTTAAAAGAACAACAACATTTAAAGTCTCTGGAAATTGTCCTAAGAGCATACAGCAAAAGAAGTATTTGCTCAAGAAAATCTACTAAATCTCAGAGCAGGCAATGGAGGGTCTGGCCTTTGAGCTGAGGTCTGCTCCATCAGCCCTGCTCCCCCTGCTTTGCATGGCAGACAAGAAGACAGGAGCTTCCTCTCTCTCCAACTGCTAGTCTGGGGCTATGACACCTTGGAAGGGGCTGACTGCCCCCACGTGAGAAGGTCTATTTCAGGCAGGCAACACCAAGGACTCATCTCCTGTCCTGTACCCGGTCCCCACTCATTTGGTGGGAGTGCCTGTCCAGACCCAACCAGCTGTGAATACAGCGCCCTGACCGCTTCCACCTAGTTTGCTCCCAAGCTAAAGGTTTCGTAGCAGGAGGAGTAAGTCAAGAAGACGAGGGGCTGCCATCTCCCCTCTTGCCCAGTGCCCATCCAGAGAAAGGTGGCACTCTGGGAAGAATGGGCTCCCACCTCCAGCTCCAGGTGCAGTGAGTGACACTGGGGTTCTTCTTACGGGAGGAAAGGTACAACCCGCTTAGGGTGTAGAGATCCATGTATCTGCCTGAGGGGGCTGTCTCTACGTGAACAGAGTAGAGAACCTCATGCCTAACAGCATTATTGGGGAAAAAAAAAAAAGGCAACCTTTTCACAAAATTAAAGAGAAGCTCTGATATAAGCAGAATGGCAGACTAGTCTCAAAGTAATATAGAGAACCAGGGAAAGCCAACAAGAGCCCACCTGGAATCAACACTGGCAGTAAGAAGGCTGTGCACAAGCTCTAGGCTTACCCACCCAGGAGTGGTCAGAGCAGGTCCTGGGGTGGATGTGACATCTCCAAGGCTGCACACCAATCCATCAGCACATGGGAACCTCACTGGCAAAAAGGGCTTAAACATTTCTTCTAACAAAACACTGAGTGAACCGTCCTTTTCCACCGAGTCTTTTATTAAAAAATCAGTTGTCCATATGTTTGTGGGCCTACTTCTAGACCTTCTATTCTAATGAACATTTTTTTCTATCTTGAATACATGGTTTTGAGTGAAGTTTCACGTCACATTGCTTGCTCAGCTGGGTCCAACTCTTTGAACTGTAGCCCACCAGGCTCCTTTATCCATGGGATTCTCCAGGCAAGAATACTGGAGTGGGTTGCAATTTCCTCCTCCAGGGGATCTTCCTGATCCAGGGATCGAACCTGTGATCTCTGGCATCTCCTGCATTAGCAGGTAGATTCTTTACCACTAGTGCCACTTAGGAAGGCCACAGTTTTATACTCAATCTTTTAATCAGGTGTTCCAAATTTGTTCTTCTTTCTCAGAACTGCTTTGGCAAGTCTAGGTCCGTTCATGTTTGACTGGGATTGAATAGTGAGTGAACTACCTGGAAGAACTGGCATCTCAATATTTAGTATTCGAAAAACTGACATCTCAACAATATTTAGTATTCCAACCCGTGAATGAGGTATGTCTCTTGACTTATTCACATCTTCTTTAACTGTTTTCTATAATGTTTTATAGTTTTCAGTGTATAGATCCCTCACATAATTTCTGCAAGATTCTTGACTAGGTATCTCATATTTTTGATACTACTGTAAATGGAATTACATTTGAAATTTCAATTTCTGATTGAATGTTGCTAGCATGTAGAGATACGTTGATTTGGGGATATGGTTTCTGTATTTGGCAACCTTAGTAAACTCACTTATTAGTTCTAGAAGACTTCTGGACATTTCATCACATTTTCTATATAGGCATCATACAGACAACTTTCCTTCTTTCTTCTAGCATACAGAGGCCTGTTCTTTCTTTTCCGTGCTTTCTTTTTCTTGCCTTATTGCACTGGTTATAATCTCCAGGATAAAGGTACATAAACAACAAGCATCACTTCCTCATTCCTGATCTTAGTGGGAAAGCATTCAGTCTTTGACTACTAAGTTTGATATTAGATACAGGTATTTCATAGATGTCCCTTGTGTCAGGGGTCCCCAAGGTCAACCTCAGGCTCATGAGAGAAGAATTCACAGGACTCATAGTTGGTCGATTCATGGCTACAGTTTATTACAGTAAAAGTATATACAGTGAAATAAACACCACGGGTAAAGTGGATGGGGTGAAGTCCAGAGGAATCATGTTCAACTTTCAAGTGTCCCTTCCCATTGGAGTCACACAGGACACTCAATTCTCCCAGCAACTATGTGGGCAACAAAGTGCTGCCCACCAAGGACATTCATCTGAGCCCAGATGTCCAGGGATTCTAGTGGGAATTGGTCACGCAAGCATATAGCACCTGTGTGGGTGACCTCAGGGGCCAAAGTTCCAGACCTCCAGAAGGTTAGAACTCCCTATGAATCACACTGCTAGTATAAACTATCTGAACACTGGTAGAGCATGGCTGAAGATCACAAGCATGCAATTACATTCATTAGATAACCAATTCCAAGAGTTCAGTTCTCTGGGGTTCGGCAAAAGACAGTCATGAAAACAGGCTTTTTGTTGAGAATGTGCAGAGCTTGAGCAGCCCAGGCCTGTTCAGTTAACCTTTTTTGTACACCCCTTCTCAGGCTGAGGGTGTTTTCTTCTGGTCCTAGGCAGCTCAGAGCTTCTATCAGGCATAGATACTGGATTTTGTCAAATGCGTTTTCTGCATGCATTGAAATAATCGTATGGTTTTTCATTTTAGTGTGTTTGCAGATGAGTTCTGATTGCTGGGCTTCCCTGATGGCTCAGATGGCAAAGAATCTGCCTGCAATGCAGGAGACCTGGGTTTGGTCCCTGGGTCAGGAAGATCCCCTGAAGAGAATGGCCACCCACTCCAATATTCTGCCTGAAGAATCTCATGCACAGAGGTGCAAGATGGGCTACAGTCCATGGGGTCACAACAAGTCAGACATGACTGAGTGACTAACACATACTGATTGTTATTCAAATATTAAACAAACCTTGAATCTGGGGGATAAACACCATTTGGTAATGATGCATTAACCTTATATATTAGTCTGATTTGCTCAAATTTTCTTTAGAATGTTTACGTCTACGTTCATTAGGGATGTTGATCTGTAGTTGTCTTATAGCATCTTTGACTGGTTTTGGTATTGGAATGGTGACAGTTTCATAGAATGATGGTGAAGTATTACCTTAACTTCGATTTTCTGAAAGTCTGCACAAAATTGGTATTATTTCTTCCTTAAATGTTTATAAAAATCACTGGTAAGCAATTGCGCCTACAGTTTTCTTTTGTGGGTAGGTTTTTTTCTACAAATTTCTTCAGTAAATATTGGGCTATTTGTGTGATTTATTTCTTGAGGGTGCTTTGGTAATTTGTATCTTAGAGAGAACATGACAGTTTCATCTCAGTCATCACACTAATTGACATTCAGTTGTTCATAACACCCTTTTACTATCCTTTCATGTTTGTAGAATATGTAGTGATACTGTCTCTCTCATTCTCAATATTGGTAATTTGTATTCCCTTATTCTATTTTTTCTTCTGGTTTCATTTTCTCTGTTGTTTCATTTTCGTGATTTTCACTCTAAACGGTATCTCTTTGTTCTTGCTTTAACTAACTCTTCTTTTTCTCATTTCTTAAGCAGGAAGCTGTGGTCACTGACTTGACTTTTTGTATATGTGTGTGTGTGTGTGTATATATATACACACACACACACATAAGCATCAGTATAGCTATAATTTTCCCTCTGAGTACTTTTAGCAGCATACCACAAATTTGATATGTTTTCACGTTCTATTTTCCCTTATTTTTTTAATCAATGGGTTTTGTAAGGTTACTATTTACTTACCAACACTTGGGGATTTTACAGATCTTTTGTTTACTGAATTCTAATTTAATTCCACTTCACTAAGACAGCATACCTATGACCCAAATTCTTTTAAATGTATTTAGACTTCTTTCATGGCCCAGAAATATGATCTATCTTGCTAAATATTCTCTGTGTAGTTAAAAAAGAAATATGTATTCAGCTGTTGCTGGATGTAATTAATGGTCTATAAATATTGATTAGCTGAAGCTGATGTTGATAATGTTGTTCAACTCTGCTGTATCCTTGCTTATTCCTATTTATTCCATCAACTATTGAGACAGGAGTAAATAAAATCTCCAACTAAAATGGGATTTGTCTATTTCTCCTTACAGTTTTATTAGTTTTGTTTCATGTATCTTGATACTTGATTATTGGGTGCATAAGGTTGTTACTGATTAACTAACTTCTTAATCATTAGGATACAGCATTCTTTATAACTAATAATACCATTATCACTGAAACCTACTGTACCACTCTTTCTCTCAACTAGAGTTAGCACTGAATATCTCTTTCCATTTAGTTTTATCCTACTTGTGTCTTCATTTTCGATGAGTGTTTCCTGTAGACAATTTACAATCGGGTCTTGTTTTTTATCCAGTCTGACAATCTGCCTTCTAACTGGGATGTATGGAGCACTATTTATGATTATTGATTGGTTAGGTTTATCATCTTGCTGTTTGCTTTTTATTTGTCCTCTGTTGTTTGTCCCCTTGTCATCTGTTTTCTTTTTTAATCTTCTTTTCAGTTGAGTACTTTGGGGATTCCACCTCATCTCCTTCAGTGGATGAGTCTGTGTGTCTACACACACTATGCTTATTGTTTCACTTTCCAGGCATGCTAAAACCTACCCTAACAGGTTTTCTAGCTCCTGGCCTATTATCTCCTACCACTGTCACAGACAGACCCAGGCATGCACACAGGCACTTGCCAGAACCTCCCATGAGCTTTCCTTAGTCCTATGCACTTTCATCAGACCTTATCTTATTTAACCTATCAGTAACATTTTACCCATTAATCTGAATTACTTTTTTCTCAGTTTTCATAGAATCACACTCTCCAGATCATCTCAGATTTCTGGCCATGATTCTCAATTGTTTGCAACTTACATCTATTCATCCTATAACTTCACAGGTTCCTGGTTCTCGGTCCTAGTCCCTTTTTGCCTTCTTTAGCATCTTTAAAACATGGTCCTTAAGAATTAGGAAGTAGTTCAAAGGCATTTTCAGAGAAAAAAAGGTAAAGGAAGAAATTTGTTCACATGGAGTTAGCAAAATTGAAATATAAGATTAATAATGGTTTTCACAAAAATCCTTTATTTTCTGACCATAACGTCTATGTTCGGTCTGTGTTAATCAGCTCATATAAGCTGGTGTGCAGCAAATATGATGGTGCAAAAACAAATAAACTTCCACACAATTTTCAAACAGAGCCCAAATCAATCTGCTTTGTTGATAAGGATACAGAGGAAACCCAGGCTAAACAGGCATTACCCAGCTAAAATGGGTAAAAGTCTTGATATTGCTGAGAACCTGTCAATCCAAATTTAATGTCCAATATAACTGCTGTGACCAAAAAAAAAAAAACAAGTTACTGACAAAATTTCTTTATTAAATTACTCTGTTTAAAGTCACATCTTATCAATGGCACATGATACAGCAGAGCGACTGTTATCACTTGAGTGTTTCAACATGTATTTAGTTTTAAATTTGAACAGACTACTAGAGAGAAAATACAAATCCATTCCTGTAGTATATATAGTATGTAACAGGGTAGGAAAACTCGACAGCTTTCTGTTCTGTTTACTGGTGGGAACTCATGGTACAAGGGAAGTTGGCTTTCATTCAGGGAATGATACTTTTGTGGGCTGTGACGTGGGCTGGAAAAGGTGCAATCCATTCACAACTAAAAGAGCTCAAGCTACACAAACATCAAGGAAATGTGCTGCTGGGTTCCTAAATGATGCTTAAACCTCTGGGACAGTCAGAAGGCAGTGATGCGCCTCCTGATTGTAACTGGGTATGGAAGGAAACAGTTAAAACCAAATACTAGCAAATTCTAACACCTCAGAGCACGCGTTCTCAGATGCTGAAAGAAGAAACAGCAGTGTCTCTAAGATTCCTCTTCCCACCTGATTTACTGGCTGCCAAGGATGAAAGTGCTGACAAGAGTTGCTGAAAGGAGGGAGGAGATTAAAAACATTTCTTCGTGATACGGATAAAACCTATCGTCATGCTTGATTTCCAGAGGCCTACGGAAGTGGATGCTGAAATACAGTCAGCCTCGTAAATAATAGCAACCTACTATTACAAGACCAAAATATCCCTAAACCTTTTTTTGCCCCAAATTTTAATGCTGAGAATACAATACCAGATTTCACAAAAGCCACCAAACTATGCTGGAAATGGCTAGGCTCTGATTTCTTCCAAGAATCTGATGGTTTTCCTGACTCACTGGAGAGTAAGACTGACCTTAGTATTGTGAATATATGAAGAACACAATCAGTGTTACAAGAGAACAAGGACAGATACCTTCCAGAGAGTGAAGAAGACCAAGGGTCCACTTGCTCCCATCTTCCAAACATCCTGGCTGGTTGAATCCTACAGTTATCTGATATTGTAAGTGTGTCAGTTTGGCAACTGGGTGGACCCACCCTGCTCTCCTCAACCCTGGGCCACACTATAGCTCCTTAAGTGCCTCCCCGCCGTCCTTCAGATGTCTGTCTGTGTAAGTGTCAGTTGCTGCCGGAACAAATGACCAAACAGCGGCTTAAAAGAACACCCTTTCTCATCTCACAGGTCTATTGCGGTCTGATGCGGGACTCACAGGCTAAAACTAAGGTGGGCTTGGTTCCCGTCTGGAGGCTGTCAGGAGGCTCAATTTCCTCGGCTTTTCCAGCTTCTAGAAGCCAACTGCACTGCTTGTTTTACGGCTCCCTTAGATCATCTCCACAGCCAGTGACACAGCACATCTGTGATTCTTCCTGCAGCCTCACGCTCCCTCTGACTCACTCCTGCCGGGAGCCGTCAGGATGCCCCCTTGCTCGGATGACAAGGTCACAAGACTAAGAAAGTATTTGCAAAGCTGACTTTCTTTATCGGGGCATCCTGGGCAAGCCCCACCCTGGCATTTTTCTTGGAAGTTCTGTCCATGTTCGGAACATTGGCTCATTTCAGTAGGTCAGTCACAGTTGGAAAGAATTTGTCCTGAGATAATCCCCCCAGACCTTATGGACCAGAGGATCCGGAAGGTGGATCACCTTCCCCGGGGGCTATGGAGGAATGAAAGGGACATTTAAATGGATTACTACTCCTTACTGGGGAGTTTACCAAGAGTTCTCTGGAGGTCATGGCAAGGCCACCACCAGAAAGGCTCGTACTTGGGTCACCTTTCCACCTCCCATTCCCCTGACCACTCCACAGAAGAGGCTCACTTCCTTGAAGAAATCAGGCTCGATTGAGACTTAGGAATGCTCATAACTGTGGCCAGCATAGTTGGAGGTATTGATTGCTTTAGGATATGTAGACATAGGAATTCATTTTAGTAGCTGTAAGGTTAATAGGACTTCATTGTTAAAGCAGTGCTGCTAAACTGTCTCTTTGTCCTCTTTTCTCTTTCCTTGTAAGAACCGGAATAGGTTAATAGAATAAAAGTTTCAAGCTTAAGCCCTTCTTTCTAGCTTCTACATAATTGCACCTAGTAAGAGAAATGTAACCTTTCTACCTAGATTGATGTGCTTATCCGGAGTATGCTGGAGACATTCAAATGGTAAACATACTACTGTTAAGTCTAATTATGCAGAAATCTGACCTTTTGCAAGGAAAATGAGCTTAAGGTTAAAGTTATTGATGATAGGCAGAAAACAAGATTGTATAGAAATAGATGTGATGTAATGGGTGTGCTTCTTGGGTATAAAAACTGTAAACCAACAACAATAAACGAGACTGCTCCATCACCACACATCGACTCAGCTCAGTTTTTCCGCCGACGCCACTCATCCCTCAAGACCCCCGGACCCCGCTGGGGCTGGACCCCGGCACACTCCTGTCTCCGTCTTCTGCTTTGAAGGACCCCAGGGATGACACTGGATACACGTGGACAATTCAAGACAAGACACACTCCCCATTATCAATCAGCTGACCAGCAATCTTAACTCCTCTTTGCTCTGTGACCTGACAAGAGCCACTTTCTGGTGACCAGGATGTGGAGATCTTTAGCAGCCCATCACTCTGCCTTGCACACTCTCTAACACAGAATTTATTTTCCCCACAGCAGCCAGACTGATCTTTGTAAAACCCCTCCTCTGAGGGTAGAGGTCAAATCCTAAACAGGTGCCACAAATCCACACATGGCCTGTTCCTACCTACCTACTGGCCCCGACTCCTGATTCCCCGTGTTCCAGCCACACATGGTTTCTCTCTCAAGCTCCTTCCTGCAACTGGGCCTTCACTCGGGGCATTTCTGCTGTCTGAACAGCCCTCCTCCCCTCCCACGCTGATCGTACCTGGCTAATCCTTGCTCAGTCCCTCAGCTCTCTGCAGAAGGAGCTCTCATGGGTGGCCTGACCTGATCTCCGAGTCCAGCACTAGCTCCTCCTGTTACATGTTTCACTGTGCTTTTTCTTTCAGAGCTTCTACGTGGCTGGAGTTGAATGCTACGTGCAGTTATCGGCATAATGTCTGCCTCACTGCACAGACTGCAAACCCACAAGGGCTGGGCCTGTCGGGTTGCTCACCATCGTGAACTCTGGGCCTGAGAACTGACTGGCATATAGTAAGTGCTAAATAAATGGGTGAGCGCCCTCAGACCTTATTTCCAAAGCCAGTCTAACTCTGGAAGGGGAAGCTGCATGTGCCAAAGGCCTCAGCACCCTGCGTGAGCACCAGGCCAGGTGGTGCTCCCTCAGTGAACCACCCCACGCCATCCCTTTAGGCCTCGACCACGAACACACACCCCCAGCCTTGTCCCCAACTCTGTGTTCTGCCCTGACACCAAAACTATCAGACTTATCCCTAAGCCCTGTGCGGTGCCCACCGTGCCAATCCCGCAAAGGCTGCGTCATCTCTCTCCTCCTGCTTGCGGGCAGCATCACTACAAGAGTCCTAAATCCCCAGAGCTGTCATCACAAAGGTTTTCTGCGGCTCAGGAGCCCTTCCTTTAGCTCTAATTCCCTGCAGCTCTCTCCCAACAAGGTCTTTTCTACTCACTCTAAATCCTACTTCCCAAGTTGGAATGGGAAGAGCACTTGTTCTGGGGCCAGAAAGTTCTGTGTTGAAAACTGGGCTGCCCTTATTCAGAAACTGCACCCAAGGTTGAGCCTTTGTCTCATCATTAAACAACAGGGCAGTAATTTACAAGTCCCCACCTCACAGAGGTACCAGAGGACACCGTAAACTATTCAGTGTTGCCCCCAGCCACCAAACACCGCACACGTCACACGCCTAAGCTCAGCTAAACCCATTGCCAGAACAATTATAAAGAATGCCAAGACAAGGCCAAAGTTCTCGGTGACCTCCCAGAAAGTCAGGTGCTGGGACAGAGGCAGGGCTAGGGGAGCTAAAGTTTGAGTAGGAATGACAAAAAGTTTAAGACTAGAGAATATTCTCTCAAGATGCTGGACAGAGAAAAGGAGAGAAGGCTGGAAGCAGCTGTCAGTTACCAAACCCTGAGGGAATGCTGATCTTGAGAACATGTCTGTATAGACACTACACTGTCTAAAACCTTCCCTTCGAGGAACACACCCTATCTCCATCCCCTCTCCAGCCAGAGGGTACGTCTCTAAAATACACTGCCTACTCCACACACACACACACATCCACAGATGTCAGCTGCCGCCCCCTACAGCCCTCTACACTTATTCTCTTGTGATGTCCTCACCGAGACTTGACCCACCAGCCATGCTCTTTTTCCATGTCACTCCTCCACTGAAGCTGTACAGGTCATTCTCTCTTGCTTTCATGGGCTTCAGCTATTTTGCTTCTTCTGTCCTTCCCATGAGACCACATCTTGTGACTTGGACACCTAGCTCAAAGTGTAAGTTACTTCACTAAACCGTCTCAGTCCCCGAGACACCCTCTGGCAACACTGGCCCCATCCAAACTATACCTCCAGCCCTTGAGGACAGGCTCTGACGTGGTCCAGGTTTGCACTGGTCCCTTCCTAGTGTCTGGAGGAAGCAGGTGTTTATCCTGTGCTTGTTGATGGAGTGAAATCATGACTCGATGGCTCAGGGAGCTGGGTTTAGACATACTACCTGTGAACTATTGGAGAGACAACCAGTAGCTCTGTCCATTGCCCAGTTCAGAGAGGGGGTCAGGACTAAGGGTGCACATCGGGCGGGCATGGCCATCAGAGTGATATCTGAAGCCTGAGGGCTCACCACAGAAGGACGCGCCGAGACAAGAACAAGGGGAAAGTGGGACATTTCCGGGCGAAGGCAGTGCAGCTAAGCCAAGATCAGGATTCAAGGATAAATCACAGAAGGAAAAGAAATCCAAAGAAGCACAGTCCCAGAAAATTCCAAAAAAAAAAAGAGGAAGTTGTGAGAAATACTTCCAGTGGCACTAATGTCGCAGGAAAACAGAAGAGGGTCAGGTGTGCGGGTGGCTGTTGTAAATGGTGGTTCTTAAGTTCTCGGTGACCGCCCCACAAGTCAGGTGCTGGGGCAGAGGCGGGGCTGGCGGAGCTGAGGTTTGAGTAAGAATGACAAAAAGTGTTCTCTCAAGACGCTGGGCAGAGAAAGGAGAGAAGTCTGGAAGCAGCTGTGATGATAAAACAGAGGAAAAGGAGGCTTGGCAGGTGGAGCGCTGCACTGACTTACAAACATCATCTCGGCTCCCACCAAGCTGCAGGACGGACGCAACGAGGACACGGGTGCTAACAGTTCTGTGGCTTCCCCACCTGCCTCATCTTGGGAAAGTCAACGGACGCAACGAGGACACGGGTGCTAACAGTTCTGTGGCTTCCCCACCTGCCTCATCTTGGGAAAGTCATTTCCTCCTACCTCCGCTCTGTCATTAGACTGTTCTCACCGTCAGAGCTAACAAGAGAAAAGGAATTTTGCAACAGTTTATCACTCTTTATGAAGTAAGGCCCTATCACTGCAAGATGATTTATCTTAAGAGACGTTTGTCACTTTTCACTTTCTGTCATCAGAGAGAAGCTGGAACTCCCACCCACGTAAAGCTGATGCTTACTCTATTTTCAGCAAAGAGCAGCAAGACAATGGCAGAGAGAGCAAAAGGCAGGGCAAGGTCAGGGTATGCAGAGTCAAGGCAGTGATGGCTCCCCTTCTAAGTCCTTTCTACAGATCCTTCAGTTTTCCTAAACTGGGGGACATTGGTCAAGGGCTGTCTCCCCCAGTGGGTGGAGAACTGCCGGGAACCCCCACAGGAACTGAGAGCCTGCCACTTGTCAACCAGGTCTGCCTTGGTCGGCTCCTGACTGGTAAAAGACTTGAACAGAATCACCACCAACCTTATGACCGTCTTGAAAAAGGAAAATAAAAACTGTGTGCTGAGATAAAGTTTATTTATAGCTCCTTGGTTTTCTTGTGTGGGGTTTTCCCCCACACAAGGAAATGCTGCAAGTTTGTGGTGATTTTCCACATTCCAAACATGTCTGGGGGACTTTCCAGGTGGAAGGCGGCGGCTGCTTCTAGCATTACTACAGCCAGAGTCAGTGCAGTATCTCCCCAAAACACTTGCAAGTAGAATACAGTATCACACAGAGGAGATATATTTGCAGATTACAGGTGGCATATCAGAATCATGGATACTACCAAAACAACACAGGGAGAAACTAGCAGACGTCTTCAATTAAAGCAGTTCACTATGCCTTCCTCCAGAAAGTAGAACTTATTATACCATACAACGGAAAGAAACGGTAAACACTAATTTACACTGGTGGCTAACACAAAAGTCATCTGTATTTATCTTTAGGATGCATGTTTTATTTTGTTTTTTCATCTTCTCAACTGTGTTTGGTTTAGAGAAACATTAAAATTAATTTTTATTCGAGGGGCACAGCTGGACAGACAATCCAGATACTTCTTCTATTAAAAGAAACTAACAAATTACCAGAGGAAACCCAAATGCAGGATGCGGACTGTATTTATACAAAAGAGACCTGGGTTCAATCCCTGGGTTGGGCAGATCCCCTGGAGAAGGGAAAAGCTACCCACTCCAGTATTCTGGCCTGGAGAATTCCATGGACGATAATATATAATAGTCCATGGGGTCGCGAAGAGTTAGACACAACTGAGAGACTTTCACTTCACAAACTATCCTTACGGACAGCATTTATATGCTCAGAGGAAGAAAAACAGTATCAGTAAGAAAACACAGGAGCATTAAGACATATTAAGAATGGTATGACAAGCGTCAGAAGAAGAATGTGGGTTTGTAGGTAGAAAGTTCATCACTATTAACCAAAGTCAGGCTGCTTTATTGAAATCAAGTAAAATCGCTAGGGTGATTTCAGAGAAAACCAAGCATTCCTTCCCAAGAATTGAGATAATGCCATAACAAACTAAATATAGGAGATATTCACTAATGCCTCTATAACCCTCACAAACACAGCAGTGACCCAACAGTGAATTCTGATATGAATGTGATGGAGGAGAAAAAAAATGGAGCAAAGGAGTCTTCCTAGTATTGATGCAATGGCCTTTGTGAAGTCAACAGGCACTTACTGAGCACCTAGTATATGCCAGGCTCTCTTCTCTAGTCTGTGGATGCCACAAGAAACAAAACAGACAAAAATCTCTGCCCCTATGGAATTTACAACATTGAAGGATTTAAGACATGTGACTTTGAGCAAGACATGTACTTAGATGAGTAAAGATGTGTTATGGAGAAACCAAGAAGAGGACAGCCAATAAAAACTGAATATACACACAAACACACACATAATAATAATATATGAAACTGATGACAGTGAAAGTGAATATATAAGCAGAATACATTCTCACAATCTGCAATTATTTTTGCTAAAATCAAAACCTGGCAATTACTTTCCTCTGATGTGGCCTTATATTAGAAGATTCTATGTTTGAGCCAAAAAAAAAAAGTCTTAAATGATGACCATCATTACACGAACGTCTGGGATGGAACCACAACAATGCAGCAAAAAAAATCCAGAGCAACAGAGGGGAAAAACTGATGGGAATTTACTGATAACTCTCTAATTTACCTGGAAATATATCCAGGGATGGGGAAGATGTAGTACTGATGACAGAGAAGTTACTGCAAATATGGAAACAGGGTTATTACAGTAAATTCAGGAAATTTCTTTCAGCAGACGGGGTAGCTGCACATATTTTGGCCAACAATTCGCTGATACATGATTCTGCCATTTTCCAGTTAACTCAACGGTGTAATGTTAACTCAAATGTGATGTTGAAGCTGAAACTGCAATACCTTGGCCACCTGATGCGAAGAGCTGACTCACTGAGAAAGACCCTGATGCTGGGAAAGATAGAGGGCAGGAGAAGAAGGGGACGACGGAAGATGAGATGGCTGGATGGCATCATCGACTCGATGGATATGGGTTTGGGTGGACTCAGGGATTGGTGATGGACAGGGAGGCCTGGCGTGCTGCGATTCACAGGGTCGCAAAGAGTCAAACACGCCTGAGCAACTCAACTGAACTGAACAAAGGTGTAAACAGCGTCTCTTTGTGTTACCAGGCGACTTCGCCTCTCACAGGAGACGAATACGAATACTCGCGGCAAACGGACTCCTCTCTTTGAAAACTGCATATTAAATGAAGGCACAAAAGCAAAATAAACAAAAATAAATGCAGACACAATGCAAATACCGGAGGGAGCAAGACTTGCAGCGGAAACGCGCCAGGTCGCCACTTCGGTCTACCCGGGGGAGGAAAAAGAACAAAATCTAAGCACACACGCTCGCCCCTCCACCTCAGGTTTCGCAGGCTGTCCATCAAAAAGACGAAAGGCGCCCCAGCGGTTCCCCTTAGGCCCATTCAGGGGAGAGTCCGGGGGGGAAAGTCCCTTGGCTTTGAATGGGGGTGAGGCGGGAGGCCGGCAAGTACACCTGAGCCTAACGAAGACTCGCAGGTTCGAGGCCCAGGGAACGCCAGCCAGACAGCAAAACGCAGTTTAAAACGACGGTGTGGGGGGGCCGGGAGCAGAGGAACCACAGCGAGTCCAAATCAATCACTGGGACGGGACAGCCAGCCTGCCCGGCGCTGGGGACCCCCCGAGCCTTCTCCACCGCAAGCAAGGCGCCGCCGAAGCCAGGGCCTCCGCGTCCCCGGAACTCAGACAGCCGGCCGGCGGGGCCAGGAGGGTGCGGGGTCGGGGGGGGCGCAGTTCCCGGGAACTCCGCCCGCCCTCTCCCGTCGACCCCGCCCATCGGCCCGCCCCGTCTCACCCGGCTACTCACCGGATTCGCTTCCCACATAGCGGTGGCGAAATCCAGCGGAGACAGCCGAGGGGAAGGGGCCGGCCGCAGGGTCGGGGCACTGGGTTTTTCCCCGAGGGTCTCCGGGAGCCAAGGGACGGAGAGGCAACCTTGTCCTAGGCCTCCTTCGCCCCGTCACAAACCGGCGTCTGCGGGCCCCAAACCTCCCGACTTCCGGCTGCGGCCGGCCAACCAGCGCCGGCCCCGGAAGCCCGCCCGCCATGACGTTCCCTTCCGGCCTCGGCGGGGTGGGCGGGGCCTACGAGAGTCTGAGCGGTCCTCGGGGTTTTAAGGGGCTTTCTGTCCAAGCGCCCCTCCAGGGCTGCAGTTGCCATATGTCGTCCGCTCTGAGAGGACCTCAAGCCTCGCTGGCTGTCCTTTCTCTAATATTTATTGACCACCACTAGGTGACCAAGAGGTAGACAGGCCTGGAAATTAATAGCCCCGCAGGACGAGCTTTCATGCTGACTGGTTTCCTCTCACAACTGAGGTGATAATAGTATTTAAGGGTGTAGTGAGGTAGTTAAAGGCACCTAGCACGGTATTTGACAAACAGTAAGTGCTCAATTAGTGACGGTTATTTGCCAGGTATTGTCATCCTGCTTATTTAACTTATATGCAGAGTACATCATGAGAAACGCTGGGCTGGATGAAGCACAAGCTAGAATCAACATTGCCGCGAGAAGTATCAATAACCTCAGATATGCAGATGACACCACCCTTATGGCAGAAAGTGAAGAGGAACTAAAAAGCCTCTTAATGGAAGTGAAAGAGAGTGAAACAGTTGGCTTAAAGCTCAACTTTCAGAAAACCAAGATCATGACATCTGGTCCCATCACTTCCTGGCAAATAGATGGGGAAACAGTGGAATCAGTGTCAGACTTAATTTTGAGGGGGGCTTCAAAAATCACTGCAGATGGTGATTGCAGCCATGAAATTAAAAGACGCTTACTCCTTGGAAGGAAGGTTATGACCAACCTAGATAGCATATTCAAAAACAGAGGCATTACTTTGCCAGCAAAGGTCTGTCTATGGTTTTTCCAGTAGTCATGTATGGATGTGAGAGTGGGACGGTGAAGAAAACTGAGCACTGAATAATTGATTCATTTGAACTGTGGTGTTGGAGAAGACGCTTGAGAGTCCCTTGGACTGCAAGGAGATCCAACAAGTCCATCCTAAAGGAGATCAGTCCTGGGTGTTCATTGGAAGGACTGATGTTGAAGCTGAAACTCCAATACTTTGGCCATCTCATGCAAAGAGTTGACTCATTGGAAAAGACACTGATGCTGGGAAGGATTGGGGGCAGGAGGAGAAGGGGATGACAGAGGATGAGATGGCAGGATGGTATCACCAACTCAATGGACATGGGTTTGGGTAGACTCCGGGAGTTGGTGATGGACAGGGAGGCCTGGCGTGCTGCAGCTCATGGGGGTCGAAAAGAGTTGAACATGACTGAGTGACTGAACTGAACTGATTTGCCAGGCATTGTGCTAGCCTCCAGAATGAATAAGACTGATCCATATGCAGCCCTCATGGAGCTTGGGGTCCAGAGAAACAATAAGGTGTAATTTAGATAAATAAGAAGGTGCAGGATGCTTTGTAGGTAGTATGGCAAGTACAGGATTCTTTGAAAAGATGCTTACCTAGGACAGGGTGTCCGCCTACCCACTATGCCGAGCCCCCCTACCCCACACCCACCAAGAAATTTAAGCTAAGACTTCAAGGATGCCCTTGAAGTTACCTAGGTAAAATGAGCTACAAGAGGGGAAGAAATTTCTAGGCAAAGAAGTACCATCTGCCTGTAGGAAACAAAATGGAAACGATCTAAGGTCCTCTGAGGAACTTCCTTGGCAGTCAAGTGGTTAAGGGTTCACCTTCCAATGCTTAGCTCTTGTCAGGGAGCTAAGATCTTACAAGCCCCTCCTCCAAAAACCAAAATGCAAATAGCGGAAGCACTATTGTAACAATTCAGCAAAGACTTTAAAAATGGTCCACAACAAAAAAACAAAAAAAAAAACACAATACTTCTGAGCTTTTATATTACTCCACAGATTACAATTTTTTATTTGTCCAAGAATACAGATTTAGAATATGACTTTTTTTACTTACTATGATACAGATATCCTTCAATCCAGTATGTATGGTAAGTCTATTACAAAGTGGTGGGAAAAGAATGGATTATTTAGTAAGTAATACTGGGGCAACTGGTTAGCCATTTGACAAAATGTGGGAATAAAAAAGGTAATGTAAAGATCCCTGCCCCATAGTTTGGTAATATGAAATTTACAGAATCTTTTACTGAACAATTTCATTTCTAGGAGCTAATTTCAAGGAGGTAAATGAATAAATGTACAGAAATGGTCAGTACAAGAACGTTTATTGCTACATTTTTTGGAATAGTAAAAACTTGAAAACGACTTAAATATCAATCACAATGTATATTTCAAATGTTAATGAGTGAAATGGACATACAAGCTATAAAATGCTGTATGTATTTATCTTGGGTACTACCCCACTGAAAATGTCTTATAGTTTTAATAGCTTGTCAACTGATGTCTCTGAAATTTCTATTTTAACAATCATATCACCTACAAATAATGCAGTCTTCACTCTTGCTCTTGCGTTGGCCAAAATATCAATACAAGACAAGAAAATGGGCATTCAGTCTTTAACTCAGGATGACAAACGTTTGCCCCTAGTTAGTGCTAGAACACTATCATCTTTAAGGACTTCCCCGATGGCTTAGGGGTAAAGCATCTCCCTGCTAATGCAGAAGACGCAAAAGACATGGGTTTGATCCCTGGGTGGGAAAGATCCCCTGGAGGAGAAAATGGCAACCCATTCCAGTAGTCTTGCCTGAAAAATCCCATGGACAGAGAGGCAGACCGACTATAGTCCAGAGAGTCATAAAGAGTCAGACGTGACTGAGCACACACACATCATATCTCTGTTCTTTATTTACTATAAGTGTTTAACTTAGAAAGATATTTAATTTATCAATTATATATTGAGCTCTATCATTGTGCTCCTTTTTTATTCTGACTCATGAGTATAATGAACTACCCTACTAAGAAATGGAATATGTCCTGCCATGTCAGTTAACCAAGGATGTCACAGTTACCAACAATTGCGGTCACCAAAGATGGTGAGCTGATGAGCCCTGAGGGAATTCAGGATGTGAAAATACAGGATACTGGCCCCCAGTTGCTGAGGTGCAGATCAGTGCGTCCAGACTCTTGCATCTTCCCATACAAAGAAAAGTGCTAAATTCCTTAACTTGACATACCTGGTTTCTTTCATTAACAGTAATCTTTTGGTGTTCCCAAATGACTCCCTGCCCTTTGTTGCAAAACTCCTATATATCCTGACTCCTCCTCTTGCCTCCTTGGGGCAGTTTCTCAGAGCCATCCAAAAAGAATGTCTCCTGGGCTGCTGTCCTCATTTTGCCCCCAAACAAAACTTAACTCACAAACCCCACAGTTTTCAATTTTTTTTCAACATAAGTATAAATGTGCTTAGTCACTTAGTCCCGTCTGACTCTTTGCGACTCCATGGGCTGTAGCCCCCAGGCTTCTCTGTTTTGGGACTTTCCCTTGTAAGAATACTGGATAGGGTTGCCATTTCCTTCTCCAGGGGCTCTTCCCAACCCAGGGATCGAATCTGGATCTCCTGCATTGCAGGCACAGATTCGTTGCTGTCTGAGCCACCAGGGAAGTCATAACACAAGAATCAACAGATTTTCTAATGTTCAACCTGTCAGGTGAGTGTAGATGTCATGCGAGGGTATGTTCCTTGGTTCTTGTCTCGTCACAACAAAGATTTGGAGTAACGGACATTGAAGCCCTCGGCGGGCCACAGCTCTCGGGTCTTGGACAGACCATGTTATAGCTCTTAAATAAATCAGTGTTGCAGCTCAATGTTACAGCTCTATTTTATTTAGAAGATGATAGCTGGAGGATTCCTCCTTGAAGCATGAGGGCATGCCGATCCAAGGCCATGAAGAGAAGAACACCACAGAGCGTGGGAGAGAGAGCGTCCATCTTTTAGGCGCAGGAGAGAGAGAGAGCGAGGGCTTTGGCTCCTATTTTATATGTTTATTTCTGCCCCCTGGGCCTGTCCTATGCAAATTGGGCTTAGACAGGAGTGCTGTTCTACCTGCAGTTCTCACTCAGGTTCTCAGACCTTCCTTATTCTATTTTCGCAGGCTTTTCCCTTCCTTGTCTTCTAGCCACCGCCATTTTGGACTCCTCTTTCCTATTCTAACTACCTAACAAACCCATCCTTACCCTCTTGAAATAAACTTTGCTTAATCATATATTAATCATTCTTTGAATAAACTGCTGGGTTCAATTTTTTCATCTTCTATTTAGGAATAAAATTTATCTATAATTATGAAATTGTTACTGGTGGTTTATGGTGATTGTCTTTTAACAAGTATTGCCAAGTGAACAGTAGTGAATAATTTAGGAACTAGTGCTTCCTTGAAGACAGAGTGTATTTTCACAATGAAAGTGTAACTGGAAAGGTTAGGGCCTTTTGTGGGGTTTGAGCTGTATTTCATTTCTATGAAACCTTGGGGTTTCCTGGCCTAGTGGCCAGAGAGTCAGATGCATAGATTTCAGGTTCAGTTCAGTTTAGTCACTCAGTCATGTCTGACTCTTTGCAACCCTGTGGACTGCGGCATGCCAGGCCTCCCTGTCCATCACCAACTCCTGGAGCTCGCTCAAACTCATGTCCATTGAGTCAGTGATGCCATCCAACCTCAGGTGGATGTGTTTTTAAAATGTACAGCTGTGTCCCAAATGTGAAGAGAACACATTTATAAACGGGAAAGTTTCTCAACAGTGCAAAGTTTCTCAATCATCTTTTTTCTTATTACTCTGGATTTATAACCACCATTAGAGAACAAGAGTGCAAAGTGACCCGAGATCATGTCATAGGGTCTCAAACTGAGAGCTAAGAAGCGTTAGCACACAAAAACACACTTTTTGATAAGTGGCCCCCGTTTTAAAACTTGGGAAATTTCATATTAAATAATAGGTCTCTTGAGCTCCCCTTACACAGCATCTTCCTGTGCCAACAACTGGCAATACCCACCACTTTGGACTAGGAATGGACTCTCGGTTTTACCTGAGTCACCAGACCAGTATGTCTTAGCCTCATTCAAATTACCTTCACGAGCCCCTTAGGTATTTGGGCTCCTAATTAATAATAACACTCTTCTTATGTTTCCGAGGAAATGGAATGGATCTGGGACTGTCTAGAATGTTCTCATAGGAAGCATCATCATGCACTTTTCTGTAACTATCTCCAGGGATGGTCCAGACATGTGTTCAGCCTCTCAGTCTTCTAAGAGCTTACTCTCTGTGACACAGTCTGGGACTGGACCAGCTTCCCACTGCATCATTGTCTGGCGCTGAGTGTCCCAGCCATAAAAACTATACATCCTGACCACGGACAGTCACTAGCTTTCTCAGAAAAGCCAGACAAACAGAAGATGTTTTCATTTATCTTTCTGTGTTCTGGGTGGAGATGTCTTAAACTACGCTAAACCCAGCCCAAGGATCCTGAGGGACAGAATCCTTCCTCCCACCGGGTTGAGTGGATTCAGTTCAGTTCAGTTCAGTCATTCAGTCATGTCCAACTCTTTGTGACCCCATGGACTGCAGCACACCAGGCTCCCCTGTCCATCACCAACTCCCTGAGCTTGCTCAAATGCATATCCATCCAGTCAGTGATGCCATCCAACCATCTCATCCTCTGTCATCCCATTCTCCTCCTGCCTTCAATTTTTCCCAGATAAGACTCTTTTTACAATGAGTTAGCTCTTCCAGTCATGTGGTCAAAATTGGAGCTTCAGCTTCAGCATCAGTCCTTCTAATGAATATTCAGGACTGATTTCCTTTAGGATTGATCTTCTTATCATCCAAGGGACTCTCAAGAATCTTCTCTGATACCACAGTTCCGTTCAGTTCAGTTCACTCGCTCAGTTGTGTCCGACTTTTTGCGACCCCATGAACTGCAGCACGCCAGGCCTCCCTGTCCATCACCAACTCCTGGAGTCTACCCAAACCCATGTCCATCGAGTCGGTGATGCCATCCAGCCATCTCATCCTCTGTCGTCCTCTTCTCCTCCTGCCCTCTATCTTTCCCAGCATCAGGGTATTTCTCAGTGAGTCAGTTCTTCGCATCAACTGGCCAAAGTATTGGAGTTTCAGCTTCAACATCAGTCCTTCCAATGAACACCCGGGACTGATCTCCTTTAGGATGGACTTGTTGGATCTCCTTGCGGTCCAAGGGACTCTCAAGAGTCTTCTCCAACACCACACTTCAAAAGCATCAATTCTTTGGCGCTCAGCCTTCTTCACCGTCCCACTCTCACATCCATACATGACTACTGGAAAAGCCATAGCCTTGAATAGACGGACCTTTATTGGCAAAGTAATGTCTCTGCTTTTGAATATGCTATCTAGGTTGGTCATAACTTTCCTTCCAAGGAGTAAGCATCTTTTGATTTCACAGCTTCAATCACCATCTACAGTGATTTTGGAGCCCCCCAAAATAAAATCTGACACTGTTTTCACTGTTTCCCCATCTATTTCCCATGAAGTGATAGGACCAGATGCCATGATCTTAGTTTTCTTAATGTTGAGCCTTAAGCCAACTTTTTCACTCTCCTCTTTCACTTCCATTAAGAGGCTTTTTAGTTCCTCTTCACTTTCTGCCATAAGGGTGGTATCATCTGCATATCTGAGGTTATTGATATTTCTCCCAGCAATGTTGATTCCAGCTTGTGCTTCATCCAGCCCAGCATTTCTCATGATGTACTCTGCATATAAGTTAAATAAGCAGGGTGACAATATACAGCCTTGATGTACTCCTTTCTCAATTTGGAACTAGTCTGTTGTTCCATGTCCAGTTCTAACTGTTTCTTCCTGACCTGCATACAGGTTTCTCAAGAGACAAATCAGATGGCTTGGTATTCCCATCTCTTTAAGAATTTTCCACAGTTTATTGTGATCCACACAGTCAAAGGCTTTGGCATAGTCAATAAAGCAGAACTAGATTTTTTTTTTGGAACTCTCTTGCTTTTTTGATAATCCAACGGATATTGGCAATTTGATCTCTGCCTTTTCTAAAACCAGCTTGAACATCTGGAAATTCATGGTTCATATATTGCTAAAGCCTGGCTTGGAGAATTTTGAGCATTACTTTACTAGCGTGTGAGATGAGTGCAATTGTTCGGTAGTTTAAGCATTCTTTGGGATAGGAATGAAACCTGATCTTTTCCAGTCCTGTGGCCATTGCTGAGTTTTCCAATTTGCTGGCATATTGAGGGCAGCACTTTCACAGTATCATCTTTTAGGATTTGAAATAGCTCAACTGGAATTCCATCACCTCCACTAGCTTTGTTTGTAGTGATGCTTTCTAAGGCCCACTTGACTTCACATTCCAGGATGTCTGGCTCTAGGTGAGTGATCACACCATTGTGATTATCTGAGTCATGAAGATCTTTTTCGTACAGTTCTTCTGTGTATTCTTGCCACCTCTTCTTAGTATCTTCTGCTTCTGTTAGGTCCATACCATTTCACAGTTCAAAAGCATCCATTCTTCAGCGTTCAGGCTTTCTTTATGGTCCAACTCTCACATCCATATATGACTACTAGAAAAACCAGTAGACAGACCTTTGTCAGCAAAGTAATGTCTCTGCTTTTTAATATACTATCTAGGTTTGTCATAGATTTTCTGGTTGAATGGATTAAATCTTGGAATGCCTAGAGAGGAAAGGCCCAAGGGGAAAGGAGAGGTCAGGGCGGGGAGGAGCAGAGGAAATCCATCTTCTCTCTGGAAAGAAAGAAAATAATCAGATGGAGAAAAGAGGAAGGAAAAGAGTGTCAAGGTCAATTCATGGTGAAAAAACAAAAATCAATGTCCCCTAAGACAACAGAAAGAGAATAGAGAACCAAGTGATTGGTGAGATGCAGGATTTAGTCTTAGTTAAAATTTTAATGGTATTTTTATAACTGATTCTTTATAAATTAAAAAAAAATTTATGTGGACCATTTTTTAAAAGCCTTCCTTGACTTTGTTACAATATCACTTCTGTTTTACATTTTGGCTTTTTGGGCTGCAAGGCATGTGGGATCTTAGTTCCCCAACCAGGGGTTGAACCTGCAGCCCCTCCACTGGAAGACTAAGTCTTAAGCACTGGACCACCAGGGAAGTCTTTGATTTTATGTTTAAGGGCCACGTGGACAGCCAAAAATGGGGGCCAGCATACTAGGAATGTATAATATATGGGAGACGGCAGGATCTGACAGAAAGGGTAAGCAGGAGACAGAGAGAGGCATAGAGGGAGGGTGAGGGGCCACAAGAGGGTCCAGGAGTGAGGGGAGAAAGAGCTGTATTTGTGCCCATTGGCCCTGAATATAAAGACCCAGCCTCTGAAAAAGAGCCAACAATGAGGCAGTCGCAGAATCAGCCCTGTTGTCGGAGTCTGACAGTTAACAACCCCAGCAGGAATTAAGAGGTGAAATAAGCAGATGAAACATTTGTCGAAGCTGGGATAAGTATCCCTGGGAAGGATTTTTCTGATTTTTTTTTCCCAAAAAAATCAGAATGAAAAATCTTCCTAATTAGGAAACAGGACAAGGAATTAAATTCAACTGAAAAAAAAATGCAGCATGAAGTAATTCACTCACACTAAATGGAAAGGCTGTCTCGAAAATCCCACTGATGATTACCCTTGGCTGCTGGGGGAAATGATGCAGGCACAGCGATGGACATCAGCATGCAGCTCACAGCCACGGCCCAAAGCGGCAGCTGAGATGATCGACCATCCTAATTAGAGGATGGAGAACTCTGAAAACAGCCTCGGGGGCTGCGACAGTCCTGGCCAGGGTTCTTCTTCCAGGAATGCCACTCCAGTGTTTGGGTCATCACTCTGTCATAAAGGACTTGATGGGGGTGATCCAGAAAGAGGCCACAGACATGACTCAGTGTGAGAAGCTTTGAGTTTAGAAGCAGAAAGCGCGTCTATAAGAAATCCTTTTTAAAATTAGGAGGGAAGCAAGGACAAGCCTTGAGTGGCAGGAAGGACAGCTGGAGGGTGTCCTGCCTGCACTCAGCTCACCGCAGACACAGGGGACCTTGACACAGGAACTTTTGCCAGTTGTTAAGAATCACATTCAGGGAGGTCAGGGAACCACGGCGGATTATCTAATACGAGTTGCTCTTCAGTTCTTCATTCAACAAATATTTAGCAAGCTCCCTCCATGTTCCAGGCACAGACTCTAGCCTCTTAGGATGTTAGCAGGAAACAAAATAGAGGGAAATTCCTACCCTTTTGGAATTTACACGCTAGGGAAGGTTGGGGGCCTGGCTTGAGGCTGGGGAGTGATGGTGAGAGGTGGCCACAGATACTGTAATGTAAAAAGCAAGCACATTATATGGCATGCTGTAAGGTGACAAAAGCTAAAGAAACATAGATAAGAGTAAAGGATATTGAGAGCATTCAGGATGGTCCTCATTAGGAAAGTAACATTTGAGAAGGTCAGGGAGCAAGCTGAACGGTACCCTGGCAAAGAGGGTTCCATGTAGAGGGAACAGCTAGTGAGAATTCCTAAGGAGTGTGTGTGTGTGTGTGTGTGTGTGTGTGTGTGTGTGTAGAAGGGGTGCAGATGGAACAGGCCCTGGTATAACAGCAAGAATGGGCCTGACACTGTTTAAAGCTATTTGCAATATGTAATTGACAAATAGAATTCACACAGCAACCCTGTTCAATAGGCACTGTCTTTTCCCCCTTTTATGTGAAAGGAAATTGAGGCCCAGAGATATCATTTAACCTGCCCAAGAACAAGGATCCAAACCTCAGTGCCTGACTTCAGGATTGTGCTCCTGACCACTGCTCTGTTTGGTTTCCAGTCATCCACTGCTGCCACCTGCTTTGGTCATCCAATCGCAATTGGCATTCAAGTACTGCCCTAGGATAAATTTATGTTCTTTTTTCTTTTTCTTTTAAAAAGCAGTATTTCTCCCTGCTTTATCACTTACCACCCTCTTCCTGTCCCTTTGCTCCCTTTCCCATCAAATCAAGAACTCTTGTTTCCTGCAAGTTCATCATTGAGACCAATGCTTCTGCCCAGCAAATCAGGAGATATGGACAGAGCTTCTGTTCAGTTTGGGAGGAGCAGTTGGGGAGCAGTGAAGGGGTGCTTCTACGGATTAATAATGCCCTACAGATCATGCTTGCTCCTTGGAAGGAGAGTTATGACAAACCTGTGCTGTGCTGTACTTAGTACCTCAGTCGTGTCTGACTCTTCCCAACCCCACAGACTGCAACCACCAGGCTCCTTGGTCCATAGGAATTCTCCAGGCCAGAATATTGGAGTGGGTTGCCATGCCCTCTTCTAGGCGATCTTCCCAACCCAGAGATCAAACCCAGGTCTCCCTCATTGCAGGCAGATTCTTTACCAACTGAGCCATGAGGGAAGCCCAAGAATACTGGGGTGGGTAGCCGGTTCCTTCTCCAGGATGACAAATCCAGACAGCCTATTAAAAAACAGACGTCACTTTCCCGACAAAGGTCTATCTAGTCAAAGCTATGGTTTTTCCTATAGTAATGTGAGAGTTGGACCTTAAAGAAGGCTGAGCACTGAAGAATTGATACTTTTGAACTGTGGTGCTGGACAAGACTCTTGAGAGTCCCTTGGACAACAAGGAGATCAAAACAGTCAATCCTAAAGGAAATCAACTCTGAATATTCATTGGCAGGACTGATGCTGAAGCTGAAGCTTCACTATTTTGGCCACCTGGTGGAAAGATCTGACGCAGTGGAAAAGACCCTAGTGCTGGGAAAGACTGAGGGCAGGAGGAAAAGGGGGCGACAGAGGATGAGATGGTTGAATGGCCTCATCGACTCAATGGACATGAATTTGAGCAAACTCTAGGAGATAGATAGTGAAGGACAGGGGAGCCTGGGGTGCTGCAGTTCATGGAGTTGCAAAAAGTTGGACATGGCTTAGTGACTAAACGATTACAGATCACAAGGGGCAGGACAGAGCATAAATGGAATTTAAAAATAAAAACTATATATTTCTTTTCCTTCTACTCTAACCGGTGCTGTGTGAGGATGTGTCTTTGCAGCTGTTCACTCAAGACAAAGCATCTTTATCCCCAAAGCCATTCAGTTATGCAATTTAAGTGGAAGGGTTGTATGGTATGTGAATTACATCTCAATAAGCCTGTTAAAACAATTGATTTTTTCAACAGATAGAATCTTGGCTCTCCCCTCCCTGGTTTACCCTCCTTCTGACCTCTATCCGCAGGAACCCAGAACCATACTCAGAAAGATGTTCAGGGTTCCTCAATCCCAAGACTCTGAGTCTAGCAACATGATGCCAAGGAAGACAAACAACTCTTTCTCATTATACCTTCAGCACCAAGTTTCCTAATGAGAAAAAAAAAAGATATTCTAACATTTTCATGCTAAAACAAATACGTACATATTATAGAGTAGAAGGCAATATTTGTATCCATGAGGGTTTGGGAAGTTTCTTGCTGGTGGCTCATGGCTCTCAGTTGGGGGTGGAGAAGCACCCTGCCTCCCTTCCACTATTGAGCCTGCCATGATAATGTCCAAAACAGTCAGGAGACACAGAGGCTGATCCCACTTCTGGTTCTAATGAGCTGCGTGATGGACTTTAAGCAAGTCGCATCCCTCTTGAGATGCGAAGAGATGAGTGGGCCGGGTAGTCTTCAAGGTGGCTGCCAGCCCTCACAGTCCATGATTTGATGCCCTAGGGAGATAAATCAGATACTGAGCTCAGGTATGTCAGCCAAAAGATATAGGAAGCCAAAGATACACCCTGTGCCTTTGAGGAACTTTTCATTTACCAGAGGAGACTAAAAAGAGCCACGTGTAAGATGTGATAAGAGACATAGTAATGAGACAAACCATCCAAAGAATGCGAAGGACAGGAAGTAGCTGAGAGTCAAGAGTAATCAGTTTTCTGGTCCAGATCACCTTGCTTTGACTCACCTGCACATCTAAAAGCAACAAGGAAGCTCTTACCCTTCCAGTTCCCAGGTCCCATGGGCCAGGTCCCTGGTTGCTGTTTAGTTGCTAAGTCGCGTCCAACTCTTTGCGACCCCATGGACTGCAGCGCACCAGGCTCCCCTGTCCTTTCCTATCTCCCTGAGTTTGTTCAAATTCATGCCCATTGTGTCGACGATGCCATCCAAAACCACCTCATCCTCTGTCACCCTCTTCTCCTCCTGCCTTCCATCTTTCCCAGAATAAAGATACTTTCCAATGAGTCAGCTCCTTGCATCAAGTGGCCAAAGTATTGGAGCTTCAGTTTCAACGTCAGTCTTTCCAATGAATATTCAGGGTTGATTTCCTTTTGGATTGACTGGTTTGATCTTGCAGTCCAAGGGACTCTTTCTTTGATAGAATATCCTTAACATTATCCTCAATCCCAAATAATCTTGAAACTAGAACAAAAATGCACATGATATCCTTCTCTTGAAAGCACGGTGGATTAAATATGAAATGGCTCAAGACAAGTCTCATCACTGGCACAGAGCTGAGCAAGATCTGCCTGGCAACCACTTCACAAAAATCAAAGTCCTGAAAAGAATTAAGTTCTTACCCCACTTTGTAGGGTATTTGTGTATTTTTCCATCTTGTCCGATCCCACTCACTGAGGCTCTGTGAACCTCTGCAAGTCTCAGGTCACAAGTCTTTGCATCAAGTCTTAATCTGCCCTGATTCTTAAAAAAAAAAAAAAAAAAGAAAAAAGTTAAATGAAAAGGAAACAGGAAAAAAAAATCACTATGATTTCTCTTTTTCAATTTGTTCGTTTTCCTTTGTCCTAGGGCTCTGGTCTCCAGGATTAATGCTCACTCTGGGGACTAGGCTTATGCAGTCATGACAAAGTGGTTAAGGAAATGAGCTAGAAATCCACTGGGGTCTCCCTGAGCAGGTTCGAATCCTATCGACTAGGCATTCCTTTTAGGGTTTCCCAGTGGCTCTGACAGTAAAGAATCTGCTTGGGGACTAGACTAAAATTGGTATCTCTGGATAGGATATTGGGAAAGGCCCACCTAGATAATACAGGGATGTTAAATATTGGCCCCTAGAGATTTCTTCCACCCCAAATATTCTGCGGTCCAGAAAGGAATGGTGATCCCACATAGATCTTTCCAAACTGGATTTTTCACTCTTGGGCTGGGAAAAATGTGCTCAGAGCCCCACTAGATGGCGCTGGCAGACAGGCAAGAAATGGCTCTGGTTTTAAAATGTGAGCACAAACTTTCTGTAAGCCAGAGAATTCCTTTGTTTCTGGATGACCAAGATCAGCTTTTGTGAAGCACATGTCAGAATAGCTTTCTGGAGTAGCGATAATCTAATGGTACAGCTTTACCCTAAATCAGCCAAATAGTCAAGACTGAATGAAAGCAGAAGAAAATACACGTAGGGGTAAAAGTATGCTATAAATACTTGAAGAACTATAAATCTCTCAAACTGTGTAGTGTCCATAACAAAGATGAGTGGTCAGGAGACTTAACTGTTCACTATGATCAAAGGTGACCAATTTTAGATTCTTATTCTGATATGAACGGGTCTTTACCAATGAGATGATGCTGATATGGATTCAGTCGCTCAGTCATGTCTGACTCTTTGTGATCCCACGGCCTGTTGCCAACAGGCTCCTCTGTCCATGGGATTTTTCAGGCAAGAATACTGGGGTGGGTTGCCATTCCCTTCTCGAGGGAATCTCCACTACCCAGGGATCAAACCCGGATCTCTTGCATTACACACAGATTCTTTACCATCTGAGCCACCAGGGAATTCAGGTTTCCCAAAATTAAATTAGGAATTAAAGGAGGACCTCTCCTTCTTCCCAAGAAACCATATAGTTTTAACAAATCTATATCTGTGCAAGCATTATCTGGTGGGTTCTTTGACAAATATTTCACTAGAGTTGGGCAGGACTTAGCAACTCAACAAGTAGGGTCGGATTTTAGATTTGGAGGGGCACACGCATAGCCTCTGTCTCCCTCTCGGCTCCCACCATAACCTCTCCCACTTTAACAAGGGCTCGTCCAGTCTTTAAACTGTCATGGGAACAGCAAACTGACCGCTGTCTTCTATTTCCAAACAGTTCCAATAGTTAGAAAGTTCATTCTCAGATTAAGCCAAAGCCTGGCCCTTTTTAACTCCCACACATGTATCCCCGTCCTGCCTTTTAGAGCAACGCAGGATAAACTGCCTTTAAAAAATTTTTTAAAAAGGCTTCTCTTTAAATATGGGATGATGTAGGCCTTCTCAGCCTAAAATGGTATCAGGTTTTTTCAACCATATTTCATGTAACAGAGCTTCTGCATCTCTCTTAGTTACCTCTCTCTGCAGTGGGACCATCAGCTGTCTTGATTTAAATACTATGTGTCAATAAATACAGCCAAGTTTGGTTAACTCTCTTCACTGCTTTTCCCTTGGAGCCTGGGGGCAACTAAAACCCCCCAGGTCACTTCCATGGCTTTGGTAGGTCGCATCAACCCAGTCCTTGCATACGCAACTGATCTTTAGGATTAAAATGAGGATGTTGGGCTCTATGATACTGCGTGGATTTAAGCTCAAAGCTGCGGTCTGTCGAAATTACACAAGATCATTTCATCCTGGCTCTCATACCAGACATCCCTGGATTCAAAGTTTTGTTCCTGCCCTCCTGAGCTGTGTCATTTTAAGTACATGACTCATCTCAGATCATCAGTTTCCTCATCTCAGAAGCAGATCACATTCCCACCTGTCTCCCAGGGGTGGTTCGATGGAAATGTGATCATTTTGTGGTAGAAGTATATGTAACACAATTCACAGAACACAGTGAGGGTCCTTCATAGTAGCTATTCCCCCTTGTTCATGTCATATGAAAATTGGATAAATATCCCCTTTAAGACACAGACAAAAGTACTGAATATTACTCTCAGGGAGGAATAAAGAGAGACCTCTGTGGCTCAGCACCATAGCGTCCCTTCAAGCTGATGTACACACTAATCAGCAGTCTTTAGGTACAATCCTTACCCCAGCCATGGCTGTTCCCACTGGCTGTGAGCCAGTTCATGTCTCACCCACAAAGATTATGATGGATCTTGTCAAGCGCCATGCTGAAAGCAAGCACGGTTTTGACGCTGCTGCTTTCTACCAGTCTAACATCCCTATCAAAAAAGAAATAAATGAAGACGTGTTTTGTTTCCTGAGATTTCGGGTTGGCTCTGAGTGATCTCTCCTTTTCTAAAGACTTACAAAGAGTCTACTTAATACTCTGTTCAGTTGATGGGTTAAAGTGGTCAAATTGTGGGTTATTTCCCCCTTCGTTTCTATCATTATAATAATGTTTGTGGAGTAAATAGCTTTTTAAAATTCTGTTCTAGAATTCTGCCAGGGATAATTGTCAAGCTGACTAGCTTATCGTTTTTATAATGTGCCCCTTCCCTCCCCACTGGTTTTTTTTTTTTTTTGAGAATCGGGACAACTTTGTTCTTCTCTTGTCTCTTAACAGTTCTGCTATTCTCCATGCTTTTTCAAAGATTATTGACAAGGGTTCTACGAGTTCTTTGAGCAATGTGGGATGTGATTTGTCTACGTCTGGAGATTTGAATTTATTAAGGGTGGGGGGGGTGAAAAAACACCACACTGGTTTTTAGCTTTGGCTTTTTCCTTTATCCGCTGAGTGCACGTGGGCAGGTTTTGGTTTTATTTCAGCTGAAATTTCCCCATCTGGGAAATCAGGCATTTGGATCAGATGAAGTTGAAGGCCCCTTCAAGGTCTGATGGTCTCTGTTCTATGTTTCAAGCAATCAAACCTTTTCTAACTGAGTTGTTCTCATTCGCCTTGTCTTTCAGTGTCCTCTCAATAAAATTTGCTCTATTCTTTTTTAAATTGAAGAATAGCTGATTTACTTTCTTGACATTCTATCTTATATTGAAGCATAGCTGATGAACAACGTTATGTTGGCTTCAGACGTACAGCAAAGTGATTCGGTTATACATATACGTGTCTCTGTTCTTTTTCAAATTCTTTTCCCATTTCTGTTGTTACATGATATTGAGCAGTTTTCCCTGTGCTATACAGTAGGTCTTTGTTGGTTATCCATGTTAAATCTAGCAGCATGTACAAGTCCATCCCAAACACCCAATCCATCCCTCCCCACCACCCTTCCCCCCATAACCATACATTCATTCTCTAAGTCTGTGAGTCTAATTCACAGTGTGGTGCTAGTTTCAGGTGTGTCTTGCAGTGACTCAGATAGAGATAGATAGATGGAGAGACAGGGTTCCCTGGTCACTCAGACAGTAAAGAATCTGCCTGCAATGCAGGAGATACTGGTTCGATCCCTGGGTCAGGAAGATCCCCTGGAAGAGGGCATGGCAACCCACTCCAGTATTCTTGCCTGGAGAATCCCACGGACAGAGGAGCCTGGAGAGCTACAGTCCATGGGGTAAAAGCACAGTTGGACACAAATGAGCAACTAAGTCTCCACTTCATAGAGAGATAGATAACTTTTTCAGATTATTTTCCCTTTCAGGTTATTACAAAATATTGAGTATAGTTCCCTGTGCTGTAAGTTCAGTTCAGTTCAGTCACAGTCGTGACTCTTTGTGACCCCATGGACTGCAGCACTCCAGGCTTCCCTGTCCATCATCAGCTCTATAAGTTAGGTCTTTTTTATTGTCATTGCGGTTTTGAGGCTACAATGTGGTTTAGAATCCGAACACCTTAGTGAGGCACTTAGAACCGACATACCTGGCTCAACGTCTCATCCTGCCTGTGTCTCCTCCTTCTCCTCCCCTGGGTACCGGTTTTCTCTCCATTCACATGGGCATGGCCACTTATCCACATGTGTGCACCCACCCCCCCACCATCCTTTTCCTAAGGTTTCTTCCCCAAGGTGGACTGTTATTTCCAGCCACCCCACTCAGATCCTACACTTCGTTTAAGACCCAGTTCAGTGCCCTTTCCTTTGGGAAGTGTTCCCTCCCCACTCTCAGCCCCAGATTGTCCTTTCTGCTGTTTTCAGTGCAGATCATCTGGCTCTTCGTCCTGACAATCCTTGTGATATCTGGGTGTGGGTATGTTGCTGAACTGCATAGTTATTGCTTTATCCTTGTTGAGCACTGCCCAGAGAACTCAATAAACCAATGTGGATGTTGTATGAATTCCAGGCCATTATCAGTTTTCTCTGATCAGAACATTGAGGTAATTACCTAACATGGTGGAAGCACCTTTTTCATCTTAGGACTCATGGAAAGGTGAGCTCGAGTAGTTGAATACTGGTGTCTTCTTACATTTTAAGACAAGAAATGGACTCTAGTGCACAACTGATAACAAAGGCAAAACTGGCTCACTTTCCTCCCCAAGCCAGTAGAGATTAGGGATTGAAGAAAAGCTGCTGAATATACAAAATGACAAAAAGGCTTGGGACGGAGTCTGACTCATTGGTGCCTGAGCTAATCCAACCTTCCCTATACTGACCAACACAACCCAAAGCTTTGGGTCGGAGGCCAGGTTTATACTTTATGTAATAAAGTGTGCAGTTACATTTCTTAGGAAGGGAGAGACTACTTTTGTGTGTCCTCCATCAGTTCCGACATATATCCCAGCAGACGTGGATTGTGCAAAAATGCTCACACATGGAAAGGCTCCCCCTCCCATCTTTGAAATTCTTGTCCATAGTAAGCTGTAAACTGTAATGAGTAATCTTAACAGAATACTTCAGAATCACACCACTGTCATAAAAGTACCAGAGTTGTGAGAGAAGACTTGGGATGAGACAGAACAGAGGAAAAGTAAAGTCTTTCCCAAAATGAAAGCTTACTTTGTGAGCTTACTCATAAGCTCACAAAGCATGTCAGAGACACACACACTGGGCATCCATCGTGAACCAAGGGCTGCCAAGGACGTGGTGTTGGAGATGCAGAAATAGAAAAAAGATACACAGACTTTGCTTACAAGGCATTCATGGTGCTGAGGGAGAAGCTGTTGAATAAAGAGAGAACACCTCTGATACAAGAAGAGCTATGACAGGGACCTGTGAGCCTATGGCCCAGAACTTAGGAGGAGATGAACATCTTTGTTCTTGCAGGCGTGTCCTGGGCCTTACTAGCAAACACCCTTCTCCATGCTCCTGAGACACACCCACCCCCAGCAAGTGGGAGAAAATGTTCTATTACTTCATTGGAGGTCGCTACCTCTGTCTTAAGGGGAGTCTTCCATATTCAGGAGGAAGCCAGGGACTGGGAGGTCCTGGCGCTTACTGTTAAAATGAAAGCTGCAAACCAACAAGTCACTCCCTGCTTGTAAAGCAGTGTTTGCACAGCACCTTCATTGCCCTGCTTGGGGGTGATAAGCACAAATTTCCCAGGCAAAGAGAAGTAAAAGCCTGTGCTTAGGGAACTCGTAATAAATGGGAGTGTTTATAACTGTTAAACAGAATGATAACACTGGAACTCCTTCCAGGAAAGCAAAAGTAAAAGTGTGGGAAGGAACAGCCTGGCCATATGGGCTGTTGGATGGATCGTCAGGCGTGGGAACATAGACTCCTGCATCTGGGAGTCCTTTCATGCAGCAATCATCCAGAAAATATAGTACCTAAGCCGCAGCTCCTCTGGTTCCCAAACACCACTGCTCACCTTGTCACTTGGAGCGGAGGAAGTGCTTTCCCTGGGAAATCCTATGCCTGGGAAGCCAAGCTTATCACTCCCATGCCTGAACCCCTGACCGTCACCCCACCCCACAGCCAGCCCTCCAGGCTGGAAATTCCAGGCAGCCCCTCGCCTGGATCCTGGCCACCCCACGGTTCCTCCCCTTCCCCTCCAGCTTGGTCTCCAATGCCTGGGAAGGAGAGCTCCTTTCTGCCCACACCCCAGCTGGACCTTTCCAGGGAGGTGGGTGAGAGCACGGTCTCCTTCCTCCTGAGCAACCGGAGGCTAACCTCACACTTCCAGGGACCCCAGGATGGACTAGGCTGCCTTGTGAGCCTCTGAGTGTCTGCACAGCCAGCCTCCCGCCAGCAGGGGGCTCTGTTCCTGCCTCCTCCCACCCCCAGAGGTTCTCCTGAGGCTGAGGCATGCAAGTGGTCCAGGGCCTCCTGGAACTAGGGCATCACTGGTGCAGGAGGAGAAGGAATGATGCAGGATTTATGCCCTCCTCATCACCATGGTGGCCACGAGGGGGAAAAAATGCTCATTAAACACCATCAAGGGTTATCAAGATTTAGAAACAAGTATTTAGGGAAGTAGATGGGGCATGGGACCCTGGCTCTGCCCTTTACCGGCTATTGGCCTTGAGCCCATGAATGTCTCTGAACTTCCTTCTGTGCATTTATCAAACGGACAGTAAACACCTACCTCTTCTGTTTGTTCTAAAGATTAAATCTGATCATGCATGTCAAGTGCAGGACTGGCATAGTTCACGTACTATCAGCAATATCTGGGCTCTTTTTTCCAGAAATTTTTATGCGGATCATTTTTTAAAGTCTGTATTGAATTTGTTGCAATATTGCTTCTGTTTTATGTTTTGGTTTTTGGCCACGACGCATGTGGGATTTTAGTTCCCCAACCAGGGATCCAACCTGCAACCTCTGCCTTGGAAAGTGAAAGTGTTAGTCACTCAGTCGTGTTCAACTCTTTGCTATCCCAAGGACTGTAGCCCATTGGGCTTCTCTGTTCATGGAATTCTCCAGGCAAGAATACTGGAGTGGTTATCCATTCCCTTCTCTAGGGGATCTTCCTGACCCAGGGAAATCTGGCTCTCCTGTATTGAAGGCAGATTCTCTACCATCTGAGCCACCAGGGAAGCCTGCTGCATTGGAAGATGAAGTCTTAACCACTGACCACCAGGGATATTCCAGCAATATCTAACCTATTACATGAAAATGGCTGTTACCTTAAGTGGTTTTCTTAAAAGTTTATTTTCTCCACTTTAATGAATTGATGAATAAATTAATCTATGCATAAATTAAGGCTTCTCTGGTGCCTCAGATGGTAAAGCCTCTGCCTACAATGCGGGAGACCCGGGTTCGACCCCTGGGTTGGGAAGAAACCCTGGAGAAGGAAATGGCAACCCACTCCAGTACTCTTGCCTGGAAAAATCCCGTGGACAGAAGAGCTTAGTAGACTGTAGTCTGTGGGGTCACAAAGAGTCAGACACAACTGAGCGACTTCATTTTCTTTCCCTGGTGGCTCAGCGGTAAAGTATATGCCTGCCAATACAGGAGATCTGTGTCTGATCCCTGGGTCAGGAAGGAAGACGATCCTGGAGAAGGGCATGGCAACCTACTCCAGTATTCTTGCCTGGTAAATGCAGGGACAGAGGAACCTGTCAGGCTCTAGTCCATGGGGTCAAAAAGAGTTGGACACAATGTAGCAACTGAACAACAGCAACATAAATAAATAAACAAATACAAGCATCTTTAAAATGTAGGAAAAACAGAAGCCCTTTGCCAGAGTATTCACTGGCACTTGAGCTCCAATCAATGAAAACTTCTCTAAGAGCATCAGAGACATGCCTGGAAGAAGGGGGTGTGAAGCAGTTCTGTCTACTGTGGCTAAAGGTCCTGACTCTGTGCATCCATGAAGGCCTTTGTGAGGTGCTCTGAGAAGATGTTTTAGGGACCAAAGCACAGTGTGTTATTATTCCCCAGATGTTGCAGGGTCCAGCCTCAAAGGCGGCATCCCCAAGAGGTAATTGTCAGACTTCCCACACTGAATAGAGCCCTGTTAGAACACCCCCCAGAGACACACGTTTGCATCCAGATTTAGAAGTATGTGGGAAGACAATGAGATATTACTCAGCCATTAAAAGGGATGAAACTGGGTCATTTGTAGAGGCGTGGATGGGCCTAGAATCTGTCATAGAAAGTGCAGTAAGTCAGAAAGAGAAAAGCAAAATATTGTATATTAACACATGTGGAATCTAGAAAGATGGCACAGATGAATCTATTTGCAAGGCAGGAACAGAGACACAGATGTAGGAAATGGACTTGTGGACATGGGAGTAGGGAGAAGGGGGGCATGTAATATAAATGTCGGCAATATACTCAAAAAAATGTAAATACCAAGTTGTCCAAACACACACACACACATCTCTGATCTCGATTGTCCTGAGAGCTGCTTACCTACCTCCTGTTATGTAGGACAAAGCATGAGTTTTAGCATCATACTGACTGGGTTCAACCCTTGGCTCTGCCTACTGGATCACAAAGTTATTTCAAGTAACTTCAGTTTCATTTTTTACATCTATAAAATCGGGACAGTGCTTTCAGGTTTGATAAGAAGAGTAAATGAAGCCAGGAGGTTGGTACCCAATACTAATTTCCCCTCTTCATCTCTGCCCTTTCCCCTCTTTCTTGATGCACAATAAATAGGAAGGAATAGCTCCTCCACATTTTTATTTGAAGCAAGTTAAGCATCATTTTTCATCATTCATCATATGTTTTTCTAGGAAAATGGACCACAAGGAGCCTAAGTGCCCAATCCTAGTGGTTCATGGGAACTTGTGTGCATCTGTGAAGAGAAGCAAGCCTCAAGAGGAGCTTCTAGTTTACTGTTGTTCCTGTGTCTTGCTTTATTATGCCAGTGTTTTGTTGTTTAAAGGTAAAAAGAACATACAATGTATTAAAGAAACAATCTTCCAGCACTTTAAATGTCCATAGACAGAGGAATGGATAAAGGAGATGTGATTATATATATATATATATATGATGAACTGTTACTCAGTCATAAAAAAGAATGAATTAATGCTATTTTCAACAACATGGATAAAGCTAGAGGTTTTCATAATAAGTGAAGTAAGTGAGTCAATATCATATGATGTCACTTACGTACTTGAATATCATATGAAGTAAGTCAATATCATATGATATCACTTATATGTGGAATCTAAAATAATGATACAAATGATCTTGCTAAAAAAATGATACAAGTGTTTCTTTTATTTACAAAACAGAAACAGACTTACATATATAGAAAACAAATTTATGGGTACCAAAGGGGAAAGGGGATGGGGAGGGATGAATTAGGGGTTTGGGATTAGCAGATATACACTATGTAAAATAGATGCACAACAAGGTCTTACTGTATAGCATATAAAACTGTATTTAGTATCTTATAATAAACTATAATGAAAAGAATCTGAAAAGACTATATACATGTACATATGTATTACAACTGAATGACTTTGCTACACCTGAAACTAACACAGCATTGTAAATCTACTACCAGTTCAGTTTAGTCACTCAGTTGTGTTTGACTCTTTGCAACCCATGGACTGCAGCCCACCAGGCTTCCCTGTTCATCACCAACTTCCAGAGCTTGCTCAAACTCATGTCCATCAAGTCAGTGATGCCTTTCAACCATCTCACCCTCCATCATCCCCTTCTCCTCCTGCCCTCAGTCTTTTCCAGCATCAGGGTCTTTCCCAATAAATCAATTCTTCAAATCAGGTGGCCAAAGTATTGGAGGTTCATCTTCAGCATCAGTCCTTCCAATGAATATTTAGGACTTATTTCCTTTAGGATTATCTGGTTTGATCTCCTGGCTGTCCAAATACTTCAAGCTTCAAAAATATATATATTATTCCCGAAATTAAATTCTGACAGTACAGCCACCTGTGATCTCGATGATCAAGCAGAGGGAAGACCCAGAGTCAATAAAGGAAGTCCTCCAAAAACGTTGGGTTCTGAAAGAAACTTTCCAAAAGTGCAAGGAGAAGCACAGAGCCAGAGAAGAACAGCAGACTATCATGGGCGTCCAGCCATGGTGTTAGCAAGGCTGGGACTCAGAATCTAGCTGAGACTTGCAAAAAGTGCTCTGAAACAGTGAGAAGAGCTTTGTGTGAGTGTACTTTGAGCAGGGAGAACAGGGAAGGACCAGGTCCAGTGCTTGGGGCAGGTGGGGTAATGCTAGCAGATGACAGATAAAAGCAGAGCAGTTCCCCTCCTACCGAGCTGCCATCTCCTCTGTCTCCAAGATGATCTTCAATCTGGTTAAGAGGAAACTGCAGCCCTAGGCTTGAAGCCCTGCAGGCAGTAAATACCCGGTCTTTTTAAATGAGCTCAGATCTCCAGGCCCTGACACATCTCATCCCCAAGGAAGAAAGAACCTGAAGATTTCATCACAGAATCATTGTTAGTAATCTCTCAGGAATCTCAGGAGTGGTGCCAAGGGATTTGCAATGAGGGGTGGTCCAAGTTGTCAATAGCGGGAACATGCAAGTTCAAGGAAGTCTTCACTATTGAGTTTGAGCCCCAGCAAACCTTAACCTGGGTTTTCAAGAGTTAGCTTGTAATTGCTTCAAAAATGTTAGTCGCTCAGTTATGTCCAACTCTTTGCCACTCCGTGGGTTACAGCACATCAGGTTTCCCTGTCCTTCACTATCTCCTGGAGTTTACTCAAACTCATGTCCATTGACAAAGTGATGCCATCCAACCAACTCATCCTCTGCTATCCCCTTCTCTTCTTGCCTTCAATCTTTCCCAGCATCAGAGTCTTTCCCAGTGAGTCAACTCTTCATATCAGATGACCAAAGTATTGGATCTTCAGTTTCAGCACCAATCCTTCCAGTGAATATTCAGGTTTGATTTCCTTTAGGATTAACTGGTTGGATCTCCTTGCTGTTCAAGGGACTCTCAAGCACCACAGTTCGAAAGCATCAGTTCTTCAGTGCTCAGCCTTCTTTATGGTCCAATGACCAATCAAACATCATTTCACAGTTCTTTCTTTTTTGAAAGCCTACCAAAGCCTACCAGGTTTTCCCAGAGGTACTGAGTCTTTCAGCAGGGGTTTGGGCAAAGTTCCTTATGGTAAGATGAATAGGTAAGTGTCAGACGAGTGTAGATGTCACGCGAGGGTATGTTCCTCGGCTCTTGTCTCGTCACAACAAAGATTTGGAGTGACGGACATTGAAGCCCTCGGCGGGCCACGGCTCTCGGGTCTGGACAGACAGTGTTATAGCTCTTAAATAAATCAGTGTTACAGCTCTATTTTATTTAGAAGATGATAGCCGGAAAATTCATCCTCAAAGCTTGAGGGCATGCTGATCCAAGGCCGTGAAGAGAAGAACGCTGTAGTGTGTGGGAGAGAGGGAGAGTCCATCTTCTAGGCGCAGGAGAGAGACAGAGTGAGCACTTTGGCTCCTATTTTATGTTTATTTCTGCCCCCTGGGCCTGTCCTGTGCAAATTGGGCTTAGACAGGAGTGCTGTTCTACCTGCAGTTCTCACTCAGGTCCTCGGACCTTCCTTATTCCATTTTCGCAGGCTTTCCCCTTCCTTGTCTTCTAGCCACCACCATTTTGGACTCCTGTTTCCTATTCTAACTATCTAACATAAGGATTAGAGATGATCTCCAGTTGGGGAAAGGAACGCCTAGGCAAACCAGTGTATATAGAAAGCATTGAAGGATTGAGCCGAGTCATCCAAAGAAAGGGGGCACAGGGCCAGAAGCCTCCAACCCTTGTGTGGGGACTGGCTCTGCTAAATACCTTTCAGTGATGTGTCAGATATGCCAACATATAAATGAGAGCTGACATAAGACGGAGACGCACAAGTAATACTCAGTAGGATACAGTTTTCTGAGCAAGGAGCCAACACAAACACGTGGAATTTAATGGGGGAAAATGAAAGATTTTCATTTTGATTTTCAAAAAACAATGACTCAGTTACTCAAACTATTGACAAAGAGTTTATGTGAAAAAAAATATTTTTTTGATGATTTTAGTTAACAAAAAGCTCAGTGTGAGCCCCCAATTCTGATGTGGCTGCAAGAATACTGATGTTTGTTATGGCTAGGACTATACCTTAATTTCTTTAAATTGACTCATTTCTGTTTCCATTCGGAGGTGGTGGCAGGGAGGTGACCCAAGATTTGAGAAGAATAGTGACAAAGGAGTGGGCACCCCAGGAAGGTCAGCCTGTTTAGGGAAGGGTCTTAGAGGGACAGTTAAAAAGCTGAGCATGTTTATGCCAGGCAAAGGCCCTGGTGGCCAGGCGAATGAATTTGTTTTGTGTTGTTCTTGAAGGTTGAACTAAGGCAAGTGGGAAAAGTTTGGAATGAGTCTGCTTTCAGCTCCATCTGTAATGACTCCTGCTGCCTGCCCATGGACCAACAGCGTTTGAGAGGCAGTCTCCCTTCCATCATGGAAAGTGTTCAAGCTGAGACAGGATGGCCACCTGGGGCTGGAATTTGTAGGTAGGACTCCTCCTCAGAGTGGGAGACTGGAATAATAACCTCTGAGGCTCCTTCCAAATGGACGATTTTCATGCTTCTTTCCTGCCCTCCTTTGACCCTGCTCACAGGAAAATTTATGGCAAGTAAGGAGCAAAGAAGTCAATGTCATTAATTTCTCTGCTGGAGGAAGTATTGTAGCTCAGAGATGCAATGTACATCTTTGTCCTCTGTACCGACTCGCACCTTGACGGCATTTAACAGTCAACAAAGCATTTTTCATGTAGACCTTATAATGTGATTCTTGTAACAGCTTTGTGAAGTGGGTGTTGACATAAGTGTTCTCACCTTTGGTTATTATGGCTTTACAAGGTGTTTTGATTTACAAGGTGGTAGGACAAGTGCCCTATTTTTTTTTTCCTTCCAAAATTGTCTGAGCTATTCTTGGCCCTTTTTTCCCCTTTCCGTATTAATTTTTGTATGACCTTTTCAACTGCCTCGGAAAAAACTAATTTCCCTTTTGATTGCAATTGCCCTCAATTCATCAATTTAAATTAGGGGAGCTTTAATGCTATTGGGTCTCCCCATCCATTTATTTGGGAGCATAGATGGCCTTTTCATTAGTAACCTACCCCACTGCTCCCCCTTTCTTGTTTAAAGATTTTTCTAATGTGGACCATTTTTAAAATTCTTTAATGAATTTGTTACAATGTTATTTCTGTTTTATGTTTTGGTTTTTTGGCCATGAGGCATGTGGGAGCTTAGCTCCCTGACCAGGGATCAAACTCACAGCCCCCATGTTGGAAGGTGAAGTCTTAACCACTGGACAACCAGAAAAGTCCCCCCACTCCCTTTCTTACTGGCAAAGCACACTTCCCATGATAGAGACTGAAAATATGAGATGCTTTCCCAGCATCCCTTGCTGGTAGCATGACCTCACAACTTAAATGTTGGGGGTATGACATTCTGCAAGAACAGTTTGATAAACATGGATGTGTGAAGAGATGCTTCCTTTACTTCCTTCAGAATGAGGCTGAACAAAGGAGACTTTACAGGTAAACTGTTGTTAATACAACCAACTTGCAGCCACAGGAGGACCAATCTGAAGGCAGAAGCCATGCAGCAGAAAGAGGGAAAGATCCTGAGCGTCTGATGACAGGTTTGTGTTGTACTTGCTGATACTGGACTTCTTGTTACAAAGAATAACAAGCATTCATAGCGTTAAGACATTTCTTGTTGCCATGTGTTACTTGCATGTGAAAGAATCCTAATTAATATGCCACGTGTTTTTTTCATCTCTTTCCATAACCATCTATCATCTTCTCCACAAGCATCTTCTTCATTTCTGTGAATAAGACTTCTTTTTTTTTAATTACATTCTTAATTGTCTAATACTGGTGATTAGGTAGCCTCCTTAATGTTTGTTGATCTTATATCCAGCTTAGTGACCACTCATTTATTACAAAAGTTTATATGTGTTAAAGTCATGTCCAACTCTTTGCAACCCTGTGAACTGTAGCCCGCCGGCTTCCTCTCTGTCCATGGGGATTCTCCAAGCAAGCATACTGGAGTGGGTTGCCATTTCCTTCTCCAGGGGATCTTCCCAACCCAGGGATTGAACCCAGGTCTCCCACATTGCAGGCAGATTCTTTACCATCTGAGCCACTAGGGAAGCCTAAGAATACTGGAGCCTATCCCTTCTCCAGGGAAACTTCCCGACCCAGGAATCAAAGTGGGGTCTCTTGTGTTGCAGGCAGATTCTTTACCAGCTGAGTTACCAGGGAAGCCCCACCGACGATCATATTATCTGCTAATAAAAACCATTTTCCTTTGGTTTTTAAGTTCTTTATCTGATTATATTAGCTGAGACTTCAGGTACAGGATGGAAGAGGAGCTGTTAAGAGTGTGTAGTCCTGTTTCCTCCTGACTTACTGTATTTCACCTCTCAAGGCCCCCCAAGGGCACAGCTCCAGGGGAGTCTCACTCAGATTATTATGTGTGATTTTTGTAATATATTTTAATAAATAATCTTCGCTAAATTAATGTGTTCCCTTTTTGTATCAGTTAGGATTAGGCTTAGCTGAGATGAACCCAAAAAGACTAAATGGCAGAGGATTAAATTAGGTAGAAATTTATTTTTCATGCTCAAGAAATCCAGTCTGTTTGGGACATCTCCGAGACCCAGGTTCTTATTGTCATGTTGTGCCACCATCAGAATGCAAAGGGAGGTGGAAATGTATGCTTTTCATAAGAGGTAAAGAAAAAGCATTCAATAACATTTATCATTGATTTGTGATCTTAAAAAAAAAAACTTAATAAACTAGGCCAAGAAAGTGTGACTGAGATTCCTAATTTCATCCCAGTGTTTATTCTCCCTTTATTACATTATAAAAAGAAACTTAATCCTTTCTTCTGACTTTTCAAGCTTATTTGCATAGAGGTATCATTTTCTCTTATGGTCTGTTTAATCTCCATTCTGAGACAAAGTGGTTCTGTTCCCTTTTTGGTTCTCTGTATAATTGTTTGGTGCCTTTTTCTTTACTATCCTTATGAGACATTTTTCTTTTATTCAAAAAATCAAATTTTAATTTTATTGATCTTTTGTATTATTAGTTTTCTCATTTATCCTTATTTTCCCCTTCCTTCCCTTTTTAGGCTCTTTCCGTTTTTTACCCCATCTCTTGCTTCTTGAATTGACTGTAAACTCATTTACTTTTTACCTTTATTTCTTTTTATAAATGTAGGCTTTAACTGAACCTTATAGGTCTAATGGCATCATAAGTATTTATGTCTAATTTTTATTTAAACAATTTTGGACTCTTCAATATGGTTTCTTCTGAACCCAAAAGTTATTTAGAAGAGCATTTTTAAGCTAACAACCTTTTTTCCTCCACTTACTAAAAAAAAAATAAGTAAAAACACAAACAATAAAACCACCTCTTTGAAAACTGTTAAAGTCTTCTTTGTGACATCCGTGGAGAAGGGAATGGCAACCCACTCCAGTATTCTTGCCTGGGAAGTCCCATGGACAGAAGAACTTGGTGGGCTACAGTCCAGGGGGTCGCAAAGAGTCAGACAGGACTGAGTGGCTAACACTTAATTTATACAGGAGGCTTTCTGTTTTGTTTGTTTGCTCTCTCTTGCACCCAGCTGAAAAGCTCTGTGGCTGCTTGCTGCCAGCTCCCTGCAGCCTCCATCCATAGCCGGGTTTATAATAGTTATCTGGGGTCTCCTGCCCCATGGTAATGAATATTGCAGAGTCACTCAAGAAACCTGGGTCAGTTCCCTGTTGGGAGGCTGAGTCTCAGCTCCCTCATCTCACAGCTTCTGGGAGGGTCAGACCCTGTCTTTGGACAGTGAGCCAGTTTCCACCAACCTTTTCATAGACACTTAGCCTCCATCACCCCAGAGAAGCCAGACTCCTTTCTGCTGCTGCCTGCCAGTCTCATGACTTCATCTCTCCTCACTGGTGGGATTGATTCACAAAGACATTTTCTTTTCTTTTTCTTTTTTTAATTTGGCTACATCTTATTAGGTTTTCTTTTCTTTTTCTTTTTATACTTTTTTCATGGTTTTGTCCTTAGAGCACAGGGAAAATGGAGAAATAGGAACGGGCATCAACTTGACTGGAAGTCTGTTTCGTATTGTCTTTTTCCTAAAAATTAAAACATCAACCCCGTAGGCTGGAGTCTGAAGTATTTTGCAACCAGGTGCAGTCCATTCCACTGCGGGCATCCTATATCCCACCAACCTGAACTTCCCTGCTGCTCCCTCCGATCATAGAATCTGCCCTCATTCCTCTGTGTGTTTACATATGCTGTTCCTTACGTTGAGATGCCCATTCTGCCACACCTGTAATCTCCAAGACCTTGACCAAAAACCTCTTTACCTGGGAAGTTTATTTCAGTTCCTACAGGCCAAGTTATTTATGCTGTTCCTTCCATCAGGACAGCCATTTTTCCACACCTGTAACCTCCGAGACCTTGACCAAAAGCCACTTTACCTGGGAAGTTGGCTTCAGTTCCTACAGGCTATTTATTTCTTCTCTATACAAGGCATTCAATACATGTGACTGAGTGAATGAGTGGATGAATGAATGAATGAACCAGTCAATCATATGATGAGAAAGACTGAGTAGACAGAGCACATGTGGTTTACTGCCATAGTGTTTTCTCCGTGGTTCACTGTTTATCTAATGACCTGCTCTGAGCAACTGTAAAGTGTTATTTTGATGCAGTGCATTTAGAAATAAAGGGAAAACAGTGGAGACAGTTTTTCCATGAAGCTTGACTTACCTCAAGCCCATCATGCTAACTCTGCATAAAGCTAGTTAAGGCAGCCCATATTCCTTTTGTAAAAATGTAGCTTTTACAACTTTTAAGGCAAAATGACTAGCAATTAGGACTTCGCTGGAGATCCAGTGGTTAAGACCCGAGCTTCCACTGCAGGGGGGCACAGATTCAATCCCCGGTTGGGGAACCCACCTGCCTTGAGGCCAAAAAAAAAAAAAAAATGAGTAGGGACTAACTGTCTCACTTCCTTTCTCAATATCAGGATATTCTCTTAAAGAAATCAGTCAGCCTGAGCTCTATTTTTTTTTTAAAGTTAAAAATATGATGGAAAAAGCTTAGCGACTTCAAGCTCTAGTGTGCTCAAATGTTGTATCAGTAACACTGTACAAACCTAGCTGTATCTTTCTAATCATTATGAATCCATCTCAGGATAAAGGTTACCTTTTTTTTTTTTACTCCCTTTTTGACGGGGGAAAGATAATTTGTCAAGGAAAGTGGTACCAAATGGCATGTTTATTGAGCAAAAATATTTACCTAATTGTCTAGCTTTTCGGGAATCCTTGAGGATATGGTTTCTTCCTTGGGAATAGAATGGAGACTCTGTGACACAGAAGAAGCAAAAAGGGCTTCAGTCTGGCAGGAGTTGCTTATGTTGTCTTTTCCTCCAGCTCAGTTGCACAGCTCCAGCAAAAAACAGCAAATTCTACTGAGTAGCATTTTTGTTCTAAAAATGTCTAAAATTCATCTCAAATCTGTATCTCTTCTGGGGAAAGAAATGCAATCCATTCTAACAAGTCATTAAACAAACAAAAAAATGCCTAAAACCATAGTCTCCTCTGGTGCCTGTCTACACCCCCTTCCAGCAAGGACCCCCCTCTCTCAAAGCCCAGCCCACGGACTCCCTCTCCCAAAGCCCAGCCCATAGGATCTCCTCTCTTCCATAGACCCATCCCCCCACCCCCAGTCCAGCATCCTCACGGCAGGGCTCTTGGGTCTGACACAGCGCAGCATATATTGGGTATAAGCTATATATGGAAAACCTAAGGGAGAGAATTCAGAGCAAAGAAGGAATTATCATCCCATTTAATTCTGAGAAATTTGTCCCCTGGTGCCAGGAGTCATCACAGATTTCTGAAAACCCGAAATTTAATTTATGTGAAATTTCTTCTTCTTAGTGATTCAGGAGAGGAAAAAAAAAACTAAACTAAAATTTTCTCCAGATTGCTATTTCCTCTACATTCCTAATCTGAACTCAAGGCTTTATTCGCTTAACTTCATTTAACAGAAGATTGTGAAATACTTATTCTGCGCTCTGCTGTTTTCTCATAGATAAGACTTTGAAGCCAAGGTAAGGGCTTCGACGGGAAGGATTTGAAGATTTTGAAAATATTTATTTATTCATTTGGCTGTTCCAGGTCTTAATTGTAGCATGAGGGATCTAGTTCCCTGAGCAGGGCTCAGCTGGGGCCCCCTGCCTTGGAATGCAGTCTTAGCCATCGGACCCCCAGGGATTTGGAGTTTTGACAACTGAGAATTCTGAATCAATTTCAGTGTCTATAGAAAGGGTCCAAAGTTGGTAAATTGTCTTTTCTCCTTGTGATATCAGCCATCTCACTGAACCTGAGCGATTGTGGTACCTCCTAGAGAAGGGAATGAGGGAGTGGAGCAAAGGTGGTTTTTTTACTAAAAAAAAACAAAAAACCTAAGACTATTTTTTGGCTTATTGGCTTGATCTTTTGTGCTAAGCAACTATGAATTTTTGAAGAGGAGAACACAATTCACAATATATGTACGTCAAACCATTATGCTGTACACCTTTAACTGACATACAGTGATGCATGTCAACTGAACCTCAGAAGAACTTTGGGGAAAAAAGAGGAGAGCAAACAGTAGCCATGAGGATATAGAAGTACTGTCTAAAGAGAGGGATCAATCAGCTCTGAGACATGTAGTTGTGATACATTTTGTTTCATTTAATTTCAAATCACAATTACAAGCACCTGTTCAGTGCCAAGCACTGAGTTCTAGGCCAGTGCCACCCAATAGAAATATGATGCAAACCATGAAGGCAATTTGAAAGTTTCTTGTAGCCACATTAAAATGATGAAAAGGAAATAAGTTTTTCAAATATTAGAAAAACATAAAAATAACATTTCAAACTTTGGAAAACATTCTTTTAAAAAAGAAACAGGTGATCATGGTCTGGTCCTGCTGACCTTCCGTTCCACCCCACTGCTCCCACCCTCTTCCCTAAACTTCAGCTCCCTGGTGGCTTCCAGTTCCTCCCACACCCAGTCTTTTCCCCGGGGACCCCCCACACCTCACATCTCTGGCTGGAGTCCCCTTCCTGTCCCTGTCACTACTGCTTGTCATTTGGTAAACAGAATGCAGTGGTCGATGGCTGACAGGTGCTGGACAGGTGCTCAGTATCACTGGGCATGCTGGCACTTGATGGAGTAGAGGACGATGCTCCCATCTGAGCATGTGGACTGGATCCCAAAGGTGGAGTCTGGGGCTCCATAGTAACATCTATGACTGTGTAGCTTGTTCTTGATGTAGAACTTGAAACTGAGGCAGTGAGTGAGAGGTCATAAACCCATCTGCTCTCTGTTCACCGAGCCACACCCTAGGCCCAGAGGGGTGTCCTCCTGAGGAAGAACTTCTCTCATTTTCATTTTCACAAAGCCACTGAACTGGAACTAGCCAGCAGCAGCTTTGAGTCAAAGGGGGAATTGGGGGTTTTGGGAGAGGCCTAGCTAGCCCCTCTTAACATCTTGTAAGTGTCCCATAACATCATCATCGTATGAGTTATGTAGAGCTGAGAAGATATGTATTTGGGTATTTGTGATCATTCTTAGGTCTTGATCTTGAGATTCCCACAGGGAGAGACAGAAAAAAAAAACAGAAATATCAATCATTTCAATAAATCTTATTTTGGGCTCAACATGAATCATCTCTCCTCAAAACTCTCCTGGAATTCAGATGAGGTTCCCATGACAGCAGAACGCATGGGCTTCTGTCTCAGACTCTCTCAGAACGGAGTCTTACTAAAAATTAGGGGAGGACAAAGTCTCATCCAGATGAAGACAGCCTTCTGGACAAAGGTCCGATGGACATAGCCATTGGAAATCACTGTTCTGGTGGCATAAAACTTCTCCTACAATATCACACCCACTCTATAAAGTTATGTGTGTGAGTGCTCAGTCGATCAGTCACGTCTAACTCTTTGGGACCCCATGAACTGCAGACCGCCAGACTTCTCTGTCCACAGGGTTTGCCATTTCCTTCTCCAGGGGATCTTTGCTACCCAGGGATCAAACTGGCACCTCTTGCATCTCCTGAATTGGCAGGTGGATTCTTTACCACTGGGCCACCTGGGAAGCTCCCTATAAACTCACACTATTTATTAAAAAATCCTACCCATTTAAGCAATATTAGGCAATTTCTAAAACATCCTCTTCCCTTCTTGTTCCTTCCCGTATGTCAAGAATCCATCATTTAAAAAAAAATTAATGCATGATATGTGCCAGCAGCAACAAAGAATGACCATCACTTTCTGGTCTCATAGATTTTAACACAAGGTTCCAAGCTGGTTTCTCCTAACAGAAGATTTTAAGCGTGAGATGGTCACTGGGAATTTGATGCTCAGATTTCCAGAATCCTCAGTTCTACCTTAATGTTCTATAATGTGTTTCCAAGTGCTGAGCAAACTTAGATGCAAGTCACCAATTACATATCGAGGAGAACAAGGTTCCCAGGCTTTCTCCCAAAAGATGAAGCTACTCCTTCACTGTGCTTATTCACCACTTGGGAAGTATATTCAGATTTCCCAAACTCCAAGTCAGTGACACTGACCTCCAGGACAGGACTTTATCAAACTTCCTCTCTATGCCTCGGCTGGTAAGCATACCATTTAGGGTATCTCCACTCATTCTCCTTCATCAAAACTTGTATACCATCTGCAGCCTCACACTTATGGGTTTACCATCAGATATTGGTTGAGAATTTGTATTAATTTTGTATTAATTTTGGGTAAACAACAAAAATGATAAAACATTATCCCTACCTCTTTTGAACTCATGGGCCAGTTGGGGAGGGAGAAAGTATGTAAACAATTTCCGTTCAGGGTGATAAGAGCCGTAGGAAATCCTACAGAAAGACAGGAAATATAGCTATTAACCTTAGCTGAGAAACTGGGGAGACTTCACGGAGGAGTCATTTTTTGAGCTGAAACTTTTTTCTTTGGTATATTCTCTGTTTCTTCCGGTCCAAACTAGTGGTGTTTCTGCTTGTACAGTTTTCTTAAACCTCTGGAAACTTCCTATGAATCTTACTGTGGTTCGTGACATTAGGAAAACAAAAAGTCACATCCACAAATTTCCTTGAGAATAAATCTTTCTCTACCTTGGGCTTCTGCCAAAGCTACCAAGGATTGGTCCCGGGTTTTGTTTGCTAGTTTTCATCTTTGTTTTCAAATGAACAGTTCTCTAAGGCATTCCTTTAAATCTTTCCAAGGTCTTAACAGAGGACTTTACAAGTGCACTCTCACTTCTATCTTTATACCGTGATTTTCTGAATTTTACTTTTGTCTGGAGGCCGTTCTTGATTTAACATTGCTTTCCATCTGAAGAGGCAGGAGACTTTCCAAACTCTGCAGATTCTGCCATCCTTAAGTTTACTTAGCTCTTGTGTTTCCTGGAGCTTCTCTCTCTCCCCTCAAATTTTGATATAAGCAGCAAGAAGAAGTCAGGGTGGGGGACTTCCCTGGCAGTCCAGTGGTTAAGACTTCACCTTCCAATGCAGGGGCTGCGGGTTCAACCCCTGGTTGGGGAACTCGGCTCCCACGTGCTTCATGGCCAAAAACTAAAACATAACAACAACAAAACCCCAGTGGCAATATTGTAACAAATTCAATAGCAATGTTTAAAGTGGTCCACATCAAAGATCTTTAAAAAAGAGAAGTCAGAGTGACCTTTAACCCTGCCTGGAAATCACAGCTAGACCACCCAACTCATGGGGTACGCTTTCTGTTTTCCCCATTACTGCAGGAGAGAGTGTTGCTAAATGTTCTGCTTTGCATAATGGATCCTCTTCTCTCTCATTGCTGATAACATTTCCTGAATTTTTCTTTAATCCTTGATAAATACCTTTCTTCAGGGGCACCAGGTTTCTACTAACAGCCTCCTTGAGACCCCTTGAAGGTTTTAGTAACTCTCCCCCAGGGCCCCTCCACTGTCCCAAAGCCACTCTCTTATGCTTAGCTGCTTTATGACAGCAGCCCCCCTCCTAGTCCCTCATCTCCTGCACCCTGAGTTCGGACTCCCCTGTCTATTTCCATCTCCACCTATCTCCCATCAAGCCTGCTTCTTGTCCCCTTCCATGCACTGGGTAGACAGTTTTCTTCTGCTCCTTCTGAAAGTCTGGGAAATCACTCCAACATATTCCTCCAAAGATCAGCTCCCCAGAGGAGCTGTCTTGGGAAAGAGCAGAAAGGTAGAGTTAGTAAAAGTTTCTATTCAATGCTGCCTTCAAAAACAAATGAACAAATACGTTTTCAGGGTACCACATATTTCTTCTGAAAACAAGCATCAAAATTCTGTGGGAAATGTTTTTAATTCTCTGTTTGAAAATGAAATCCAGACAGTGGGATCCAATTCTAACATTTTAGGAGAAGGAAAAAAATGTGGGCTTCAATTTATATTAGACTAATATGGGTTATTTAGTCGTTCAGTTGTGTCCAGCTCTTTTCCACCACAGGGACTATAGCCCGCCAGGCTCCTCTGTCCATGGGATTTCCCAGGCAAGAATACTAGAGTGGGTTGCCACTTCCTTCTCCAGGGGATCTTCCCTGAATATTCATTGGAAGGACTATTGCTGAAGCTGAAGCTCCAATACTTTGGCCACCTGATGTGAAGAGCTAACTCACTGGAAGAGAACCTGATGCTGGGAAAGACTGAAAGCAGGAGGAGAAGGGAGCGGCAAAGGACGACGTGGTTAGATAGCATCATCGACTCAATGGACATGGTTTGAGCAAACTCTGGGAGATAATGGAGGACACAGGAGCCTGGAGGGGTATAGTCCATGGGGTCAAAAAAAAAGTTGGACATGACTTAGCAACTGAACGACAGCAACAACAATGTGGCTTATTACTATTTTACTTTCATTTCCAAACATTCACTTGATAGTGGAAGGAGTGTGTGACCAAGTGGAGAAGGCTGAGGACTCATGCAGAACTGGGCAAAGTCTCCTAATCCTGCAGACCTCAGTTTCTCTGTCTCTAAAGTGAAGTTATGATTGCACTTACCTCCTAAGATTGACGCTAGAATTAGAGGAGATACAGAGAATGTGAAGCAGCAGAAGTATACATCCAAAGGATGCTCACTAACCTCCTCTGGACTCATTAATACCTAAACCATAGAAATGATGCTTCGTGGTTCCTCTGAAGCCTCCACTGGTCGTTGGTGAAGCTTCTGGAATCAGAAGTCTGTGCCCCCACTCCCTAGGGAGCATGCGGTGCTGGGGAGGAAGTCGGGGAAAGGCCGATTCTCTCTTGCCCTCTAAGGAATTACAATCTCTCCCATACTTAAAAAGATCCCAAATTTAGGATATGGAATGTGGACATCTCCAGGGATCACATTGAATCTGTTCCCAGAGGACTGTTTCGGGGCAGAAAGACCCATTTAATTGTATGACTGCCTAAAATCCACCCTTGATGTCATCCTTTTGGGCTTCTCTCCTCCCCAGCCTCAGTCTTCCCCATCCTGTTTCCCAGGAGAAGACTTCACTCCATCTCCCGGGCAGCTCCAAGGCAAGAGGCTGGAGGCTGGTCCATCCTCTGCATCCAAGAGAATGTCCCGGCTGCCACCATGGCATCGAGCTCGGAAAAGCATGGGCTCAGGAAAAGGAGAGAAAGATGAAGGGGAAAAATGAGATTTGGAGAAGGAATTCTGGGAGAGTAGACAGGGAACATGGTTAGGAAACATGAGGTGACAGGAAAGTCTTAACCCAGGTGAGAGGGCAGTCTTGGAGAAGACGTGAATGAAAGCAGAGAGATGGGGGGAGAGGAACTTGAAGAGGAGGAGCTTGAAATATACTAGAGAGAAAAGCTCTGGAAGAAGGGAGTCAGAGGAGTTAATTAAACTTGTTGGAATTCTGGGAAATTCCTCTCCCTGCTTTTTCCATACCTTCCTCCAGACAAGTCCACCTTTCTAGATGATTTGTCTTCTTTGCTCCTTTCTGGGTTAACTCGATCCTGGCTGTCTCACCTAGAAGTCAGGCAGCCTCTTAGCCAATGGAGACCCAGCCCATGTCCCACACCCCTGCATCTTGCAACCCCAGTGACGCCTTTTTAGCTGGATCTTGTCCCCACCTCTACCCCCACTCCAACCCTCATAGTGGGTCCACCTCCTCCAGGATCAGAAGTGGATCCCCATCCTAAGGATCAGATCTGAACCTCTCATCGAGGTGCATCAGGCCTTTTTCCTGATCCAGGCCCTGCAAGTTCACAGCCTCCTCGCTCTCCACCCTCTACTCCATCCTCTCTGGGGAACCCATCAACCAGAGCCTGCCTGGCCCCCTCCCTGTCCTGCCTCGACCCTGCCTCTGGTTCTGTTCTTTCTGTCTGGACAACCTGCGTGTCTTTGAGCATGTGCAGTGTTTCCCCTTCATAGCAGATACTTTCCCCCCCTGCTTCCCCAGAGAATTCCTCTCTGGTTTTCACATATCAGCTCAGAAACCCTCCTCTCCTTGACTCCTTGCTTGCTGTTACCACCTCCCACTCCTCCAGGCTGACCCAGGCACAGCCGCTTGCTTCCATTTTCCTACTTACCTGGGCACCTGTTTGTCTCTGATGCTTCAGGACAGAGATGCTGCCTCGTTCGTTTATAGAACAGCTTTTGGAGGAGTTCTACATTGACAGACTGAGTGAATGGACAGATGGATGGACACTCGACGCTCGTCTGGTGGCACAGAAGAAGTGGGAGGGGGAGCCAGTGAAGGAACGGGGTTTGGCAAGGAGGAAAGGAGAAAATACAGAGAAGAAAGCAAAGTGTTTGGGTACAAGAAATACATATATTTTGGCAGGGGATGTTCAATCCTATTTTAAGGGAGAAAAGTCCCAAACCCAAGGAGCACCTCGGCTCTTTCTTCTGCATCTGAATGAAGAATGAGAGTAGGAGGGGGCCCCAGACTCTAGAACCAGTATCACTCAGGAATCGCCCTCCTCCCCACCCCTGCCATCTCAGGGCTCACTTCCTGGGGCTCAGATGCATGACTACTTCCTCCCCTGATACTAACTCTGTTCCTGCCCCTCTCCGCCACAATCCCAACCATCACCCCCTACCAGAGACAAGCCCTTCCAAGCTTCTCTCTTGCTCAGGGTCTCTACCTTCCTCCTCCACTTCCTCCTGCCCTTTCTACCCTATCTCCCCCAGTTCATCACTTTTCCATCTCCTAGGAGCTCCCCAAGTGGTGCTGGTGGTAAAGAACCCACCTGCCAAAGCAGGAGACGTAAGAGACGCAGGTTCAATCCCTGGGTAGGGAAGATTCCCCTGGAGGAGGTCATGGCAATCCACTCCAGTATTCTTGCCTGGAAAATCCCGTGGACAGAGGAGCCTAGGGGGATACAGTTCAGAGTCGAACGTGACTGAAGCAGCTCATGTCATCCATCCTTTGGTCCAAATTCCTCATCAAAGGTGGACTGCCTCCACTTCTCAGCTTCCTAAAGGTCTTCCCTGCAAGTCCTGATAAGACAATCAGAACAAGAGACTTCCCTGGTGGTCCAGGGGTTAAGACTTTGTCTTCCAGGGCAGAGGGTGCAGGTTCGATCCCGAGTCGGGGAGGTAATATGCCACATGCCTCGTGACCAAAACATAAAACAGAAGCCATATTGTAACAGAGTCAGTAAAGACTTTAAAACCGGTCCATATTTTTTTTGCAAAGACAATCAGAACATTTGTGAACAACCTTTTACTGAAAAAAAAAAAAAAAAAAAAAAACCTCTAAGGCATTCAGTTACCTCTGCTCAAGATTCCACTCTATGCCCCCAACACTGCAAGGCCTGGCCTGGAGCTGAAGATTAATGTCTCCGCATGTTTTGGGTCAGTGACTCATGGGGTTTTATCAGTGGAGACAGATTGGTAAAGGTAACAGAGAGTCAGTTCAAGGGACACCCCCGCTCCCTCCCAGCCGCCTCCATCCGATCCTCTCTCCTTTGGTGCAAAGGAGCCCCGTGCACCATGGTTTATTTTTAATCTGTTGATTTTGCAATTAACAGAGAGAAGGCGCCTCTTTCGGATGGGCTGATTCAGGGGTTCAAAGCGGCCAGCTCCCTTGACCCCTTTACCAGCCTCCGACGTCGCGGTGCGGCTGCCCAACTAGGAGAGATTTATACTTATTTTTCTATAATGGAAAGCTCATTGCTGGACATCGAGTTACTCACTTGGATTTGTTTTCTTTGGAAGAGGCTGCCGGCGGGCGGGCTGGCGGGCGGGCGGCAGCGCCCCAAGCTGGGTCATTAACATGGCAGCAACAGCAACACAGACCTTTACAGCCGCTGCCTGTAAACCGTGGATAAAGTTCAAGCGTTTATTCTGTCTGAGGCCTCCCAGTGTCTATAAAAGCCCAGCACGATTATATGATCAGTGTCAAGACCCACTTTCCCCCTTTGTGCTCCCGGGCGCTTTCGTTGCCCTGTCCCTCCGTGTTACCACCGCAGCTGCTCTGGCGCTAATAGCAACCCGAGCACAGACGATTGGAGTGATCCTTGGGCTTTGTTTTAAACATGGTTTTTGCTTGTGTTAACTACCGCCTGGCTCTCTGACACCCGTGAATGAGGCTATGCGGGGCTGTCAATCAACAACAATAATAATGCCATCTGGGTTTGAATAATACTAATGAGAAGAAGAAGAAGAGGGATGCTGTGTATTAACATAGCACCTTTGTCCCAGAAGCTCAGAGGGCGTTTGGGAGAATAATTCATTCATGCTCGGAGCACTGCTTGGCAGTAGATATTATGATCCCACCACGGGAGACTGAGACACAGAGAGGGCAAGCGGCTGGCCCTGAGGTCACACAGTAAGTCAGGGGTGGCACAGATCACTGTCGCTGCGAGTCCCCCAAAACCTTGGCCCTGCAGGATCACACAGGTCTGTGCCTCTATGCCTCTGGTTTGTCACTCTAGTTATAAGAGCTGTAAAATTCAGTTTCTCCATCCTCATGGGGGGATGAAGGAAAGGAGGAAATGAAAAGAATATTCTAGGGTAGAGGAGACGACAAAGATCATCAGCATTATAGGAGAGCCCATCTGAGTTGGAGACAAGGCAGGGAGGGTGACTGGATGCAGGGGTACCAGGCCGAGAGCCAGCTGGGATTTCCAAAGGCACTGAGGGATGGTGGAAGGATGTTAAAGTGAGACGGATTTAAAAAAGAGATAGAGAGATCCCCTAAGTGGGTGAAAAGGTGAACTCATCACTGAGCCCTTAAGCTCTCAGAAGCCCAAACACGGGGCAGCAGCCAGCCAGAAGAAGAGATAAAGCTGGAGACACCAAGAATTTCCCAGTTCAGTCTAAAATCCCATTCTGCACTTTGCAGAAGGTGCTTGGACCCTAATCCTCCCTTCTCAGCCCCTTAGTGCCCTGGAGGTTTCAAACCTGATTCTCATGTCAAGTCAGTAGAATCTCTCTTAACTTCTCTGTGTCTCAGTTTCCACCTCTGTGAGTGATAGTCGCTCAGTCATGCCTGACTCTTCACAACCCCGTGGGCTGTAGCCCACGAGGCTCCTCTCTCTGTGGGATTCTCCAGGCATGAATACTGGAGTGGGTTGCCATTTCCTCCTCCAGGGGATCTTCCCCACCCAGGGATCAAACCCATGTCTCCTGTGTCTCTTGCAGGAGCCACCAGGGAAGGGAGGGCTTGTTAGAAAGAATCTAAAATGACTTTGAATGTTCATCAAAGTTTTACTTTGATTCTTTTTCAGAGGAACTATTGACAATTTGTTAGAGAAGAAATGACGTGATCAAAGAGATATCCCAGAATATCAACCTTGCAAAGTTGTGGAGCGTGGATAAGACAAGGGAGAGACTAAAGTTGGGGGAATCAGTTTGGGAGTAGCTGTCATATTCTAGGGAGGCATGGGAAGAGCTGAACAAAATGACTAAGTGATGGATCAGTTTTGAAGTCTTCTCAAACCTCTCATCAAATTCCTCCTCTCCAGCTCCCTCTCCCTTGCAGAGCTGGGGCTGACGCCTTCTGCCCTAGAAGTGTGTTATTTATGGTCTCATCTGTCCTTAGCTTTTGTCCCTGACCCAATTTAGAGATGCTTTATCACTAGCACTGCCTCTGCAGCTCTCAAGCTTCCAAGGCACCATTCCCAGCAAGAAACAGATTTTCAATCCTTCCCCAGACCATCCAGGAAGAAAGCCCCCATTTCACGTCTCTCCAGGCAGGAAGGAATTCTCCATCCCTCGCCCCAAGTGAGGATTTGATCCTGCGTGAACTTGGGCTGCCGTCTTCTCTTTCCCTCTAGGCTCTGAGCTCCTCAAAGACAAAGCCCAACCTCTGTCCTGCATTTGAGTCCCTTTTGAGTCTAGCAGCTGCCACCCTGTCAGTGCTGGGTAAATCAGACTTGAAAGTAATTCAGGACACATTTTATTACAAGGATCTAAGATTCTTTGTGTATTCAAGTATGGAATGCCCATCCTAGGTAGATATCTTTGTGAAAGCAGCTGGTTCATGAGATTTCTCCTATAGACAGAATTTGTTAGATCCTCACAAGGAGGCAGTGTTTGAAAGGTTGGCCTTCAGGAATAAGAAATCATCTGGATGATAGAGTAGCCCTCACAAAAAATATATGACTTCTGGGCTTCCCTGGTGGCTCGGTGATAAAGAATCTGCCTGCCGATGCAGGAAACATGAGTTTGATCCCTGATCCGAGAAGACCCCAGAGGCCTCGGAGTAACTAAGTCCTTACATCGCAACTACTGATCCGGTGCTCTGGAGCCTGTGCTCTGCAGCAAGAGAAGTCACTGCAATGAGAAGCCCAAGCAGCACAACTGGAGAGTAGCCACTGCTTGCTGAAACTAGAGAAAAGCTCACGCAGCAGTCAAGATCCAGCACAGCCACAAATAAATAAATCGAATTAATGAAATTATTAAAAACTACGACTTCTCTGTTCTCTCTTACTTTCCCCCTTCCTCCCTCTTCCCTTCCTTGCTTCATCCCTTCCCCACTCCCCTCCATCCATTCTCCCTCCCTCCGTTCCCCCATCCTTCCATCCTCCCTTCCTCTCTTCCAGCATCACATGATAACACAAGTGTTAGATTCTTGCTCAAGGTGCTCTGGACATTGGTTCTTGCCCTTGAGAAGTTTGAAATCTAACGAAAGATACACGACCACTCCTCCTATTACCGTATAAGCCGAATTTTATTGCAGGTTAAACTAAGGTACAAACCACACAGTGCAGCCTGTGGAGGAAGGAGAAACAGGATTGTGGTACTGGAGCTAGAAGGGACCACTGGGGGGTCAGCATGGCTGGAGGGCTGCATGCACGCAGAAGAGCTAGAGGTACAGCCTGTGGGAGTGGGGCTCAGGAAGCCAGACCCTCAGAGATAACGTGGCAGAATAGCTGCAGAGAGATGTAGAAAAAGAGCTATGGACCTACCTGAGTCCAGTGGCTCAGATGGTAAAGAATCTGCCTCCAATGCAGGAGACCTGGGTTTGATCCTCGGGTCAGGAAAATCCCCTACAGTAGGAAATGGCTACACTCTCCAGGATTCTTGCCTGGAGAATTCCAAGGACAGAAGAGCCTGGCGGGCTACAGTCCATAGGGTTGTAAAGAGCTGGACAGGACTAAGTGGCTAATACACTAGTATATAAACTAAATGAGCTGCAATGAGGACTTCCGGTTCTACTCACAGGCAAGGAGACAGAGTGAAGCTTTAGGAACTGTGACATGAACCCCAGATCTGATGGTGGTGGCCCAGGCGGTCAGCCAGCCTTGGCCCAATGTCCTGAGGCTACGGTGCTTTCTGCACTTTTCCCTGCAGTTGAAGGACATGCTGGGCACTTCTCTCAGAGGACGAGGCCAGGGGATTCATCTGGCCTGGGACTGGATCTGTCTGTCCTTGGAGTGTTTTTCTAGAGAACCCTCCCTCCCTTCCCACTCCTCACCCAGGGAACGATCTTGACCTTCAGCCGAGACGGAGCTCCAAGGTCTCTGAAGCTCTGTGGTCCTCTAGCGGACAGCCCACCATGAGGAGCAGAGGGCCCCAGGGCGCCTGCCCCCTTCTCTGGCTGCCCAGTCCTCACCGCATCACGGATTTTCCTGGAGGGAAATGGAGGAGTCCACACGCTCTTGGCTTGAAGAGATTCCACGCTGTCTGCACAAACAGAGCCTGGAGCCTCTGGGAGCGCCTTGCTCTCACCTCACCCCCAGAAAGTCTCCCTTCCCGGCCCCTGCAGACAGGCCATGAATTGTGACTCTGACCGCCACACACTAATGTACTGTGGGGCTGAGGCTTGGGGTTTCTGCCTTGAAAAAAATAAATCCCTGCCTCTCCTCTCTACAGCAGTCATGTGTGTCTCTAAGGATCTTTGCTCCCCAGGCAGCCCTGAGCTGCACAGACCAGGGGACTCTCAGGAGGGACCAACCTCTTCAGGCACCCAGGTGTCACTGTGTGGTCTGCAGACAGGGCGAGCCGACTTCCAGCAGCTCCACACACAGGAGGAACCATCCACCATGCACGGACACCTTTCCACACTCTGGCCCTCCTGCCCACAATGCCCCTTCTTTCTTACTCTGTTTGGGGAGCTCCTGTTCATTGTTCAACGTTTAGCTCTAAGGGCACTCATATTAGGAAGATGTCTTCGGCTCCCATTTAGAGATATACTGGCTTATCCCTTCACTGGGCTCTTTAGCGGTGGCTCACTGACAGTGCTGAGGGGGCGGATTTAGGGTTGCCTGTTTGGATATCAAGGCTTCCCAGGTGACACAGTGGTAAAGAATCCGCCTGCCAAGGCTGGAGGCCCAAGAGACTCGAGTTTCATCCCTGGATCAGGAAGATCCTCTGGAGTAGGAAATAGCAATCCACTCCCAGATTCTTGCCTGGAAAATTCCATGGACAGAGGAGCCCATGGGGCTATGGTCCCTGGGGTTGCAAAGAATCTAACACAATTGAGTGATTGAGCATATTTAGATATTCCTTTCCCATCTAGACTATGAGCTGCCTAGGGTAGCCTTCAGGAGACAGTTGCACAGGCTGTGCACTGCTCAACCCTCTGGGAGGCCACTCACATTGTATTCTAAACATATCCTGCATAATTCTAAGCAGCAACTTTGGGGATCATTGGATCTTATTGTTACTATGGACTGGCACACAACCAAGTTCGTTTATTCAACCTCATATAGGGCCACTGCTCAGATTTTTACTCCTCCTGCCCTGGTCCCATAAAAGAGGGAAGAAACATGAGTTGGCCCAACTCTCTCACAGTGAGAAGATGCCAGTTCCCCTTGGAGACAGTATATTAGTTATAGATCTAGGAAGAAACTCAAGGTCCCAGTAAAGCTCTCAAACAGCTGATGGCTGGCCCAGGCATGTCAAAGGGGTTTCAGCTCATAGACCAAATCAGATGCAGAGAGTGACCCCCAAAGGGTGAACCTGGGAAGTCCTCTGAGGCAGTGTTGGAGGTCAGTGGGAAAGAAGCCCCACTGGATTTGTGAAGTCTGGTTCTGGAGTGGGGCTGGGAAATGGAGGCTGGTGAGCCCTGTGACTGCCACTCTTGCAGTCTGGTCTAGGAATAGTGGCAGGGAGCCGTCAGACTACATAATAAGTGTCCGTGTCCTGTCTTGCACTGATGTTCTCAGGGTCCTATGACTGGTACATGAACTTTTGTCCTGGTGTCTCAGTTCCCCATCTATGGAATGAGAGATCTTTCTTTTAGGGTTTTGGAAAGATGAAGTAGAGTGTCGAAGAGGGTCTTCTAATTTCCCCAACCCTCTCCAGGGAAAAAAATGGACTCTCTGGGAGATGGACAGACCCAGAAGCCCTTTCAGCTCATCAAACAATATAGGATTCATGCCCCATCTTCACACTGAGGCCCATTGTTTTGTCTGCCACTCCGCCCACTCCTATATCCTGAGATTAGGAGAAAGTTAAGACAAGAGGAAAGGCAGTTGCAATAATACTAGCAGTGCTTCTGGCCACTTGACACACCCTAGATGGGCATCGAGGGGTAGGGGTGGATTGCCCTCTGTCACTGGAGGAAGGGCCATGGGGCTGTGATCAGGACCCCAGGCTCTGGGGCCCCATCGTCCAGGCTCGGTTCTGGGTCCTGATGCTCCTCGGCCATGTGATACCCGACAAATGGCTTTACCCCACTCTCCAGTGTCCTTGTCCACAAAAGAGGGTTGACAGCGTCGTGAGGATCAAGTGAGTTAACACAGACATACGGGATGGGCGTGTGGACACGAGGGGAAGGAGGGGGTAGGACAAACTGAGAGAGTGGCATTGGCATATAGACACTACTATGCGTGAGATAAAGAGCTAGTGGGAAGCAGTATAGCACAGGGGGTTCAGCTCAGTGCTCTGTGATGACCTAGAGGGGTGGAATGGGAGCAGGGAGGGAGGTCCTATAAATATATATATACAGTTGATTCACTTTGTTGTACAGCAGAAACCAACACAACATTGTAAAGCAACAATACCCCAATTTAAATTATATATATATATATTTTAAATTATATATATATATATATATGAGATACTTAGAGCAGAGCCTGAGTCAGGGCAAGTTCCCAGGGTTACTATTATTTGGCAGTTCCTGTTGCCATATCATGCTGTTTTCCCAGCCCAAGGAGGAAGGAGCCACCGAAGTGCTTGAGAATGGACCAGGGTGTCACCCAGTAAACCAGCATGACCCCCTCCCCATTCCCCCTTGTTATCATTCTAATTTTCATGGCCTCAGCTCACACTGTCCTCAACTCCCACATTATCCCTTTTCTCAGGTGGTCTGTGCCTAAGTGAATGACCACAGGCCCCCAGCCTGCTCGACTCTGCAGGGAACCTGCATGCACCCGGCAGGCTCAGACACTCTGTCTTGAGTGCCAACACTTAATAAAAGACCACGAGGGCACTGGTACCTGTGAGGTTTGCAAATCCCCCGGCCGATGCTATGAAATGCTGGACTACTTCTGTGCACATATGCTTATTTATTATTCATTTATCAGATGCTAAATTGACTACAGCAGCAAGATCTTGGAGGAAACAAGAGGCAAGCTTGCTCAGCTCTGGTGCAATTTCTGTGGACCAGCATAGAATGTGGAACCCTGGGGATCCGCATGTAGAATGCCCCTCCCACCCCTGTCTACCTGGCAATCCGTCCCCCTCTTTTCAAGCCCAGCACAGCAATGACCTCTTTCATGAAGACTTCTTGATCATCCCCCAACCTCCCAGAAGACTTGGGAACTTTCTCATGAATTCTTTTAGCCTTTAATTTATGAGACTTTCTAATGTTGTGCTTTAATTGCTTATTACATCCTGAGCATCCTGCAGGCATGAAAATCCTCATTTACTCTGACAGCCAGAGCCTGATGTGGGTCTGCCTCACAGGAGGAGCAGCCCGTGTCTGCAGGGACACCTCTCTGCCCACAGTACCTCTTTGCATTTTCTAAGCTGAAGGGTTGGTTTCAGGTATGAACCCCAGGCTGCCAGAGAGATTCAAAGCAAATATGAGGGAAGATGTATTGACCAAGTATAGACCTAGAACTCCAGAAAAACTTGCCAGAAATTCCAGAATCTTTTTCTTGGCCTCTACAAATAAGGGAGATGATTCGGTCATGATCACCTTTGGCAGTGGGAATGGACTGGCTGGTTCTCCACTGGCCTTCAGCTTCAAGAGTCTTTTAGCCAACTTCTGGGCTTACGAAAAGGTGTCTGTGGGTGCCTATGGGTGACAGATTCACCCACCTCTGCTTCTCTGCCGCCCTGGCATGCTGTGTTGGGTGTCCAGACATGCTTTTCTGCCCAAGTTACAGCCTTCTTTGCAGCCAGGTCAAGTCCCCCGTTCCCTGCCAAGCTGCTTCTGACCCGCCCTGTCCAAAGGGAACTCTTCTTTCTCTGGGCTCTGGGCAACATGACATTGACCAGGCTTCTCATTGGTTAGGGAATGTCACAGGGGAAATTCCTTTGAGAGAAAATGTTATTTCTCTTGGGCTCCTGTTTCGCTGCTCAGTGCTGAGCAGTTTGGGATCCTGGTGTATGTGTGTGTGTGCGTATGTGTGTGCGTGCGCATGTGTGTGGGTGTGCACATGGGTGTATGTGTGTGTGTGGGTGTGCATGTGTGCATGGGTGTGTGAGTGCATGGGTGTGTGGGTGTGTGTTGGCGTGGCAACATAAAATGTATAATCCAATTCAGAGACCCTGGTGTTACCTCTGGAATAAAACGAATTCATTTCTGACATCTTGCAGCGCAAAAGCGCAAGGTCTCTGCCCCACTGAGTTCTCAAAGAAACAAAGCGGCCCGAACAGGGTGGGGAGCCGACATTCCTTTCCTGACTGCCGGCGCGCCCTCCCCCTGCCCACTGCCCCGCATACAGAATGGAAACTTTCAGGGGAAAAGAATTCTGCACAGCTGTGTGAGAGACCACACAGATCCCCTACATCTGCCGGCGGCCGGTCGGTGAGCTCATTTCCCCGGGGGGCTGCCGTCTGAGCCTGTGGGGTCCTCTCCAGTCCACCCCAGGAGGGGCTGCAGAGGAAAGAGGAAGTGGCCCCAGGTGGGGCGAGACCTTTCTCACGTCAGAACGCTCAGGGGAAACGTGCGAGGGAGCCCACAGGGGCTGGCTTTCCAGAAGTCCCTTTGTCCATTCAGGTTGAAAGGAGGTATTATCAAGCGTACAATGGATTTTAGAAAGAATCTTCACCCCCACCAAGTTCTCCTGCTCTCTCCCCAAAGTCAAAGTCAAGAAGAGATGGCTGGTTAGAAAATACCCTATAGAGGAATACAGTCCTGGGCCATGAAGGCTTTCTAGCGCTACAAGTAATGTTTTCATGTGTCCATGCCCTATCGCCCACACAGAGACTTCAGCCCTTCACTCGTGGTCCCTGCTCCCCAGGTGGCCATCTGGGCGAGGTGGGCAGGTAGCGCTGACATCTGCCTTGGTACCCGGATGGGTACTGATACAGACACTGACATGGGCAGAGCACCCACCCTGACTTTCTCAAGTGGAAGGTGAGGCTTATGGAGGCTTCCTGGGATTGCCCAAGTTCGCACACCAGAACAGAGGACTTGGGCTCTTGGATTTGACTCATAAACCCATGTACTTTTCCTTTCGCAAAACTGTGACGTGGTGTCTTACAAAATAGCAGCTTGCTTGTAAGCTGATTTTTTCTTCTTCTCCCACTTCTCGGGGCCCCTCATTTCCCAAATCCGACCAAGCTCTGGAATTCTTGTGGGTAGGATACAATCTCTCCCCAAGCTGAGTCTGGGGCCCACATCCTGGCAGAGCAGCGGAGGACAGTATTCAGACATACTCTCCAACCCCTTTGGAAAGTCATCCTTTGGCTATGTAGCTGTGGTCCCAGAGTGTGGGGGACCAGAACATAGGAGATCGGGGTGTCCAGGCAGCCTAGCATCTCAGGTCAAGCTGTCAGGCATCACTTAACCTGGGCCTGGGTGTTTCCACCTGTAAAGTAAAGGGGCGGGGCCAGCGGTCTCCATGGACATGCCCAGCACCCTGGCTTCCAGTGTTCCATGACTGGACAGGGGATAGGGGTGGAGAGAGTTTTCCTGGAGGGAGCCTGTTCCTCCGAGACCCTTCCCTCTGCTCTCGTTCTGCTGTCGGCCTGGAGCTGGCCTGGCCCTGTCTGGCTTGGGGACCCCTTTGTACAGCATCAGTTGAAGGCTGGGTGAGGGCGGGCTGGGGCCAGCAGGGGGGAGACCCACTGGGGTATTTTTTTTCAGATGCATATGTCCCCTCTCAGGCAGCCCTTTCAGCGCTCAGGACAATGTGCTCTTTTTGTCCCCAGCTCTTTCAGCCGCCTGCTCATTCTCTTTGCATCTGCTGCCACACAGGACATCCCGGCTGGCAGGCGACCATGGGGACACATTGTGCTCCCTTAATGAAGCATGGGACTGGGGATATGGGGGTGGTTGGGGGCCTGCGGGGGACGGGGTGAACTAGGGGCACCCCATCTTTCCACTCCAGGCTCCTGTGGAGGGGGGGGACCCTCGGCTGGCCCCTCTTTTATCTCTCACTGCCCCACGGATGTGACTAGCCCCGTGTCAGAGGCTTTGGGGATGGAATGCCTGTGGCGGGAGTGAGCTGGAAGATGGAAGGGATGGTTTTCCCTTGAGGAAACCGAGGTATAGCTGAGCAGGTGGGAGGGAGGTCCTGGGAGAAGGGCAGTCTGCCAGGAGCACTTGACCTTCATCCTCCCTGCAGTGAGATTCCCTGCCTCATTCAACATGTGAGCAGGTAAGGCAAGAACCCAGGCTCCCTCCTTTTCATGCTTGAAAAACTTGCTGTACCCATCACCCACTTCAATTTATATAGAGTAAGTTTTGGAGCCAGGAGGGTCAAGGAGTGATCTCTTGGGGTCCCCTCAGGCCCCCATGTGTTTGCGTTGGAGGTCTTCTCCATCCAGGTGAAGAAGAAAAAGAGGGATGGCTAGGGAATTTGCAGGAGATGGCCAAGGGTGGTAAAGCACACAGTGGCACACTAGTGGCCAGTTGGGCGAGATGGGAAGATTACGAATGGTCTTCCCCTCACCCCAAACGTTTCTTAAGCACACCTTGTCACCGTGCTACCCCAGTGTGGTCCAACACCAAAGAAGGATGAAATGGATGGAGTTCTGAGGAGAGAGATTTTTCCTCCCTGTATGGCTTATAGTCACACATCTGTAATCTCTGTGCCAGGAGGTGATGCTACCAAGGCCGATGGCTGTCTGCACAGGAGGGCGTGGCCAGGCACCCTCTTGGCTCCCATCTGGGTGCCAGCAGCGAAAGCAGCCCCATGTGTCCAGACAGGGTGGCCCTGGGTCGCCTGTGGCTCTCAGGGCCCACAGGAGTCCTTCTCCCTCACTTTAGGCTCCGTTTCTACTTGCTAAAGTCACTTTGTGGACTCCCGTCTTCACTACGACGTTCCAGCCCATGCAGATGGCTTTTGGACAGTTCCTGCAACTGCAGAATTGGTCTTTCTGGTCTCCTTCTCCCCCACCCCACCCCCAGTCCACCCCTCACTCCTCCTGGCCTGCTTCCCCGCCCACCACCCTAAAGAAAAAAGCCTGGGCCTTGTCCAACAAGGCCCCCTGTCCCCTTTAACAAGCGGAGTGTGCTGGCATTGCAATTGGTGGTCTTCTCCCTGAAGGTGGTTAATTGGTACAGAATGTAGACTTCAGTTGTCTTGCCAGCCCCGATGAAAACGCAGCTGGCAGGTAGCCGAGACGGAGGAATTTGTCATAGGTTAGATCAGCCTCAGCTCTAAGAACCGAATGTACGGCTTATGCAAATAGTTTTGCTTAGCATGGATCCTGTGTTCCTCTCCCCCCTCAGTGCCCCCCACAACTATTTTTTTCCCTGAAGGGTGGGGAGGGAAGCTGGGGTGGAGGGCGGAGGGTGAGGGGGGCGCGGACAGAGGAAGGAGGCAGAGAGAGCACTTGCTTGCCAGATCTCATTCTCCATCAGAAAGGAGCAAATTGCTTTCCCTAAAAGAAAGAAAAGAGCAGGGGAAAAAGAAGACAAAACACCCATCCTTTGGGCTAATGTACCGAGCATTTGAAAGCTGAATGGCTCAGTAAGAAAGGCCAGCCATGAGTGTATTTGGAGAGATTGTTATCCCCATCAAAACCGTTCATACTCTCTGGGAGGCCTGTGGAGCACCTGGGAAGGGACTTGGAACACAGGCATCTCTTCCTCCCTTTGCCATGATGCTGTTACCTCCCCAACTCTGCCTTGGTGTGCCGATCATGGCAGATGCTGATCCCAGCCTCTGAATCACCCACAGGTCCCAGCAGAGAGATGACTGCAGTGGCTATTATCAGCATATATATCCAGCAGACAAGCCAGTTCCAAGCTGTGTGATTCAGGATACATCGCTTAACCTCTCTGAGCGACAGTTGCCTCACCTGCAAAAACAGAGGTAGAATCGTTTCCTCAGATGGAAGTACTATACCTGGCACATAGTAAGGGTGCAATGACTATCTAATGAGAATGAATAAGGCAAGATAACAAGAGGAGATAATGAACATGCCGCCTGGTGAGTCATAAGTAGTCAAATGTTGGCTGAATCTTGCCTGGCTCCTAAGGAGGGTGAAAAGACCAAAAACTAATCAAGAGAAAAGTTGAATTTCAAGGCATCAAGTTGGTTCAACACTGGTTGTACTGAAGATGGAGGGTGGGGGTGGGATTGGGGAAGAAAACCTTGAAGTCAATCGAAGACAGGGTTCCTCAACCTCAACTACTGACATTTGGGACTTGGTAGTTCCTTGTTGGTGGGGATGGGGGGCTGTCCTGCACCACGTAGGATGGTAAGTATTCTCTTCCAACTAGATGCCTATAGCAGCTTCCCTGGTTATGAAAACCAAAAACATCTCCCCTCCAGGCCAACTCTAGGGCACTGTTGGTGGGGATGTAAAATGGTACCGCTGCTACTGAGAATAGAATGGAGAGTCTGCAAAAAATTAAAAATAGAACTAAACATATAATCCGGTGACTCCACTTCTGGATATACAGCCAAATGAATTGAAAGCAGAGTCTTGAAGAAGCATCTGCACTCTTGTGTTCACTGCAGCATTATTCAGAGCAAGAGTAAGAAACAGCTTCAGGATCCATCAATAGACAGATAAACAAAGACAATGTGGTCTATATACACAATGTAATCGCCTCAGCAAAGAGAGATTTCTGTCATATGCTACAACACGAATGAACATGAATGAGACATTCGTGCTCAGTAGCTCAGAGGTGACCGACTCTTTGTGACCCCATGGCCTGTAGCCCAGCAGGCTCCTCTGTTCCTGGGGTTTTCCAGGCAAGAATACTAGAGTGGGTTGCCATTTCCTCCTCCAAAAGGTCTTCCCAACCCAGGGATAGCACCCATGTCTCCTGCATCTCCTGCCTTGGCAGGCAGATTCTCTATCACTGGAAGACCTGGGAAGCCGATTGTTAACAAGGGGTGTGTGTGTGCCTGCTAAGTCGCTTCTTTGCAATCCTATGGACTATAACCCGCCAGACTCCTCTGGCCATGGGACTCTCCAGGGAAGAATACTGGAGTGGGTTGCCATGCCCTCCTCCAGGAGACCACAATACTGCTATCTAAACTTCAGACTTAGCAGAGATTTCACCAATTGCCCCAATAATGTCCTTTATTGTGAAAGAAAACACAGACTCGTATTGCATTCCTTTATCACATCTCTAATTTAGTCTCCCTTAATCTGGACCAGTTCCTAAGTCTCTCTTTGTGTTTTCATGCTGTGGAATAATTTTCAAGAGTACAGCTCAATTTGTTTGTAGAGTATCCTTCAAGTTGGGTTTGTCTGATGATTAGATCACATGTACTTGACAGGAACTCCACTGAAGTGAAGTTGTATTCTCCTAAATATATCATTTTAGAGGCATATACAATCAAGTTGTGCCATTACTGCTGATGTTAATTTTGATCACTCTTTTAAGATGGTGTCGGCCAGGCTTCTCCACTGCAAAATGACTATTTTGCCCCTTGTAATCGTAAGTGTCTTATGGGTAGATATTGAGAGTATAGAAAATTTGAATACTCCTCAAACCTTCCCCCCATTGGTTTAAGCATCCATTGATGTTTCTTGCCTAAATCAATTATTACATTGGTGACAAGTGGTGATTTTCTAATTTCATCATTTCTTCTACATTTATCAGTTGACTTTCCATGCTAAGGGCTTCCCTGGTAACTCAGCGAGTAAAGAATCTGCCTGCAATGCAGGAGACCCCGTTTGGTTCCTGGGTTGGGAAGATCCCCTAGAGAAAGGATAGGCTACCCACTTCAGTATTCTTGGGCTTCTCTTGTGGCTCAGCTGGTAAAGAATCCGCCTGCAGTGCAGGAGACCTGAGTTTGATCCCTGGATTGGGAAAGCTACCCATTCCAGTATTCTGGCCTGGAGAATTCCATGGACTGTAGAGTCCATGGGGTCGCAAAGAGTCGGACATGACTGTGCGACTTTCACTTTCCATGCTAAGGAAGAGCTTTTCTCTCTTTATTCCTCTTTTCCCTTCCTTCCTTCCTTCTTTCTTCCATTCCATAAGCATAGGTTCTTTGTTTACCTTTTTAAAATTAATTTTTATTGGAGTACAGTTCCTTTACAATGCTGTGTTAGTTTCTGTTGTACGGCAAGATTCATGGGTTCTTCATTATACCTTTAGTAGTATTATTCATTTTGATGTTCAAGTTGTTCTAGATTCTGTAAGACCTTCTTTAATATTCTATGAGAAAAGAAGGCTGAATGTTACACACTTGTGTGCACTCAGTTATTTTTAAGGGGGGATGTTTAAATTGTAAATCAAATGTTGAACCACGGCCTAAAACTCACCAAGGAAAGAGATGTCATGGTTGAGCACCCAAGCCTTGAGAAAAAAAAAGATTGAATGCTTTGAACCTAAGTGTTTGTGTGGGGCTGGGAAAGAACAGCTATGGGAAGGCAGTCCTTAAGGACCAATGAGTCCGTGAACTGTGGAAACCTCTCTGATATGATGGGAGGTTTGAGTTTCCTGTTTCACTCAGGTCATAGCTGAAGGTTATTTATTTAACCTTTTCCAGGAGCTGAGTCTGATCGGCTGTGGAACCCTTCCACTCTCGTGTTTATTCTGATTTGTATCCAGTTGACTTCATTTCCCCCCGCTTCTTCCTCCACACCTGCCCCCAACCACCAGGAAACGGAGCCTCTGGCTATCACCGTGATGCTGAATGAATTATTTGGAAATGGCTTCTTCAAGCATGTGGAATAGCATTTGCAACTTCTGGAGCTGGCTTGTGTGAAAAATACAAATGAAAATTTATTGGGTAGGAGAGCCCAAAGGTAACCCACTAAAGGGGTCCCCAACCTCTGGGATCTAATCCCTGATGATCTGAGTGGAGCAGATATAATAATAATAGAAGTAAAGAGCTCAATAAATGTAATGTGCTTAAGTCATCCCCAAACCATCTCCCCTCACCCTGTCCATGGAAAAATTTCCTTCCATGAAACCAGTCCCTATTGCCAAAAAGGTTGAAGACTGCTACTCTACAGGGCTGCTAATGGTATGCCCCTTGGCGTTGGGCAGAACTGTCCACATCATCCCACTCCACCTTTAGGTAAATCTACACTGTATTGGTACAAGCTGGCAGGGAACTGTTTCCCATCTTAAACTGGACTCCACTAGGGGAATAATGACATGCTTGAAAACCACTTGGAAAAAATGATTACCTCTGCCCCAACCCAGGCATCTAAATTGGTTTAACCTCTTAGGGCCAGGGCAGAGGACAACCAGTCATAGACACATAGGTAACCTGCATCTTGTGGACTCTCCAGACAGAATGAAGAGGTGGGGCATGGGAGGGGACAGCCTCATTCCCTCTTGGTCACCCCTGGAAACTGGGCTCCATGGCCGGGCAGCACAGGAATTTGTACACACGCTTTCAGGAGACTAAGGAGCCTGCACTTCGGTGGTGGCATTTATATGTTCCTCTGAAATGCTAATGAAGATTCAATTTCAGGATTACTAACAAAGTGAGCCCCAAGGAATTGATGCCTTCCAATTGTGGTGCTTGAGAAAACTCTTGAGAGTCCCTTGGACAGCAAGGAGATCAAATCTGTCAATCTTAAAGGAAATCAACCCTGAATATTCATTGGGAGGACTGGTGCTGAAGCTGAAGCTCCAGTACTTTGGCCGCCTGATATAAACAGCCAACTCATTGGAGAAGACTCTGATGCTGGGAAAGATGGAGGGCAAGAAGAGAAAGTGGCACCAGAGGATGAGATGATTGGATGGCATCACTGGCTCAATGGATATGAATTTGAGTAAACTCCAGGAGACAGTGAAGGACAGGGAAGCCTGGCGTGCTGCAGTCCATGGAGTTGCAAGGAGTTGCACATGACTGAGAGACTGAACAACAACGAAGTTCTCAGACTTGTTAATGGATCACTCCCTTGGAAGCCCAGGGACAACAGCACTGAACAAATGGCTCAAAACACCCTGAAAGGAGTTATTGCCTCAGTTGAAAGACTTCCAGGGAGAGACAGTTCTCGGTTCTCCTCCATGGCACATCGCACTCCTTCAGTTTTCTGGCCGCCAATGCATTGGCTCCATCAACCCTCCATCTCTCCAGCTGATTTTAACCTAGTTTCCAGTTCATCCTCCTTCTCAAAAGAAATATCCAAAGCCCCTCTCTCCTTTCATGTTATCCTCCTCTTCTTAGATGAAGGAGAAAAGGAAATTGGGGGTCAGAAGGGCTGCCAGGTCCCCTTGTTGAGTGGTTCTTGCAGTTAATCCTCACAACAAACGGGTAAAGCTAAGGGAACGGAGAGTTGGAGAAAATGTGTGATTTGCCAGAGCTTTGAGAGCCAGCCCTTCTCCCACGTGCTGAGCTGTGTCGGATGAGTCAGAGGACGGGCTTATGGCCATAGCCTGGCTATGGGTTTTCTATACAACTTTCAGTAAATCATATAATTTCTCTGAATCTGTTTTCTCAACAATACAGTAGGGACTTGTTTGTATGGATACAAATGTATGTGTAGAAAGATAGATATGACTATACATATGGAAGGGCTTTCTAGGTGACTCTAGTGGAAAACAGCCTGCCTGCCAAAGCAAGTAGACATAAGAGATGCAGGTTCGATTCCTGGGTCGGGAAGATCCCCTGGAGGAGGACATGGCAACCCACGCCAGTATTCTTGCCTGGAGAATCCCATGGACAGAGGAGCCTGGAGGGCTACAGTCCATGGGATCACAAAGAGTTAGACATGACTGAAGTGACTTAGCATGCATGCATACATCCATATGGATATCCAGATACATTTCACATGTTTGTGTGTATCCATTTCTATCTACCTATCTCTATATCTATCTATTTACCTATCATCTGTCTATTATATACCTATCATCTCTTTATTATCTATCATCTCTCTATTATATATCTATCATCTGTCATCTATTATATATCTATCATCCATCTATCTGTCTATTATCAATCTTCTATTTCCCTCCTAGAAAGGATCTGAAGAGCCTCTATCTCCTTATCTCCTACTTCATAGTCAACTCACTTCAATTTGCCTTCTCTCTCGTCACTCCAGGAAACAGCTTTCTTTAAAGTCATCGGTGACCTCCATGTTGCCAGTTTCAGTGGCTATTTGAGGAAGATCACCTGGAGTAGGAAAGAGCAGCCCACTCCAGTTTTCTTGCCTAGGAAATCCCATGGACAGAGGAGCCTCATAGGCTACAGTCCATGGGGTTGCAAAGCATCAGCCCGATTGAGCACACATGCATCACTGTTCTATTTCTAATTTTCTGAGGGTTCTCAGAAAATTAACCACAGTGGCTGCACCAGTTCACATTCCTACCAACAGTGCATAAAGGGTCCCTTTTTCTCCACATCCTTGCCAATACTTGCTATTTCTTGTTTGTTTGTTTGTTGATAATAGTCATTCCAGCAGGTGTGAGGTTTGCATCTCCCTAAAGATGAGTAATGTGGAACACACTTTCCTATACCTATTGGCATCTGTGCATCTTCCTTTTGTATGGTGTAAGATAATGGTCCAGTTTGATTATCTGGCATGTGTCTACCCAGTTTCCCCCAACACCATTTGTTGAAGAGGTTCTTCTTTCCCCATTGTATATTCTTGGCTCCTTGTCAAAAATAAATTAACTGTATACACATAGATTATTTCTGGGCTCTCTAATCTTTTCCATTGATTTATGTGTATGTTTTTCTGCCAATACCATACTTTTTTGATTACTGTAGGCTTGTAATACAGTTTTGATGAAGAATTCAATGAATAGAAATGTCATGTACTCAGTTTTACAAGTCAGAAATTATGTGTCATTCTCGATCAATCATCACCCTCCCTGCCTATCTACTCTGTCACCAAGTTCTAACTATCTTCTTCACATCCATCTTCGCAGTCCTAGTCAACTAACAGCACCTCTTCCCTGGACTATGCTGACCTTCCAAATCACTCTTGTTCCCCTCCACTGCAGCCAGAGTGATCTTTATGAATTTTAATCTGATAACATCATTCTTCCAGCTTAAAATCTTTGGTAGCCTCCCTCACTCCCATTGAAAAACTTAAAATCCTTAAACCTTTCCAGATCTTCTCCTCCTGACCTCTGTGCTTTACAACCACACAGTTCATGTTCTGTGGGCTTCAGTTACACTCCCCTTCTATCAGATGTCTGAATCTGCTGTAAACCCATCCTTCCACTGGGCCTTTGCACTTGCTCTTCCTACAAACTGAATTACCACTCTCTCTTCATCTAGGCAAACCTTACCTTTATTTTTATGTGTTTTTAAGAATCCGTTTCAATCATAACTTCCTCAGGGAAGCCTTCTGTGACCTCTTCGGCCCAGCTGAATCTCCCTGTTATGTATTCTCATAGCATTAATGATAGTAGAAATTCCTTTAACCAACCTCCCCTTAACTGACTTCCAGATTCACCAACACTTTCCACCTCTCTGTGGTTGGTACCCACGGTATTCTGAATGCTGGAAGCAGGCAGGCCACTTTTCAACATGACTGAATATTTCTGTTTCTCTCTTGTTTAGTGTTTGCTTGTCAAGAGTCATTTTCGTGCTTATTCCTAAACTGATTCACACTAGTTCTGTGTGTTATTGTAATTTACATAACTCAATTAAATATTATGTAAGCCAATGAAACATGAGTACAAAAAATATTTGTCTGTATGAGAACCAAACTGAGTCATTTAGGAAGACTTGACAAATGTAAGCAGCCCAAACTTACTTAGGAGTGAGTGAAACAATCACTCATCAATGTTTGGAAAAGAGATTATCAAACTACAGAAGAGTTGTGCGGGTTTCTTTTTAAGTCTGTCTTTAACTTCATCCTCCCCTTTCAAGAAATGAAAACAGGAAATCACGGTCGATGCATTAAGGGTGTGTTTTATACAAGAAAGATGGCAGAGAAAAGGCGTTGACTCTGCACCAAAAAGATGTGTGTGTGTGTATGTGTGTATACACACATAGATGTTTCATGTTTAAACTCACATTCATGGTTTGTTTCTTTTCTTATGATTCCTTCCTCCAGATCAAACCTTCATGCAGGTAGAAACACAGAAACACCCTCATCAGGACTCATCATAGAGTTCAAGAAGCCCAGAGTAAACAGAAATGTGGGCTCTTTGTTTAAAGTATATTAGGGATTTCAAGATGGTGACATGATAGCATTCAACCAAGTGTGGGGCCCACCTCAGTGTGGGACCCTGTGACCTGCTCAGGTCACATTCCTGTGACACTGGCTCTGGTCCCCATCTCCTGGCACAGACTTTGGCAAGTGGTAAATGATTCTTTCACTCAGTAGGTGTTTATTGAGGGTCTTCCATGTGCCAGGTACTGCCCTAGACTCTGGAAATACAGTACAGAACAACAGGAAAAAATTCTTGCCCTCATGGAGCTTAATTTCTATTAGACAGTGTTGGGGAGTCAGGGAAGATACATGATAAACAATAAATAAAATATATGGCATTTTAGGGGTTTCCCAGGTGGTGCTAGTGGTAAAGAATGTATCTGCCAATGCAGGTGACATAAGAGACATGGGTACGATCCCTGGATCGGGAAGATCCCCTGGAGGAGAGCATGGCAACCCACTCCAATAACCTTGCCTGGAGAATCCCATGGACAGAGGAGCTTGGCAAGCTACAACCCATAAGGCTGCACAGAGCGGGCCATGACTGAAGTGACTTGGCACATGGCGTGTTAGATGGTGTTAAATAAGCAGGAAAGAAGAACAGTGAGTATGACAGATAATAAATATCTGTTGAATAAATGCAATGAACTTCTTACCAAAACTTGAAGAAGATAAAATGCAAAATATCATCAAAATAACAACCTGACCCAAGGAAAATGAGAATATAAACAAAAATCAAAACCAGGAAAAGACTCAAGTCAGTGAAGTTTGAGCTATACACTTGGCTCTGAGCTTCCTTGTCACCAAAGCAAAACATGAGATACCACCAGTCACATCGTTCTATTTTTTTTAATATTCATTTATATATTTGGCTGCGCTGGATCTTACTCGCTGCGCGTGGCATCTTCAACATTCGCTGTGGTATGCAGGATATTTAGTTGCGGCACGTGAACTCTTAGTTGCAGCATGCAGTTCTAGTCCCCTGAACCAGGCTCAAATCCCTTGCATTGGGAGTGCAGAGTGTCAGCCACTGGACCACCAGGGAAGCCCCACAGTGTTCTTATCATCAGAAAGGAGGAAGCACACCAGTGTCCCAGGGATAAAGAGACAGAGCAGTCTACGTCTTCCTCCCTGACAGAGAGCCAAGTGAGATGGCAGCTGTGAAAATAACCTAAGTAAACGCAAAGTACTATGTTACACAGGGAGGCATTAGCATTAGAATTCTTTCCCAAGATGGAAGAGAAAATTTATTGTTGTGACATCTTTGTTTTTCCTGGAAGGGTGCTCAGTAAATTCACCTTTGCAGGCAAAGTAACTTTCAAATCGGCTAAAGTTTAGATGTTGGAATCCAACCATCACTTCAGCCCGCAACAATTTCAATCAGTTCATACAAGTTCCACCATCTCCCTTCCCTGACCTTTACAAGGGGAAGGAGGCTGCCCAGCAGCAGCCGGGCAGACATTAAAGATGCCCTGGGTCTTGGGAGGATGGAGGCTGGAGATGCTGGGGGCTTTTCTGACTGCTCCGCTCTCATAACCCCAAGGCCTCAGTGAGTCCATCCTCAGTGACGCAAACAGGACTTATAAGCAGAGAGACCTGGAGCCAAGACAGTGCTGCTAAGGGCGGAGAAAAGGAGCCACACCATCCTCACTTTCCTGATACTTTATTTGTCTTCCTCTTGTCCTGGCTTGCCATACATCTCTTGATGTTTTTGTGCTCCCTTCTCACCAGCATCACCACCATCACGGACTTACAGAAGACTTACGTCCTCTATGTTTCATGGAGACAAGACAGTTCAGCAGGACAGACAGACAGGCTGATTTTGTCTTTCTCTGTGGCTGTTATCCCGTGTCTGTGTGTCTGTCTCCCACACACAGACATACCAAATACAGACCTGTGTGTGCTTCAGAGACAGAGAAAGAGGGTTTGATGGGAAAACAATAAATAAAAATACCAGCTACCTTGATTAACAGGCTGTCTTTCATCTAGATGGAAAAAAAATAAAACCATAAAACCTGATTAGATCAGAAGCACTTTAGAACTCTAAATGGGGCTCGAAGAATTCATTTTGCGGCTATTTGAAACATTAAACAATGAGCCACCTGTCTTAGATGCTTATATTGCAAACATCAAGCTCTAAGGACCAGCTACAGTCAGAGAGGAAAAGATCTGAGTGTTTCACCAAAGATGTCACCACACTGTGAATCTGCTGCCCTTTGAAGCTCCCCCCCTAAAATGTGAACGAGAGAGCATGCCCACCAGGGACTGGCATCAACAACAGACACGGGCCCCTTTACAGGTACCCACTTTGGTATCAAAGAGATATCATTAATGAAAGAAGAGCTTGCTTCAGGGTTTCTATTTTAGACATACTAGTAAATATAACTCTGCAGACACGGTCTTGGGGCTGGGACCAGCTCGCGCTGCAGAGGGGTTGTTTGAAGTGCACCTTAAGTGTGGTCTTTGAAGTTCTGAGCTGTGGTACTTGTGGTTGTGTCTCTTTCTTTCTCTCTGCCGTGGCGGAGTTGTCAACTACTCTTCAGTGGCTTACATAACACCCGCCTGAAGAGGGCAAGGACCTGGGGGTCCAGTGTGCCGGAATTGTGGGTGGCCACCCTTGGTATTGGAAGACAGCAGCATCCCTGGCCTCCAGCCATGGGATGCTTGTAGGTCTGCCTGTGGTCGTGACAAAGAAGTCCCCAGACATTGCCAAACATCACCCTGGGGAGTGAAACAGTCCCCTGCTGAGGACCTCTGCCGACAGTGCTCCTCTCAACATCCCTCAAGCTTTATTAAGTAGGATTGTAAATTTCGTTCTAAGACTCACAGATCTCAAAATTAAACTTACAGTTTTCAAAGGGGAAACATGGGGGGAAGTAATAAATTAAGAGACTGGAATGAACACACATGCAGTCCTATTTAAGGAAGAGATAACTAGAGATCAAATCAGATGGCGGAGTAGAATGACGTGCGCTCGTCACTGTGAGAGCACAGAAGTCACAACTAGCTACTGAACAGCTGTTGACAGAAGGACCCTGGAGCCCACTGAAAAAAGATACCTCATGTCCAAAGACAAAGGAGGTGGTAGGAGGGGCACAATCACGATAAAAGAGACAGCTAACAAGGACCTACTGTATAGCACAGGGAACTCTATTCAATATCCTGTATATTAGCTACTTGGGAAAATAATCTGGAAAATAATGTGTGTATATTATATATACATATATATGTACATGTATGCATACACACATATATATATAGTAGTAGTGTTAGTCACTCGGTCGTGTCTGACTCTTTGTGACCCCATGGACTGTAGCCCGCCAGGCTCCTCTGTCCATGGAATTCTCCAGGCAAGAATACTGGAGTTGGTTGCCATTTCCTTCTCCCATATGTGTGTGTATATGTGTGTGTGTGTGTGTATAACCTTGAAGGCCTTCCTGTAAATACAACAGTTCACCCATGTCCCTCTCAGGTGTGGCACCTGAATGAGTATTGCCAGAGACAACTTAGACAGAATGGTACTTGGGTAATCTCATATTTTCTACTACCTTTCTAATAGTAATAAGTATTCCAATAGTAATAAGTAAATAGATGTGTGTGTGTGTGCTCAGTCGCTCAGTCGTGACCAACTTTGTGACGCCCATGGACTGTAGGCCACCAGGCACCTCTGTCCATGGTATTCTCCAGGCAAGAATAGTGGTGTGGATTGCCATTTCCACTCCATACGAACTGACTCACTTTGCTGTACACCTGAAACTAACACAACATTGTAGATCAACTATACTCCAATAAAAATTAATATATATATATAAATTTTAAAAATAAACTTTGTTCTAAATATTTGTTGATTGATATTATGATTTTTCTTTAACCTATGAATCAATTCAAAGGGTAATAAATTCTAAACGTTTGTTGCCTTTTTTTGTTGTTCAGTCACTAAGTCGTGTCCAACTCTTTGTGACCCCATGGACTGCAGGACACCAGGCTCCTCTGTCTTTCACTGTCTCCCAGAGCTTGCTGAAATTCATGTTCATGGAGTCGGTTATACTATCTAACCACTGCATCCTCTGCTGCCCCTTTCTCCTTCTGCCTTCAATCCTTACCAGCATCAGTGTCTTTTCCAATGAGTCAGCTCTTCGCATCAGGTGGCCAAAGTATTGAAGCCTTTTTTAGTCACCTTTTCATTGTTCATTTATAACCTAATTAGACTGTAGTTGGCAAAGGTGGGCTCTATGAGCCTTACTTTTTGGGCATGTGTGGGGAATTGCTTTGTGGCTGAGTACCTTGTCAGTTACTATAACTATTTCTTACCTGTTTGAAAAATGTGCCTCCTTTTACTGTTGGGTACAAGATTCTAAACAGGTCTGTTAAATCTTCAGTCTTGTTCATTGGTGTCATTTGAATCTTAGACATTGTTGCCAATTTTTATGTTACCTGACCCATCACTCACCAGAAAAGGGTATTTTAAAATCTGTAACAATTTGTCAGTACCTCCCTGAAATTCAGCCAGCTTTTTGCTTTTCTGCATTCTGAGTGTTTAGAATAAATAAATGCAAATTTGGATTGGTTATATCCCTTGGACTGCAAGGAGATCCAACCAGTCCATCCTAAAGGAGATTAGTCCTGGGTGTTCATCGGAAGGACTGATGTTGAAGCTGAAACTCCAATACTTTGGCCACCTCATGCGAAGAGTTGACTCACTGGAAAAGACCCTGATGCTGGGAAGGATTGGGGGCAGGAGAAGGGGACGACAGAGGATGAGATGGCTAGATGGTATCACTGACTTGATGGACATGGGTTTGGGTGGACTCCGGGAGTTGGTGATGGAGAGGGAGGCCTGGCATGCTGCGGTTCATGGGGTCGCAAAGAGTCGGACACGACTGAGCGACTGAACTGAAGATGCCTTCCTGATGAATTGTTCCTTTTATCATGATATAATAACTCTTTTTGCCTTAAAGACATTTACTTTGCTACAGCCTTATAGCTAGTTTTGTTTTGATTAGTATTTGCTTAGTATACATACCTCTTTTTATCCTTTACTTTCAATTTTTTGGAATCCTTCTGTTTTAGGTATGTATTTTGAAGGCAGCATAAGTAAGTTTTCTTTCTATTGCTTTCTCATTGAACCTGACAATTGTCTTTTAAGTAGTGAGTGTAATCCATTTAAATTTATCGTGTTTCTTCAGACATAGAGAACAGACTTGTGGTTGCCAAGGGGAAAGGGAGTGGCAGAAAGATGGACTGGGAGTTTGGGATTAGCAGATGCAAACTATTATATACAGGATGGATAAACAGCAAGGTCCTACTGTATAGCACAGGGAACTATATTCAATATTCAAAGAATATGAGAAAGAATGTATATATATATTTATGTATAACTGGTTCACTTTGCTGTATAGCAGAAATTAGCACAACATTGTAAATGAGCTATACTTGAATAAAAGATATTTTTTAAAAAGTTGCTGTGTTTCTTAATATGTTTATATTTATTTCCACTATTTCTTTCTGTTTACTCTTCTTTTTCAAGCCTTTTCTTCTTCTTTTCCTGTCTTTTTTGGATTGATTAAGACCTCTATATTTCTCTTTTCCCCTCAATTAATTTAGAAATTACATGATCTGTTTTTACTCTTTCAGGGCTTAGCCTGAAACTTTTGTCAAGCCAGTTGGACCTAAATTCTAAAGTTAATATTAGTACCCTCTGCCTAAATAATATGCTTTAGAACTGTGGTGTTGGAGAAGACTCTTGAAAGTCACTTCGGCTGCAAGGAGATCAAACCAATCAACCCTAAGGGAAATCAGTCCTGAATATTCATTGGAAGGGCTGATGCTGAAGCTGAAACTCCAATACTTTGGCCACCTGATGCCAAGAGCTGACTCATTGGGAAAGACCCTGATGCTGGGAAAGACTGAAGGCAGGAGAAGGAGACGACAGAGGATGAGATGGTTGGTTGGCATCATGGACTCGATGCACATGGGTTTGAGCAATCTCCGGGAGTTGGTGATGGACAGGGAAGCCTGGTGTGCTGCAGTCCATGGGGTCACAAAGAGCTGGGCACAACTGAGTGACTGAACTGAACTGAACTAAGAACCTTTTAACCCGTCTTACATATTATCGCTATCCAGCATTTTCCACTTTAGTTTCACACTCAAGTTTCATCGTTGTTTTACTTTCTTCATTGTTGGTTTTGAACAATTAGTGCATTTTATTTTGGCTTTGCCTAGATGTTTATCAGCATCTTTAATTACCATCCCTTCTTGCCTTAACGTCTTTCCCTCTGAGTTCAGTTTCTTCTTTCCTATAATACCCTAGACATTTTCCATAAGTGTCCTTGAACAATACACTCTTTGGGTCTTTGCTTAAACGTATCTTTACTTCTTCTCATTTTTAAGTGATAATTAAAGATGGTAAAAACGAAGGATGACAGTTATTTTTTTTCCTCTCAGAAACTTAAAAACATTATCTCAGTATTATTATTTCCACTGTTGCTTTTGAGAAATTAGTTATAAGTCCAATTATGATTTCTTTATGAGCAATCCTTATTTCTGTCTCTCTTTTCTTTTAAGATCTTCTATGTCTTTTTTGTTTTTAAGTTTTTCTATGGTTTTATAAGGATATGCCTCATCTTCTCTTTCTTAGGACTCATGTCCTGTCTCTGAAGATTTGTTTCTCTCACAGATTTTGGAAATTTCTTAGCCTTTTTCTCTTTGGTTGCTTTCTTCCCTCATTCTCTTAATATTCTTCTCCTGAAATTTTATCAGTCATGTTTCCCCTCTTTCTATTCTCCATGTCTCTTAATCTTGTGTTTACGTTTTTCATTTATGTATCTATCTGCACTTGGAGTAGTTTTCTGAAATCTGCCAGTTCTTAAACTCTCACTTCAGCTATATGTTGTTGTTCTCAGTCGTGTCCAATTCTTTGTGGCCCCATGGACTGTAGACTGCCAGGCTCCTCTGTCCGTGGGATTCTCCAGGCAATAAGACTGGAGTGGGTTGCCATTTCCTCCTCCGGGGGATCTTCCTGACCCAGGAATTGAACCCATGTCTCCTACATTGGCATGCGGATTCTTTACCCTGAGCCACCAGGAAAGCCCTCAGCTTTGCATAACTCAAGTCAGTTTCTGTACTTCCTTGTTGTAGGTTCAGTTTGTTTCTTCAGATCTGTCCGGGTTTTTCTGGTAGTGTCTTAAGATTTTTTTCCCATTTTTTCCTTTACATATCTTTAACAATTAAAAAAAACCCCACTAATTTCTATTCTGTCTACAATAGCTCTGTTTTCTGAATGAAGATTCCTGGTGGTCTACACCTATTGTTTGTTGCATCTACTGATGTTTGCCCACAGAGGGTTTTGAGATTATCACTTCAGAGTTGTGATATTGTGACTCTGGGCATGAGAATCTGAAGGGCTGCACTAAAGTGTGTGCCCTGCAAAGGTCATTTGTACACAGTTCTCCATGCAGTCCCAGCAGCATCATCCACCAAAGATGCTTTCTTATTATTTTGTTAAGTCAAGGGTTCCTGGACCACTCAAGTAATGTCAATGCAAACCCCTGCTCCCCTTCAGTAGAAGTGTGGAGTTGTAACTGCCATGAATGTCCCTTGAAATTTCTCAAAACTTTCATTCATTCCTCTTTCATCCTTTCATCCAGCAAAAATCTTTAAGCACATCCTCTCTGCTAGACACTGTGACAGAATGGCGACTCAGTCATTATTTTGTGAATTTATTGGTTCAATCAACGGTGTCTAAGCACCTAATAAGTGCAGGGCATAGAAAAGTGAAAGTGTTAGTTGCTCAGTTGTGTCCTACTCTTTTCGACCCCATGGACTGTGGCCTGCCAGGCCCCTCTGTCCATGGGATTCTTCAGGCAAGAATACTGGAGTGTGTTGCCATTCCATTCTCCAGGGGATCTTTCCAACCCAAGAATCGAACCCAGGTCTCCTGTACTGCAGGCAGATTCTTTACCGTCTGAGCCATCAGGGAAGCCCTTAGGCCTAGATAGGGTCTCCGTTTTCAAATAGCTTAATATTAATACTATTAAGATTCAGGCAAGAGACAAGTAAACAAATAAATAAACTAGGAGTTGATGTTTGACAAAAAATGACAAAATTCTATAAAGCGATTATCCCTCAATTAAAAAATTAATTATTTTTGAGATCTCAAACAAATATAAAATAAATAAATAAACTAGTTGAGCCAGTGATAAGGCAAAATAATAGTGAAATCAAAGCATGCTAGAGTGATTATCTTGTATACATGTGACATGCTCTGAGGTTTCTGCCCTCAGAGCAGGTTTCCAGGGAAACCCAGTGCTCCCCAGATGCTCTGGGTGCTGCCGACCTGTATTCTCTGGCCAGGCGAGCCTGACGTGAGCCCACAGCGGGGTATGACCTGACCTGAGGGCAGAGAAGCAGGTTCTTGGAGAGAATGGAGCCAGAAGGACCAGCGCCCCTGCAGAGGTCTCTCTGCTGCCCTGTGTGTCACCGGGGACCGAGCTTCTCGCGCCATGGCCCTGGCTGACCGGCCAGCACTGACTTCTGAGCACGAATATCTTGCCTTCCAGCCATTCAAACGAGCTGCCGTGGCCTCCTTGGTCAGGAACTTTGACTCCCTGCTGACCTGGTTTTGAACTAGTGACCTGGAGGTGAGTGACTCCATATCTCATTACTAATTCCTCACAGCCATGGCTTCTTCCTACCGGCCATGAGCCCGAGGCCTGGATGAAGATGGGGGCAAAGGGCCAGCCAGGGGCCCCGGACCCATCCGTCCACCCAGCTCCGGCCCCTGCCATCTGGCCTCCTGCCTCCCGCCCGGCCCCCACCAGGGCTCAAGCCTGGCCTGATCCAACAGGCTTTAGAAGAGGCCAAGGTCACCGTGGGCCGACCTCCACAGATGGATGCAGCCTGACACCGCAGCTGTGGTCCAGCCTGACCAGGGATGTTCAGGGGCCACTTACGCCAGATGAGGGCTGGGCCTCCACCAGCGAGGCCGTGACCATAGACCCAGAGATCACGGCTTGACTTCCCCTACCACCCAGCTCCTTCTGGACCGAAGTCTCCTCACTTTCCAGCCCTGCTCCTTCCCTGTCCCTCAGGACACCGTCAGCCCTTCGGAGTTAGGTGGTGGGGTTACATGAGTACGCAAAGTGCTCAGAAGGGTGGTCGGCAAGCTCAGCGATGGCTGTTGAGGCCACTCGTTTGCCTGGCTACCTTCCTCAGGGGTCTGCTGTCCCCCAACCATGCCAAGGGCCCTGTGTGCTGCCCGTCTGGCACAGAAGTAGCTCAAGATGTCTGGGGGCTGCAGGAATGTCAACTGACTGGACTCCAGATCACTCTCCACTGACCAGAGCTTTGGGGCATCGGAAGGTGGGGGGCATCAAACCAAATCTAGTGTTAGCCTGCTAACGAATAACTTCGTCCAAAATCCTAACAGGCCAAGTAGAGTGGATGTGTCCAATCCCGGCTGCGTCCAGCTACATTGTGGCTGATGGTGTTTCCCAACGGCAACCACATCCTAAGACACTGATGCTCTCCTGCTGAGAGATGGGGTCTTCCTCCCTCACCTGGCATTGGGGTGAACTGGGGTGACCATCATGGAGATGAAGCGTTGTGATGTCTGATGCTGGGATTAGAAAAGAAGGGGTTGGTGTTCAGGGGGTGGGTGCTCCACCCAGGAACTTGAGCAAGCAGTGGGTGACATTCCAGAGGATCAGCAAACGCCAGTCCCTTCAGTTCTCGGGGCCACGGAGAAGTGTGGCCCTCCTGGACTGCAGGCTCGACGGTGTCCTTCAAGGGGCCAGGCTGGAGCTGTGGAGGCTGAGGGAGTAGTGGTCAGAGCCCCAGAAGCATCAGTCCTTGCTCTGTGCTTTGACTGAGATCATTCAGCTAGGCCCAAAATACATTCTTCTTTGTAGGGACTTGTGGTCCAGGGAAGTGAAAGTGCTTTGTCTCTTCTAAGAATTACAAGCTTAACCATCGCACGTCGAGTATGCTTCTGTAAGCGCGGGTATCACATCGCACTGGGATATTCCACCTGTACATCTATTCCCTCCACTAGACTGTGAGCTCCTCCAGGACGAGTATCCTTCCTCATTCATTCTGGGCCTCTCTTCGGTGACTGAGGAAGGAAGTGGTGAGGATGACTACGATGTAGCCAGACCAGGGTGGATTCAACTTTCATTCCAGGTCTCTTTGGATTTATGTCAACTGCGGTGAGTTTATTTCAACAGTGGTCATATCCAGCAGTTTGGACACTAAAGATAATCTGGTGTGAAATGATTACAATCAATGTTTGCTAGAGAGGTAGATGAGGTTGTGGTGTTTTAGTTAACAATAGATTAATGAAACAGTGAGACAAATGCTGTATGATATCGCTTAAGTTAGTGGTTACCAGTGGGGAGAGGGGAGGGTGGAGGGGCAGCAGAGGGGTGGAGAATTCAGAGATTCAAACTATTAAGTATAAAATAAGCTACAAGAATACAGTGTACAACACAGGTATAAGAGCCAATATTTTATAATAACTATAAATGGAGCATTACTTTAAAAATTGAGTCATTATATTGTACACCTGTAACATATAAAATTGTGTAACAAGTACACTAGATTAGGGGCTCCCAGATGGCTCAGTGGGTAAAGAATTCACCTGCCAGTGCAGGAGACACAGAAGACAAGAGTTCGATCCCTGGGTCCAGAAGATCCCTTGGAACACGAAACAGCAACCCACTCCAGTATTCTTGCCTGGAAAATTCCATGGACAGAGGAGTCTAGTGTGCTCTTAGTCCATGGAGTTGCAAAGAGTTGGTTACAACTGAGCACACACACAAAATATGGCACATACTTAAATTAAGAAATAAAACATAGTGGGATGAATTGGGAGATTGGGATTGTCTTATAGTCACTATTGATACTATGTATAAAATAGATAACTGATGAGAACCTACTATGTAACACAGGGAACTCTACTCAGTGCTCTGTGGTGACTTAGATGGGAAGGAAATCCAAAAAGAGGGGATATTTGTACATATATGGCTGGTTCACTTTGCTGTACTGCAGAAACTAACACAGCATTGTAAAGCAACTATCCTCCAAGAAAAAATTACCTAAAAAATCTAAAAACAGCAATTAATAGAAATACAATTGATTTTTGTACATACATCTTGTAGCCTGGCTAAACACTGTTTTTAAATCTCTTTTTAAAAAAAAAAATTTTCCATCTACACAATTATTTTGTCTGTGAATAAAGACAATTTAAATCCGTTTTTTCAAAAAATAAATTGCAGAGTGAAAGAATACAAGAATAAAAATGATCAGCTTTAAAACTGCCTATGAGTCTGTTCATATAAAGTTAATTATGAGTAGGATTCTCTCCTAAGAGGCTGCTAAGATATGTTGCTTCTGGTTCTCTTCTACTAAGAGTTCTCTGAGAAATCAGATCTCTTCTAAACTGGGAGGGAGCATTAAGGACCCATGGGGATCACTTTTCTATCTGGTCTTTGGATGTAGAGTGAGAACTACAAGCTTGAGAAACAGCACATGACTTCAAAAAAGAGGGCCTTCTGGGGGCCTTTAACCAACCCATCACAGGGTGCACTGGTCCTACAGCCCTGCTGAGCCAGAGCAAGCTGATTCCTCCAATAGGCTGCTGGTGTCTAGGCTGGTGGCAGAGCTGTCTGCTCTCCACCCTCCTAGCATGGGAGCCGGAATCTTGAAAGAGACCCTGACAGAGCGAGCTTGAATCAGAACCACTTCTTTCTAAGCTTCTGTAAGGGCCCAGATCACCTCCCTGTTGACAGACAGACTGTGGAGCCAGTGGCTGGCCGGCTGCTGAGTGAGAAAGGAGGCACTCTTCCCGTGAGCTCCCTCCAGCTGCTGCCTCCCCCTCGGCCCTGAGAAAGGATCACTCACCTTCCCCTCACCTGGCACTGTGACTCAGACCCCAGGACACAGTCTCACTGCCAAGGGACCTCAGACTTCACTGTGAAGGGCCCTGGCTTTGGCCTCAGGCAGACCTGGATTTGTACCCCAGTTTTGCTGGTTACTGGCTGTATGACCTGGGGTAAGCTATTTGATTCTCTTTGTGCTTTGGTTTACTACTAATAATAATGTGAGGATGACAGGTACAATACTTCTAAAACATCTAATAAGATGCCAGAAATACAGTAAGTGCTAAATAAATGCTTGCTAAATAATTCTGTGAAAGTGAAGTGAAGTCGCTCCGTCATGTCTGACTCTGTGACCCCATGGACTGTAGCCTAGCAGGCTCCTCTGTCCATGGGATTTCCCAGGCAAGGGTACTGGAGTGGGTTGCCATTCCCTTCTCCAGGGGATCTCTCCAACCCAGGGATCAAACCCAGGTCTCCCACATTGCAGGCAGACTTACCATCTGAGCCACCAGGGAAGCCATAAAATAATTCTGTAGTGCCATGCAGTTCCCTGGAGTCCCGAGATCTTTCCCAGGAGTTTGAGAGCCCCTTGGAAAGGGGACAGGGAGGGGAGCTGGGTTATCAGCCTCCCGTTAGCTAAAGCAAATGCTCTGTGGTCTGCTGTTTGTTGTACATCTAAGTCTGAAGCACGTGTTCTAATCCCCTCATGCGGTAGATGGAGAAGCAGAGGCCCAGGGACCCTAGGGATGTCACTTGCTGGTCCAAGATGAAGCTGGAGGCAACACCCTCCCGTGTGTAAGATCACAGGTCCTGCTTTGATGCTGCCCGGGTCAGGCGTCTGCTCTGTCACCGCCTACTTTGCAATCTCAAGCTTATTTCTTGTCTCTTTGTGCCTCGATTTCCTCATCTTTAAAATGCCTGCTTCCATGTGGTCCCTATGTACAATGGAATACTACTCAGCCATAAAGAAAAGAGTGAAATGCTTGGACTTCCCTGGTGGCACAGCGGATAGGAATCACCTGCTAACGCAGGGGATGTGGCTTCGATCCCTGGTCAGGGGAGACCCCACGTGCCGTGGGGCAGCTGAGCCCATGTGCCAGTCACTGAGCCCACGTGCTGCAGGTACTGAAGCCCACACACCTAGCGTCTGGCTCCATAACAAGAGGCCCTGCCACGATGAGACGCCTGAGCCCTGCAACGAAGAGCAGCTCCTGCTTGCCGCAACCAGAGAAAGCCCACGCAGCTAAAAAGACCCAGCGCAGTCGAAAAAGAGTGACAGTAATGTCCTTTACGGCAACATGGGTAGAACTAGAGATGAGTGAGTCAGACAGAGAAAAACAAGTATCGTATGATATCACTTATATGTGGCATCTAAACCATGACAAAAACGTCCTTGTCCACGAAACAGACTCACATAGAGAACAGACTTGTGGTTGCCCAGGGGGAGGTGGGAGTGAGGGAGAGATGGACTGGGATCGGGTAGGAGACACAAACCCACGTATATATAGGATGGATGAACAGCACAATCCTACTGTAGAGCTATATACCTTATCTATATTAGAGTATACCTGTATTATAGGATATTGAATAAAGCTATAACTATATTCAATATCCTTTAATAAGCCATAAGGGAGAAGAAAAAAAATCTGCAAAATGCCTGCTTCTAAGGGTTTTTGTAAAGATTACCTGAAATGTTATATATAAAATTCTCAGAACGGCCTCTGACATAATGTCAAGCCTTAGTGATTATTTCTAAAACACTGGACTCCACTTCACAGTCTAGTAAAATCTAACTGTGAGCAGGATGTTAATGCGTGCTCATCCTTCAGGGCAACCAGGATGCTTCACAAAGTGGAAAAAGCTTTGGTGGGCTGCAACCAGCACAGAAAGGTGTCACGTTTCCTGCAGCCCTGAAGGTCCCTGCCGTGGGTCCGACACTTTTGCTCAGAGAGCGAGTGGACAGATTTAGTTGAGTGAAGGAAAGTCCTTGACAGGCAAAAAATAGAAGTGGCTGGAAGAAGAGAGTCTATTCCAGGCAATTTTTCCTCCACTGTTATCCCTGGAGATAGATTTGAGGAGCAGTGGTATGAGAGGAGGTATGGCAAATGAGGCTTCCCAGGTGGTGCTAGTGGTAAAGAATCCACTTTCTGATGCAGGAGGTGTATGAGACTCAGGTTGAATCCCAGGATCGGGAAGATCCCCGGAGGAGGAAATGGCAACCCACTCCAGTATTCTTGCCCGAAGAATCCCATGGACAGAGGAGCCTGGTGGGCTATGGCCCATGGGGTCACAAAGAGTCAGACACAGCTGAGCACACACATGTGTGGGATGCCTTGGATGCCATTTTGACCACTAGAGGTCAGTGGGCTGTTTGCTATCCTTAGAGGCTGGGTTTCCAGGGAGAGGCAATGTCCATAGCAAGGCTAGCCATGGTACCACCCACCCTGTCCTCTTGTTGGACCTGGGTTTGGTCTGTTTGCCAGGAGTACAGTTCAACCACTTTTGTCTGTGACCGGGTACCATTGACAAGGCATGGCTCTGGGCCAAGGATGGAGAGATCCTTTTCTCCTCTAAAGCAGGCTGGCCCCAAAATTCAAGACCATCAGAGCCCCCATTTTCTAACCAGTACAGTTCAAACTCTTTAATGGCCTCCCAAGGCTGCCTTCTCTGAATTCTATTCTCCTATCCCCAACAGCATTTGATTCTCTAAGCCTATATTCACTCACTGTCTGCTCTTTCCTTCCCCATTTGTCAAACCATCTATAAGATTCTTACTTTTTCACCCACGCCTGCATCAAACCTCATAATGGGGTGATTTTCTCCATACCAGAGTATACTCTATCGGGCTTCCCTTGTGGTTCAGATGGTAAAGAACATGCCTGCAATGCCGGAGACCTGGCTTCGATCCCTGGGTTGAGCAGATTCCCCTGGAGAAGGAAATGGCGACCCACTCCAGTGTTCTTGCCTGGAGAATCTCATGGACAGAGGAGCCTGACGGGCTACAGTCCATGGGGTCACAAAGAGTTGGACACAACTAGACGATTAACACGCACTACATATACAGAGAGTGCTCTGTAACACAAGGTCCCTCTCTCATACCATTTACCACGTACTGCGAGCAACAAAGCTGCATATTTAGCTGAGGAGATAGCTAAGCCAAATGTAGAAGGAGCGGTTTGGATCCTCCTGACTCTCTACAGGGAAGAAAAAGGAGAGAGGTAACACGAAGATGGGATTATAAGCCCCCAAATCCAAACAAACAAACAAACAAAAAAAGAACTTGGAAAACTCCCAGTCTGTCCATACTGCAAAGCATAGGGTTTGTCCTGAAGAGGACACCAAGGGTGTGACAAGGCGATGGTGGGTATGACTCGTGATTTCACCCAGCCCGCCCGGGAGAGGCAGGAGTGGAGACGGGATCATGGCAGCAGACACTCCAGGCTGACCCAGAGGGGACCAAGGAAAAGGGATGGAGTGAATGAAGGCCACGAGGCTTCCTGGATGCTACAGGTTAGGATTGGAGAGGTCTTTGCCTATGGGTGTGTGCTGTCTTTCCAGAAAGGGGAGGAAGGACCCCAGAGGCAATTCAGAGATGACCCCGGGGAGCATAGGCCAGGGGTCAGAGGGGAAAGGGAGGGCCAGGCTGTCTCTGCCTCTGGGTCAGAGGACTGGAATGCTGCCCCCCGCAGAGAGTCACAGCCTGAGCCAGTTCCCAGGGAGTCACCTTATGGACAGGGCCCCACCTGGAGCCCCTGCATAGCCATGCGGGTGACGTTGCCACCCTGGTAGCCTGGATGGCAGAGCTCTGAGCCAAAGAGGATTATTCTTGTGCCCTAGGATCCCAAGGGATTTGCCTTGCTAGGTGTGAGACTTGCTTGGGACCTGTCATCTCGTCCATCTTTCCTATTTTGCTCTTTGTGTGTGTGTGTGTGTGTTTGGCTTTGCTTTCTAATTTAAAAAAAAAAATTTTATTTATTTATGGCCATGCCAGCACATGTGGGGTCTTGAATCCACAACCCCTGCTTTTGAAGCCCAGAGTCTTAATCACTGGACCACCTAAGAAGTCCCATGTTTTGCTCTTTTGGAGGGAGGGTGTCTGTCCAATGCTTGTCTCCTCGCTGTGTTTTGAAAGCATATCTTGTGTGGTTTCACAAGTTCACAGCTAGAGAAAAATGTTGCCTTGGGATAAATAAGACCTCAAATCTTGTTCATATCTGATTTAAAGGCTATTTAGATGATACTGTCCCCTGTCCCAATTCGTATGGTGAAATCCTCACCTCCAATATGATAGCATTTAGAGATGGGGCCTTTGGAAGTTAATTAGGACTTACCTGGTGGCTCAGATGGTAAAGAATCTGCCTGCAATGCGGGAGAGCAGGTTTCAATCCCTGGGTTGGGAAGATCCCCTGGAGAAGAAAATGGCAATCCACTCCAGTATTCTTGCCTGGAGAATCCCATGGACAGAGGAGCCTGGTGGGCTATAGTCCATGGGGTCACCAAGAGTCGGACACAACCGAGCAACTAACATATATATATATATATATATACATAAGATGATACTGAACTTTATATGCAAGAACTGACGCTGGCATCAGCTAAGAATTAGGGGGATGTCGGAGTGGAATGTCTGTATTTTACATGCAAGAAGGACATGATCTGGGGAGGCAGACGCAGAAATCTGGGGACCGAATTGTGTCCCCCCTCCCAATTCGAATGGTGAAGTCCTAACCTCCAACAAGATAGTGTTTGGAGATGGGGCCTTTGGAAGGTAATTAGGTTGAGATGAGGTCATGAGAATAGAGCCCCTCATGATGAAATCAGTGTCCTTATACAAGGAGGGGGAGACCGGGGCTCGCTCTCCTCTCTCTCTGGCATGTGTAGACCTGGCAAGACTCCACAACTGTGAGAAGCAAATGTCTTGTTTCAGACACACCACTGATGGCCTTTGGTTAGAGTAGCCCAAGCCCACAAATGCAACAACCAGAATGTTTTTCTGGGAGGAACCCTCACAAACAGAACTACTGGCTACACAACCCACAGTCGAGAAATCAACAAAGGACCTGCCTGAGCAGAAATTCAAGAAAACACGTGGATCTTGGGAGAGAAATCAGAAACACAAGTCACGATCCTTAGAGGGGTCAGAGATAACATGGGTGTTTGGGTTTTTTTGAAGTGCCAAGCGATCAGGCATCTCAGATGTTTTTCAAAATCACTTCCTTTGGAAAGTCTTCCTAGTATCCCACTGGTTTCTCCCTGAAAGTTTAGCAACTTAGTCCACAAAGGTATTTCCAGAGACAAAAACATTGTCTACTCAGCCCTGTTTACGCAAAGTGGGGATGGGTGCATGTTCTTTTTTGGTCCCCACTGAGAGCCAGGGAGAGCAAAAGCAAGAGACTCCTGTTCACTCATCCCATACAGACAGCAATAAACCTTTGCAGTGTTTATGGCACTTTTTACTATCTTTGTTGATCCTCCTATCAAACCCTGGGAAGTGGTTGGCATCATCATCCCATCTTACAGATAAGAAAACTGAGGCTCAGAAAGGCTAAGTAACTTGCCCGAGGTCATTCCATTCATAAATGAGAGAACTGGGTCCCCAGTCCAAAGCATCTGACTTTAGAGATCTACAGTCATCACTACGCAGCACAGTCTCTTAGGTGTGTGTGTACACGTGTGTGTGTATGTACACAAGCATGTACACGAGAGACAGGTATGTGGCGCAAGGACAGGGGAGTCATTGATTTCTGTCCTTTCAGACTCTGCAAGTGCAAGCCAGACACTTAGAGGGTGGATCACAGTTCTTATTAACATGTTTTATTTAAGACTTCCTGGTGGCTCAGACTGAAAATAACCCACCTGCCAACATAAGAGATGTGGGCTTGTCCCTGAGTCAGGAAGATCCCCTAGAAAAAGAAATGGCTACCCACTCCAGAGCATTCTTGCCTGGAGAATTCCATGGACAGAGGAGCCTGGCAGGCTACAGTCCATAGGATAGCAAAGAGTCAGACACAATTGAGTGACATAATCAAGTTTTATTAACAGATGTGTTTATAAAATACTTAACATTTTGAAAATCATGAATCACAACCTTGTCGTGGCGAAGGGGCTTGCGTCACTCAAAGAAGCAATGAGCCAAGCCTTGCAGGGCCACCCAAGACAGACGGGTCCTAGTGGAGAGTTCTGACAAGACATGGTCCGCTGGGGGAGGGAATGGCAAACCATTTATGCGTTCTTGCTGCAAGAACCCTACGAGCAGTATGAAAAGGTAAAAAGATATGACATTGGAAGATGAGCCCTTTTTTGCAGAAATGAGGACTGGAGAAGGGGTATGACACAGAGGCCTAGGGGTGGTCATTGCCATTCATACATTCATGTCATTAACGCTCATTCCAAAAAGGCTCACTGAGTCCCTACCGGGCGCTAAGCACGGCGCGGCCTCTCTGGACACCAGGCCTTGTCTCTCCTTTTGCCCCCTCTGCTCCGGCCCCTGCCTGGTCCCGTGATGCTGGTCTTCAGGCAGACTCGGCAGTGGACTCCGGTACCTGGGCAGACAGTCACAGCGGATGGAGCCTTTGCCCGGCACCCCGCAGCGAAGAGGGAGGAATGTGCTTTCACTCTTCCCAGGCTCTGCCTGGGTGTGGTGTGCTGTCACCAGGAGGCTCCTGTGAATAAAGCCTGCCTAATCTCCTTAGCCGGACGGTGGTGTCAGCCGGCTGGGAGCCTGCAGGAAAGTAGCAGCCATGCCTCAGATTCCCCAAATTGTTGGGAGCGGTGAGTGATCCCACAATCCGAGGGGCCTGCACTGGCTTGCTCAAGGGAGGGGAGTGGGACTCAGGGTTTTCTCTCGGTCTGCTGCTCTGGGTGTGCTCTCTGAGGCCCTCTGGCCACCCCAGAGGGGCTGAGCAAATTCCCAGGACGCCAGGGAGCTGGACAGTTTCCAGGAGCACCAACGCTGCCTCGTTCCCACTGGAGAGTGCCCCAGGGACTTACATGAGACATCCACCAGCTCCCCAGCTCGCCCCCTGAGGCTCACCATTTAACATATCCAGAGCTGTGCTTCTGTGGGTCCCTCAGGCTTAAGCAATTTATGAGGCCCTCTTTAAGGAAAAGGACACCAGCCAAACAACTGGAGCCCCCTCGGGTCTTGGGAAGGGTCCAGGCAGAGAGGAGCCCTCCCGATCAGCTTCATCAGCGTCTTGAAAAGACCCCCATTGCCCACACTGCCCTTTTCAGTCTCTCGACTCCATGGATGCATCCAACCCAGGCATCATCCCCGCTCGGGGGGCGTCTGTCTGCCTGATCCTGCCTGGCGTCCTCACTCATGCCTCTACAAGCTAAGTCTGCATGGAAACGAGCCTTTGCTCCTTGAGATGCCAGATTAGCGACATTGACTACTAGAGTCATTAGCCCACGACTCTTTTCCTGGGTGCCTCCTATCTGTTGGCTTCATGCCAGACTCTGACCTCCCATAAGGCAGGGAAATAGATTAGAGACTATGCCGTTCACAGCAGGCACTGAGTCTCAGAGATGTCTGCCTTGCTGCTGGCCAGGATGCTGGGCAGGTCTGTGTTGCCCCCTCCTGGGTTCCATGGGTTCCCCCATCCCATCTTCCGCCCTCTCCATCCCGCACACCCTGTCCTCTGCCCTCCCAAAGCCTCAGCAGAACCAAGATGGCAGACTGCACATGTGAGAACCCTGAGATGCTGTTGTCCGTCTCTCTGATAGCCACCTGGGCTGTCCTTTCACAGAATCCACAATCCTTCATCCGTTCAACCCATTACTGTTCGGAAAACCAGGGCTTCACATGAGGGAGATGCTGCTGCAGGCACTTAGGGATACAGCAGTGAGAAAAACAAATACCTTTTCTGCCTTCGTGGAGCTGAAATTATACTCAGGAGGATTAATAGACAATTAGCTCAGCTGGTAAAGAGTCCGCCTGAAGTGCAGGAGACCCCTGGTTTGATTCTTGGGTCAGGAAGATCCCCTGGAGAAGGAAATGACAACCCACTCCAGTATTTTTGCCTGGAGAATCCCCATGGACAGAGAAACCTGGTGGGCTACAGTCCATGGAGTCAGAAAGTCAGACATGACTGAGTGACAAAGCACAAAGAATCAGTCAAGGCTTCCCTCATGGTTCAGGTAGTAATAAATCCACCTGAAGTGCAGGAGCCCTTGGTTGGATCCCTGGATTGGGCAGATCCCCTGGAGAAGGGAATGGCTACTCCCTCCAGTATTCTTGCCTGGGAAATCCCATGGACAGAAGAGCCTGGCAGGCTACAGTCCATGGGGTAGCAGAGAGTCAGACAAAACTGAGTTGCTAACACATACACAAAGACTCAGTCAGGTTGGTCCTAATCATTTGGCTTCTGTTTGTTTTGATTTTTAAGGGTTACAGTAAAGGGTCGATGCTTTACCCAAATAAGTGAGTCACTAACAGCAGAATTTCAGGCAGTTCTGGGGGAAAACCTTGGGGATTCCTTCAAATCTGCAGACTAAGGTCACAGACAGGGACGAGCTTAGAAATGAAAAACATGCAGTTAAGAGTGGGAGGGTAAAGCAAAAAGAGTGCTGATTATTTCAGTAAAAAAGCAAAGACACTGGAAGTACCTCTCCCTCAAAGAGAAGCATGTGGTGCCAGCTCCAGGGACATCCCCTCTGTCACCAGCTGAGCACCTGGATAAGCAGACCTGAAGGGCAGAGGGGGAGGCCACCTGTGTAAGGTGCCTTTGGGGTCCATCGTTCAGAGTAAGCTCTGTAGGGAAGATGCCTGTGGGGAAGATTTGCACAACCAGGCTAGAAAACATTCCACTGAACTGGAAATGACATTCTTCTCACTGTGCCCTGCCAAAAACAAAACTGCAGGCACGGCAGACATACAGGAGAGGGGTGCCCACTGAGAAGTCCCAGCCCCTCCTTCCTCCGAGCAGCCAGGGAGCATCTTTGCAGCCTGCTAACCTGATTGGCCATGAAGCTTTCAGACTCTTCCGTCACTTCCTGTAGATGAGAGTGAGGTTTTGCTTCTAGTAACTGAGTCTCCCCAGAGAAAGACAACATCAGAGGTCACAGTCTGTCTCTATCACAGGACAGTGGGGAGTTCTTCCAATCTTAAAAAAAAAAAACAAAACACAGCATTGCGGAGGGTCTCTCGTTCCTACATCCTCAGAGACCTCCAGTGGGGTGCCATGTATGCTTCTCTGAGCTACACGCCTTCTAGGTTCCCACTCTTTCCAAATAGTTCCTGTGTCATTGAGGCAGAGGTTTCCAGGAGGAGCTGGAGCCCTCCTCCACCTTTGATCTGGGTGCCATGCTCTCAGGAGCAGAAATCAGCAGGAAGCCTTCGACTTTGCTGTGCAGCCAAAGGGAGAAGCACTGACTCCCCTGGATGGTCCCCTTGGCTCGCAGTGCCAGGAGTGCCACCTGGCAGGGAGCCCAGTGAAGGAGCCCCTTCTCCTTCCCATCTTAATCTCTATCTACAGATTGCAGCCTGAAACCTGCCTTGCAGAGAGTGAGACAGAGAGCTTCAGGGAAGACAGACCTGGATAATCCAGGAACCAGAGCTATCAAAGGGCTTCCCTAGTGGCTCAGATAGTAAGGAGTCTGCCTGCAATGTAGGAGAGCCAGGTTCAATCCCCGAATTGGGAAGGTCCCCTAGAGAAGGAAGTGGCAACCCACTCCAGTATTCTTGCCTGGAGAATCCCCATGGACCAAGGAGCCTGGTGGGGTCGCAGAGTCAGACACAACTGAAGCGACTTAGCATAGCACAGAGCAATCAAAAGTAAACAAAACTATTCAGAGAAGCAAGGGCTGACCCCACTGTTGAGCTCTGTCTGAGCTTGAGGCTGGACAAGCTTTTGAAAAACACCCCCTTTCTCCTTCCCAAGTTCAACTCATTTCCACCTAGTAAACTTTCACTTTTTTTCCACATTTATTCTAGTAAGCATACTGTCTATTAAGTTCCAAACTTAATAGAGTTTGGACACACTCTCTGCCCTCAGGGAGCTCCCAGAGTGGGTAGAAGGGACAGCTCAAGTGGGGTGGGCAAACTGGGATCCCATCCCCATGCTAACATGGCCCATGGCCTCTTTTTATAGGACCTGTCAGCTTTTTTCCTGGTTTTTATAAAATTCAAAAGAGGAGTTGTACATTGTTCCATGTGGAAAGTGAAAGCGAAAGTCGCTCAGTCTTGTCTGACTCTGCGATCCCATAAACTATACAGTCCATGGAATTCTCCAGGCCAGAATACTGGAGTGGGTAGCCTTTCCCTTCTCCAGGGTGCTCCAAGTGGAAATTATATGAAATTCAGATCTCAGTGTCCACACATAAAGTTCTACTTGAACACGGCACTTGGTGTCTCTGTGCTTCACAGTTGCTTTCGCTCTATGGTGGCCATGGTGAGTAGTGGCATCAGAGGCCATGTGGGCCACAGAGCCCAGATGGTTTGCTCTCTGATCTTTCACTGAATAAGTTTGCTGACTCTTGGGCTAGAGTTCTATCTCCAGCAGAAATAATACAAGGTCATTTCCAAAGGTGAGAAAACTCCCATGCTGTCAAAGCGTTCTTGGGTAACCTATTATTTATAACCAATGCCTTGATGATTTGGTGAACTGCAGCTCTGCTGTGATGCAGGGTTTTTAATAGTCTGGGGGAAAGGACTCAGCCTCCCCCAAAGAAGTTGCTGAAGTGAGATCAGAATGAGTCTTGGAGAGAGAAGAGCATGCTGGTGACACACAGAGTCAGTCAGATCTCCTGGGCTCAAGTCAGAGCCCCACCACAGACAGAGGGACCTTGGACAAGAGGCTCAGCTTGACTGTTTCAGCTTCATGACCTATAAACTGAGCATAAGAAAAATATTTACTTACCAGGGATTTTCCTAAAGATTAGTCAATTAAAAGATATAAAACATTAAAAAAGATATAAAACATTTAAAAGATTGCCCATGATTATTACTGAGAAACGTCACGACTCTTGCGTTTTTTTAAAGCTCATGTGCTTGTATGCTGCCATTTGGTGATGAGTGATGCTGGTTAATGTTGACTATGTTCTTCTAAGGAAGTTGGTTTGTTTGTCTGTTTAGAAAAATCTTTGGATGGAAAAAAAGGAATCCTCCTGTATGGATGGTAGGATTGTAAACTGGTACTGCTGCTGTGGGATTACCTGGTGGCTCAGATGGTAAAGAATCTGCCTGCAATGCAGGAGACTTGGGTTTGATCCCTGGGTAGGGAAGATGCTCTGGAGATGAGAATGGCAACCCACTTCAATATTCATGCCTGGAGAAGTCCATAGACAGAGGAGCCTGGAGGGCTATAGTCCATGGGGTTGCAAAGAGTCGAACACAGTTGAGCAACAACACACAATACCGCTGTGGAAAACAGTGTGGAGGTTCCTCCAGAAATTAAAAATAAAACTGCCATATGATCTAGCAATTTCATTTCTGGGTATTTATCTGAAGAAAATGAAAACACTAATTTGAAAAGATATATACACACAAATGTTCACTGAAGCATTATTTATGATAGCCAAGATATGAAACCAAATTGTCTGTTGATAGATAAATGCATAAAGAAGATGTGAAGATATATATATATATATATGTATGTGTGTATATATATATATATATACACACACACACAAATAGTATTTCATTATATACACATGTATATAGTAAAATACTACTTAGTCATCAAAACCGAACTCTTACCCTTTGTGACAACAAGGATAGATCTAGAAGGTATTATGCAAGGTAAATTGAGAGAGCAAGAGAGTTCCAGAAAAACATCTATCTGCTTTATTGACTATGCCAAAGCCTTTGACTGTGTGAATCACAATAAACTGTGGAAAATTCTTAAAGAGATGAGAATACCATCTGACCTGTCTCTTGAGAAACCTGTATGCAGGTCAGGAAGCAACAGTTAGAACTGGACATGGAACAACAGACTGGTTCCAAATAGGAAAAGGTGTACATCAAGGCTGTATATTGTCACCAGCTTATTTAACTTACAGGCAGAATACATCATGAGAAATGCTGGGCTGGATGAAGCACAAGCTGGAATCAAGATTGCAGGGAGAAATATCAATAATCTCAGGTATGCAGATGACACCACCCTTATGGCAGAAAGTGAAGAGGAACTAAAAAGCCTCTTGCAGAAAGTGAAAGAGGAGAGTGAAAAAGTTGGCTTAAGGCTCAACATTAAGAAAACTAAGCTCATGGCATCTGATCCCATCACTTCATGGGGAAAAGATAGGGAAACAGTGTAAACAGTGTCAGATTCTATTTTGGGGGGCTCCAAAATCACTGTAGATGGTGATTGCAGCCATGAAATCAAAAGCCGCTTACTCCTTGGAAGGAGAGTTATGGCCAACCTAGATAGCATATTGAAAAGCAGAGACATTACTTTGCCAACAAAGGTACATCTAGTCAAGGCTATGGTTTTTCCAGTAGTCATGTATGGATGTGAGAGTTGGACAGTGAAGAAGGCTGAGCACCGAATAATTGATGCTTTTGAACTGTGGTGTTGGAGAAGACTCTTGAGAGTCCCTTGGACTGCAAGGAGATCCAACCAGTCCATCCTAAAGGAGATCAGTGCTGGGTGTTCATTGGAAGGACTGATATTGAAGCTGAAACTCCAATACTTTGGCCACCTCATGTGAAGAGTTGACTCATTGGAAAAGACCCTGATGCTGGGAAGGATTGGGGGCAGGAGGAGAAGGGGACAACAGAGGATGAGATGGCTGGATGGCATCACCGACTCGATGGATATGGGTTTGGGTGGACTCCGGGAGTTGGTGATGGACAGGGAGGCCTGGCGTGCTGCAGTTCATGGGGTAGCAAAGGGTAGGACATGACTGAGCGACTGAACTGAACTGAAATTGAGAAAAATAAATACTTTATGACTTCACTTACATGTAAAACCTGAAAAGCAGAACAAACAAAAACAGCAAAATGAAAACAGACTCCTAAATACAGAGAATCATCAGGCTGTTGCCAGAGGAAACGGAGGGGGTGGGGGGCCAAGAAGATGAAGAGGATTGAGACACACAGATCTCTAGACAGAAAATACATGAACCATAGGGATCTGATACACCAAGAAAAGATTACAGTCAATAATGTCGTAATACTTTGTATGGGGACAGATGGTTACTAGACTTATCATGGTGATCATTTCACAATGCATGCAAATGTCCAATCACCATAGCACACCTGAAACCAGCATCATGTTTTCCACTAACTTGCAATTTAAAAATGAACATGGATACATTGTGATTACAGTTATATAAATAAAACATGCATTTGAATAAAAACATTAAACAACCTTCCTCAATAAATCTAGGGAAGTTAACTGGTTGTACAATGAAATTGAAATTTCTCTAGAGAAAAATCAGGACAAAGACATGACATAATTTCATTCTCTGCAGTGTAGACACGGATCGGGGTCAGCCAAGCTCTCAACCCAGTGAGATAAGCAGGATTTGCTTTTCTGTTGAACATTAAGAGAAGTTTCTGGTGGCAGCAAACTGCAGAGCAGAGGGTTAAAAGAGGTAAAGACCCGTTCACCCTCATAACCAACCACAACAGAATAGAGAAGCTAGTTCATGCATGCTAAAAATAAATCTTATCCCAGAAGTCAGTGAAAACTGTATTCAGAACGGTTTGATATATGTGAAGTTAGACATATATGTACTACTGCATATAAATAGGTAACTAATGAGGACCTACTGTATAGCACAGTGGACTCTACTCAATTCTCTGGAATGACCTATATGGGAAAAGAATCTAAAATAGAGTAGATATACGTATAACTGATCCACTTTGCTGTACACCTGAAACTAACACAACACTGTAAATCAACCAGACTCCAATAATTTTTTAAAATGTGATTAGATACGAAGATACTTCATGTTTTCTGTGCATTTTCCTGTGTGTTATATCATTTTTTAACTTTGATCTAATTGGCACAAGTAGATATCAGGGTTAGTAGATATTAGGGGGGATTTCCCTGGTAGTTCAGCCGGTAAAGAATCCACCTGCAATGCAAGAGACCCCGGTTCAAGTCCTGGGTTGGGAAAATCCCTTGGAAAAGGGATAGGGTACCCACTCAAGTATTCTTGGGCTTCCCTTGTGGCTCAGATAGGAAAGAAACTGCCTGCAATGCAGGAGACCTAGATTCGATCCCTGGGTTGGGAAAATCCACTGGGGGAAGGCAAGGCAATCCACTCCAGTATTCTTGCCTGGAGAATCCCCAAGGACAGAAAAGCCTGGTGGGCTACAGTCAAGGGGTCACAAAGAGTCAGACATGACTGAGTGAGCAAGCACAGATATTAGGCAGCAATTCCAACTAGCGGTAAGACTTTCATGAAGAAGGACATTTTTGCAGAAAATGCACAAAGGACTTGATCGCACTTTTTAAAGTTTTCTTCATCTGTAGGGAAAACATGAGGTCTCTAGCTGCCTCGCCGTCTCATTCCTCCCATTGAGATGGAATTGCCCCCAAGTGACAGAGGCTACTAGGAAGAACTCTCCGGCTTCTCCCAGCCTTGCTTGTCGACCTCCAACCTTTTCAATGACTGTCAACATCCCAGCGTTGACAACGAGGGTGGTGTGTTCAGGTGACGGTGTAATGAACATCAGCTCCGTGACCTTCAACAACCCGGTCGCCTCCCTGACCTCAGTTTTCTCATCTGACAAAAGAGGGGAGCCAATGGCTTAAACTTTAAGCTCTCTCTGAATTTTTAGAGACCATGACCTTTCAGTTGCAAACTGGCAGTGTGACTTTAGTCATCTCTGCTACTGTATTTGTTCAACACTTCAGGGTCTAGAACGGAGACAGGTAAGGGGGAGGAAGTGGGTAAAATGATGATTGATAGATATTTTAACACTTGTTCTCTCTTTCTGTGAAAGAGACTCGGAAGAAAGCAAGACAGTTGGTTTCCCTTTGAACTTTCTACCTTCTCTTAAACGTCTGATATGGGCTGATGTGAACACTACAAGGTCCCCGACGGAAGAACTGCTCATCACTGTGTCCAGGCAGTTTTCTGTAGGAGTTCATCCTGTGGTGACTGGGAAGAACCTGGGTAACCCATGAATGCATTCCCTTAGCTACGTGTGTGGGTGTGTGTGCTCAGTCGCTTCAGTCATGCCCAATTCTTTGCCATCCCCTGGACTGTAGCCCATCAGGCTCCTCTGTCCATGGGATTCTCCAGACAAGAATACTAGAGTAGGTAGTCATACCGTTCTCCAGGGGATCTTCCCAACCCAGGGACTGAACCCATGTCTCCTGCATTGCAGGCAGACTCTTCACTGTCTGAGCCACCAGGGAAGTCACCCTTCATCTACTGATGGGGCAGAGTGGACAGGTAGCCACCAGGTCTGGACCTAGGTGTGGACACAGAGGAGGAGCTAGCACTGACATCCTCACAGCTGTGGAGCCCTCATCTGCCTGCTGGCCTGGAAATGAACCGTCTTTGTGGCCACGGGGTAGTTCATCCTTTCAGCTCTTGGCTCAAGATCTTGAGAATCAGGAAAGAGAATCTGATGGGCTTAGTTTAGTTCACACACCACCACTTAGGGCTGGACAAGGGATGGTCCCCCCAGATTATACACAATGGTGGTTGGGTGCTATGAGAAAGAGATATATATGCTGAGATACACATACGTTCACATGTGTACACACAAATCCATAAATGCCCAAAAGAGTGGCCAATAATTAGCCAGGAAGATGTGTTCTTTTTCCATCTATACCTGAAAACGTATGTACAATGGACTCAGACATCACTCTCATGCAAAGAGGCTGCACGATACCTTGGCAAGAATCACACCACACCCCTAGGTCCCCAAAGGAAACAGTACTTCAAAAGGAGAAAGATGAAGCCCTAATCCTCAAAACAGGTTTCTTTCTTAGAGAAGAAAAATAGAGGCCATGTCTTCTCACTGGGAAGCTTCCTATCAGAATTTTCTAGAGACCGGAACAGTGAAACACATTTTTCAAGAGAGTCAGCAAACTAAAATCAGACTTTACCTGCAGTTTTTTGTTGTTTGTTTGTTTTGCTTTGTTTTTTGCTACCCTGTCCCCCTTTATCACGTGGAGATTAAGACTAACAAAGGCCAAAACCCAGGAGACGGGGGTTTCTATGCACTGCTCATGGTGTCAGGTGGGCCAAGGTTCACAAAGGGTCACTTCAGCTCAGTTCTTGGATGTTTGTAAGCTATATTTCAGGCAATTATTTCCCCAGGAAGAAGGGAGACTTTTTCACTAAGTGTTGCACAGTGTAGGCTCTCAATGTGTAGGAAGGAAGTAAAGAAAGGAAGAAGGGAGGGAGGGAAGCAGGAAAGGGTGAGGAGACCCAACCTTGATTCACCAGCATCACAAGAGGATACCACATCCTACTCAAGCTTGACCTTTCTGGCCAGCACCCAGGAGCAGAGATCTAGAAACAGACTCAGGGGAAGGGAGGCAGAATTATTGAGGACTCCTCCCCCTCACTGGGGCTTCCCTGGTGGCTCAGAGGGCAAAGCATCTGTCTGCAATGCAGGAGACCAGGGTTCGATCCCTGGGTCGGGAAGATCCCCTGGAGAAGAAAACGGCAGCCCACTCCAGTGTTCTTGCCTGGAGAATCCCATGGACAGAGGAGCCTGGTGGGCTACAGTCGACCGGGTCGCAAAAAGTTGGACACGACTGGGCGACTTCACTTTCTTTCTTTCCTCTGCTCATTAGCAAAAATGTATGGGTCTTCATCAGGGATACGAACGAGCATGTCTTGAGAGTTCTACTGATCCGTGATCTATTCAAAGAACTAATGACTGCCAGGCTAACGGTTTTATAGTAGAAATGCACAGGCCCCTTCTAATCTAACAATCTTATTTTACAAATGAAGACACTAAGGACTAGAAAAATCATACGGGACTTCTACTTTTGGCCAAAATAGAGCAGCAGGAACCATATTTACCATCTGTTCTAAAACAGATGGAAAAAAAAAAAATCCCTCTCATCAACGTGTGTGTCTCTCTCTCCCCTTTGAAAACCAGCTCAGGACTGAAGCGCAGGGCTGGGACTAGGGTGAGGGCAACTGACGCAGTCTGCCTAGCACCCCAGGCGAGGCCTCCTCAGTCTCGCAGGCGTGGCACTTTGCCTGCCTCCAGGGGACAATGGCATGAGATTGAGGTGAAGATCCAAGTAAAGATCTCAGCGGAGAGCTTGGAGCTCCACTCAGCAGCTTCCTCTCATGTGATTTTGGTCTGGACTCTGTTGTTCAGTTGCTAAGTTGTGTCCAACTCTCTGCAGCCCTATGGACTGCAGCGTGCCAGGCTTCCCTGTCCTTCACTGTCTCCTGGAGTTTGCTCAAACTCATGTCCACTGAGTCGGTGATGCCATCCAACCATCTCATCCCCTGTCTCCCCCTTCTCCTCTTGCCCTCAATCTTTCCCAGCATCCGGGTCTTTTTCAATGAGTCAGCTCTTCGCATCAGGTAGCCAAAGTACTGGATCTTTAATTTCAGCATCAGTCCTTCCAATAAACATTCAGCGTTGATTTCCTTTAGGATTAATTGGTCTACCTTTGATGAAAATGCACACTCATATCAGCCTGCCTGCCTCCTCCACCAAAGCCTCCCCCACCTCCCCTGCCTCCACCTGCTGCCCCTCTGCCTTGCGGGTACCCCAGGGTGGCTGCTGCCCTGAGCCCCGTCCACCTTGGCAGGCGCCACTTCCTCCTACACGCTGACCAAAGATGCTTCTGGAGGACTCAAGCACCAGCCCCCTGGTGCTTCCTCGGACCCATTACACTCTTCCTTCCCAGCTTCGTGTGCTACGCTCAGGGCCTCTGTCAGGCCCACGCAGCATGGACTCCAAGCAGAAAGGGATCCTGAGCAGATTGGACTGGACTGGCCTTGTCCCTGGAGATGCGGGTGTGGGGTGACAGGTGGAGTTAGTCCCCCTGCATCCAGCTAGGGTTTTCTGTCCTCCTCTGCAGATAGACCCTGGTTGCCGGCCGCCTCTTACAGGTGGGCAGTGGGGGAGGACGCTAAGAGGCCGGCCGTGTGCCCCCCTCTGCTAGAAGGCTCTGTTTCCAGCAGGGGTGGAACAGCAGGCCTGCGCCTCTCTCTAGCAGTCAAAACAGAATTTGCAAAACCGAGGACAGACAGCCTTCCTGCGTGTGCCAAGGCCCCTGGCTGATCTGCAGGGCATGCAAGTCTCCCCAGATATCAGTGTGCAGTCGGCACCCTGGGTCATTCCCTGCGTGATGGAGGGAGGGTGTGTGCCTTTCCCTTATCAAATCCAAGGGCAGAAGTGATGATAAGGGCATCTTGGGCTGGGAGGGCCCCCTCCAAGGGTCATCTCTGGCATCCCCCCTACGTCCAGCTAAGGGTTTTCTGTCCTCCTCTGCAGATAGACCCTGGTTGCCGGCCACCTCTTACAGCAGCCCCTCCTCATTAACAGTCCAGCCGTGGGCAGCTCCCTGCGCACGGGATGGTCGGGGGACGATGCCATTCTGAGATCTGGGTTAGACGTCACCTGCTCTCACACAAGACCCATCTCTCTTGTCTTATCTCTTGCGGAGACAGGAACAGAGAGTCATGGGCTGGAGGAGGACCAGGGGGAGGGATTGAAGTCAAAACCAAGGCAGTCCAGTCCAAGGCTGAGGATGCTTGGCTCTGCCTAGATCCTGGCTCCTCAAAGTGTGGTCCACGAGCAGGAAGCGTATGCCTCCCCTGGGTAGCCAAGGAAAAATGTGGGACCTCGGGTCCCGCCTCAGACCTGCTGATTCTGTTTCGGCATTTTTATCAAGGTCTCCCAGGGACTCATCTGCTCATTTAAGTCTGAGAAGCGCTTGACTAGTACTGAGTGCCCTTGTTCACTGTGAGCTTTGGGGCAGGAGTGTCAACCCAGAGTGAGACTGTGTGTGGAGGTGTCAGTGTCCACCCCTCATCACACCCTTCCCCAAGCCCCCTAGCACACTGGGCTCCACTCCAAAACCATTCCAGCCGTCCACTGCTAGCCTCAGACCCCGCAGGCAGGTGGGAGTGGTCCCCGGGCAGTGGGTCCCTCCGTCTCTGTTCCTAATGGAGAAGGCTGCCCACCCCCACATCACCCGGCTTTGGGACTATTTCTGCACACAGCACAGGGCATTTGGTTCAGTGGGGTGGCAAGGGTTTTTGTTTTTTTCTCTTTATGTGTGTGTGATCCATTCGGCTTGCTTCTTTTTTTTTTGAACAAGAGGTGGGTTTTGTGTTTCTGAACGACACCCTTGTGGCCCGTGTCCCCCCCCCCCCCCCCCCACACCAACCCCTTGGAGGAGAGGTTTCTGTTTTTGAAGCATCAGGGTTCTGCCACCCGGACCTGGGGAGGCATATTTAAAGCTGTTTAAACTGACAGACCAGGCAAACAGGATTAACTCTGCGGCCCAGAAGGGGAGGTGTGGGCCGGAGGGGGCCGCCAAACGGTTTACATGGGTGAGCAGGAGGAGGACGGACGGCCGGCCGGCCGGCCGGGCTGGGAAGGAGCCGACCACTCGAGGCGGCCAAGAAGTCTCTATCTGGGAGGTAGGCAGAGAGCTTGCAATCTGCCGGGTGATTGGATTAGACATGGTGTGAAATTCGGAGCAGGGCTGCACGGCTGGGGCCGAGGCCCAGGGCTGCTGCGGGGCCCCAGAGGGCGCAGGGGCTCCTGTCCTGCCTCAGCGGGCCTTGGAGACAGACTAGACGGAACAGCATCTCGGGCGCCCCTACCCGGCCCCATGTTTCCCCGCCCCGCACAGCCTCCCCTGCCTTCTCAGGGGCCTCGGGGCCCAGGGACCCCTATTCACAGCCACCCTGGCTCAGGCCCGCTCTCTTCCTTCACCTTCCTCTTTGTCTCCCTCCAGTCTTCCTCGGGTTCCATCTCTCTCCTGCACAGTCCGGCTCCCCCCAAGGACTCTGCTCCATCTGCATCTGTCCAACACCCTGATTCCACTTCTGTTCTCCACTTTTGGAAGTTCAGACGGATGTCTCTGAGGATTTTGCAACTTCTTCCTGAAGTCTGATCAGGCCATCGGGGCTGGGGCAGTGGGATTTCTCATCGTTGGGAAGTTGACAAGTTTTAAGCCCTTCTGGCAAAGGCGCTAACACCAGGTACAAGTCCAGAAAGGGAAAAGAGGGACTAGACCTCTTGGTCAAAGGGTTGGAACTGGGTTTAACAGGCATTCCCGGACCCCACCCAGTGGAGTGGGAGAGTCAGCCAGGAGAGTCAACTTCTGACTGGCGTGGGTGATGCAAGCTGGTGGCCAGAGTATGGATGCCTGGATCCCGGGCAGAGGGCTGACGCCCAGCATCTCCTGCCCCGACTCTGACTCTTGTCATAAAAGGCAGCAGAGGAGAAGCCACTGCAGGAGGGCCACGACCCAGACACAGGTCTGAGATCTCGGTTTTCTGCCAGCCGAGTGGTCAGCAGAATGCAGCCAATGAGTGACCCCAGATGACTGCTCATGGTCGGGAGAACTGCCTGAATGAGTCCCACCCCATTTCCTGACCCACAGAATTGCTGTTTTAAGGTGGTAAGTTCTGGGGTTGTTTGTTACACAGCAATAGACACACTGAAACACTCTGTGATTGTGTTTGTGGTCCAACACCGGTGAAGCCATCACTTCTTTGCTCATCTTTCAAGGTCAGTCTGTCATCTACTACTGCGTGAGCTACAAACCGCCCATAGGACTGCCGCAGAAGTAGAGGTCACCCAGGCATCATGATGCACACAGTTGGGAGAACTGCCTGAGTGTGTTAGAAAGTGCCAGTGCAGCTCTGGAAAGGAGAAGTGGGTTCCCTACATTTAAGCCTGACATTGTTCCATTCCATCCTCGTTTCTTCGGCTCATTCCCTGCTTTCATTCCCGTGCCATCCAAGGACCATATAGTTTCAATTCCCTGCAGGTGATTTCTAGCTCAGCCCAGGGTCATCATTTTCATCTGTCTCCCGAGAAACTCCTATCATTTCTCTCCACTAAGTACTGGAGTCAAAGTTCACTCCATCATGCCAGCTGCCAGATCTAAGCAGAGCCCCAGGGTGCAGCGTTCTGCCCACGGCCACAGATAGCTAGGTCCCACAGTCTGCTCTCCTGGGGATGTTCGCAGAGCTCTTAGCGTGCAGTTGGTGCTCCAAAGCGAGTCCCCAGGCAGGTAAACCTCCAATGGTTCAGGAATACTATTTTAAATCTTATTAGATAGTGAAACGGAGAAGGCAATGGCACCCCACTCCAGTACTCTTGCCTGGAAAATCCCGTGGACAGAGGAGCCTGGTAGGCTGCAGTCCATGGGGTCGCTAAGAGTCAGACATGACTGAGCAACTTCACTTTCACTTTTCACTTTCATGCATTGGAGAAGAACATGGCAACCCACTCCCGTGTTCTTGCCTGGAGAATCCCAGGGATGGGGGCGCCTGGTGGGCTGCCGTCTATGGGGTTGCACAGAGTCAGACACGACTGAAGTGACTTAGCAGCAGCAGCAGCAGCAGATAATGAGAAGCTGGGGAGGGGAAGGGAGCAAAAATAGTGTACTAAGATGAACTCAAGAGTATTAATACTTTTCTTGGGACTAAGTGGTGGTCCAGTGGGTAAGAGCCCTCCCTCCTGATGCAGGGGGCGTGGGTTCGATTCCTAGTCGGGGAACTGGATCCCACAATCAACCGAAGACCCCACAAGCCGCGACTAAGACCCAACACAGCCAAAATAAATGAAAATTTTAAAAAGAGCCCTTATTCTGGAAAAAAAAAAAAAAAACAACAACCTTACTTCCTATCCATAGGAGACTGGTTCTATAAACCACAATATCCTCACACAATGGAATATTAACAGCTATAAAAACAATTAGGAAGTTTTAAAAATACATTGATACGGAAAGTTAGCCAATGTACACTGTTCTGTAAAAAAAAGAGTTTCAAAATGTGTACAAAGGGTGCTTCCTTTTTGTCTGATGGAGAAGGACAACAATAACGTATACTTACATGTGTTTGTATTTGCATAAAAAACACAGAGAGAACACACATGAAATTAACAACAACGGTTTCTGCTGGCAGAGCAGAGAAGAAAGAGAGACGCCAGGGTCGGCTGGTGACACGGTGAATTGATATTTACCATAAGCTTTTTCATTGTTTTGATCTTGGACCATGTGAATTGCATTACCTAATCCAAAAAAACGCTGGGGGTTGGGGAGAAAGGATACGTACTTTGCCTAACTTGATTAAAGAAAAAGCACAAGAAGAAAGACCAGGATCAGAAGCTTTGGATGGAACCATGACTGTCTCAGTTGCCGGAGGAAAACCCCAGGATTTACAAAGAGCTTGAAAAAAATCTTAGGAAGGAGGTGAGGTGAAGGCAGTGCTTTATCATGGTTTCCAAGAACCTGAAGCCACCTTGGTGCTTGCGGGGCCAGGTGGGAGACACAGGTTCCCATACCTGAAGGAGGCGTTAAACTCTAGGAACTGCTAGGATGTGTTTCCGTTGAGGCTTAGGAATCTCATGCTTTGATTTGGGTGAGTCTTGACTGAGCTTCCAGACCCATGAGTCCGAGATAATTATTCCAGTCCAGATACTCCCTGACAGTGAGGAAGAGTTCTTTTCTCCAGCCAGATCCTAATTGCAGGCGAAAACTGGGGCCAGGGGGCTTGTGCCTTGGGTACCAAACCTGTACAAAGCGCAATGAGTTGTACTTGTTAAATAAGCATCCTTTTCCTTCTTTTATTTTTTTAAAGCAAATCTCTTTAAAATGTTACTTATTTTTGGTTGCACTGGGTCTCTGTTGCTACACACGCTTTTCTCTAGTTTGGGAAAGTGGGGGCTACTCTCTAGTCGTGGTTCTAGGTTCCCCGGCTTCAGCAGTTGTGGCTCACAGGCTTAGTTGCTCCGAGGCATGTGATATCTTCCCGAACCAGGGATTGAACCTGCGCCCCATGCATTGGCAGGTAGATTCTTAACCCCTGGGCCACCAGAGACGTCTCCTTTACTCCTTTTAGAAATAGAATATTATAACTTCCTGGAGAGAGGGACACACACTCCTTTTCCACTCCAGTTATTACTTGTGGAATAAATCAATGAATGAATGCATTGTCTAAAACCCATCAACTATAGTTTATTTGTGAGTTGTGTGAAAAATCACTTGCAACAAGCCATCAAATTATTTTCGGAGGAAACGAAAGTTCCAGTCGTGTCTCACGCTGGGAGGAGGTGACAGCTTTGCCGGTAGAGGGCAGTGGTGACTTGTCAATTAATACAAGTGTGTGTGTGTGTGTGTGTGTGTGTGTGTGTGTCTGCATCCTGCAGCTCACACTCTTCTCTGTTCCTCCTTTCCACCGTCAGCTCCTTCCTGCTCTATCTGTCAAGGCAGAATGACCTGCCTTCGGTCAATACATACACTTCAGTGATGGACACTTGAGGTCATAGTCCTTGACCCACGAAACCCCCTTGGCTGGACTTGGCAAACCCACTCTGTGCTGGAATGAACTTGAATTCTACATTAATACCTTCTTAATAACATTCAGAAACCGTGGGGATTGTTTTCTGGGAAAGAAGATGCCGCCCCCTCCCCTCTTCCCCTGGGGCCCCTGACCCCTCTTTATCTGCTGACAGGCACCATATCTAATCTCGGGAATGAGGGGCAGCTCTGCAAGACCTGGGCGCTTTCCGGGTGGAGGGAGCGGGCAGGGAGGAGCGCTGGGCCAGGATCGCAGGCTGCTCAAATATTTAAGGGTACAAAGAAGCAGCTGTCAAGCACTTGTGCATTCGGGAGGGAGAGGGAGCCGGGTATAATTAGCCTGCCCTGGTTCCCCGCGAGGACTTCTCCCCTGGGGCCCCCTCAGCCCAACCGACTGCATGCAGATCAGCACCAGAGGAGGCTGATGGCTTGCATTCCTTTCCTCCAAAACTCTGGGAAAGAAGACTTTCCTCTCCAGGGTAATAAACGGGGGACGTTCTTCACCCCCTGACTTTTTCTGGACCTCACTTACTTCAGCTAACAAATAGGAGAACTGAATTCACCAACTCCACTTCCAACCTGACAATTCAGTGATGGAATTGAGCGCCTTGGCTTTGGTGGTTGTTCAGCTGCTAAAGATTCGCCTGCAACGTGGGAGACCTGAGTTCGATCCCTGGGTTGGGAAGATTCCCTGGAGAAGGGAACGGCTACCCACTCCAGTATGCTAGCCATGAGAATCCCATGGACTATCAGTCCATGGGGTCGCAAAGAGTTGGACACAACTGAACACCTTTCATTCACACTTCACTACAAAGTGATGGGCCCAGTGGTACCCAGCAGAATGCACACAGGGACCCACTGGGACAAAACTAAGTCCAGAAAGTCAGCTACATGTAAAGTCAGGTCAAGCCTCCTGGGGCCAAGTGTGATATGGACTAGAACCTGTAAGAGGGAGTAAGGGAGGTTTCAGACAGCAAGGGAGAACAATGACACCCAAGTAGGAATCACTCTTTCCATTTGTATGACGCTTATGAAGCGCTTCCACGTCCAGCAGCTCACTGAAACTTCAGGATGGGCTGTGAGGTTGACTAGAGCAGGGCGGCCCCATTTTAAAGATGTGTGCATGTGGGCTCCGTAGCTCAATCATGTCCCACTCTTTGCGATGCCATAAACTACAGTCCATCAGGCTCCTCTGCCCATGGGATGTTCCCGGCAAGAATACTAGAATGGGTTGCCATTTCTTTCTCCAGGGGATCTTCCCCACTCACGGATCAAACCCATGTCTCCTGAGTCTCGTGCCCTGGCAGGCAGATTGTTTACCACTGAGCCATCTGGGAAACCCATTTTAAAAATGAGACTGGAGCAAACACAGGGTAAGCATCCTCTTCTTGTTTCTCCCATTTTCTGATTTCATAGCCAGTGTCCCTGGTATAACTGGGTAGAAGGAACTGGCGGAAAAAAACGAGGCTCCCTGGGTTCCAAACAAAGATGGCAAAAAGTTTGGGTTGGGGGATTTGGGCAAGATCTTCCCCATAGGTGCCCCCAAACAACCCCAATCCTTGTGGGTAGGAGGGGGCTCGAAAGCTGTAAGCTTGTGGGCTACAGAGCTGAAAGGCAGAGCGGAAGGGGAAGACACCATCAATCTTGGTTTTCAGAGGTAGAGACTGAAGACTATTTCATGCTTAGCATTCATTAGACTTCAACATTGCAAAAACAAAAAACTAAAACCCTCTGTGTACCGAGCCTGAAAGGAGCTACATCAAGGGATGAAGGGCACTAATCAATGTGGTCCAGCACCTTCCTCCCCCCTAGCAAGGAATACGGCACTCCTTAATATTAACAGGAGCCTGTAGGGTCCTGGCTGGAACCACTGGGTTACCTGTGACCTGACAGAGCTAGAGAGGGAGGCATGGTGGGGGAGAGAAGCCCTTGTAAATGTGGGTGGAGTCGGCACGCCAAGTTGTGGGGGCAAGTCCCATAGATGTTTTAGAAACACGGTAGGACACAGTTAACTGGATTCATCACCCATCTCAGGTAAGAAATCACTGAAAACGATAGTAACAATTATTGTCCTGTTATGGTAACTTGATATGCGTGCATCCTTAAGTCCTTTCAGTTGTGTCTGATTCTTTGCAACCGCATGGGCTATAGCCCAACAGGCTCCTCTGTCCATGGGGATTCTCCAGGCAAGAATACCGGAGTGGGTTGCCATGCCCTCCGCCAGGGGATCTTCCCAAACTAGGGGTCAAATCCATGCCTCTTATGTCTCCTCCCTTGATAGGCAGGTTCTTTACCACTAGCGCCACCTGGGAAGCCCCGTTTCCTGGTCTCTACACACAAATTTTCTCACTTGATTCCCTAAACCTGGGACACATACAAGGCAGGAATTATTTCTGTTCTTTCACAGAGGAGGAAACTGAGGCCCAGAGTACTGAAATGGTTTGATCAAGGTCATGCAGCTGGTACAGCTCTGAGCTGAAGTTCAAACATGGAATCCTGACTGCATCTCGACCCAGTTTTCTTTTCGGGTAGCTCAGTGGTAAAGAATCTGCCTGCCAATGTAGGAGACTCAGGTTTGATCCCTGATCCGGGAAGATCCCACATGCCACAGAGCAACTAAGCCCAGGTGCCAAATAAATAAATAAATAAGAAAAGACGGAAAGAGAAAGATCCTGAACAGCAGCCTGGCCTCCCAGCCTTCTCTGGGGGCCTTGCGGGTGCTGTGCTAAGTCGCTTCAGTCATGTTCGACTCTGTGCGGCCCCATGGACTGCAGTCCACCAGGCTCCTCTGTCCATGGGATTCTCCAGGCAAGAATACTGGAGAAGGTTGCCATTTCCTCCTCCAGGGGTTCTTCTTGACCCAGTGATCGAACTCAGGTCTCTTGCCTTGCAAGCAGATTCTTTACCATCTGACCCCCCAGAGCTCCAGGTAAAGGCGGTCCAGTACAGAGTTACCTGTGCAGTGCACAGGCTGGAACACCGGACACAGACTCCCCACAACTTCAGGAAGTTTGTGTGGCTTTAAGGAAGCAGAAGGAAGAGGGAAGGAAGGATGGGGATGTAGCAGAGGAGTGCAGAGGGAAATGAAAGAAAAAGTGATGGACTGAGAATCCATAGTCTTTTTTTTTCAACTGAAGTATAATTGACTTACAGTCTTATATTAGTTTCAGAGGAACAACATAGTAATTCAATATTTTTAAACATTACAAGACAATCACCACGATAAGTCTAGTTACCATCTGTCCCTGTACAAAGTTATTACAATGTTATTGGCTATATTCCCTACGCCTGTACGTTACATCTCTGTGATCTATTTAAATTTTATCACTAGGACTTTGCACCTTGTAATACCCTTCATCTATTTTGCCCATCCCCCCTTTCCCTTTTCCCTGGTAATCATCCATTTGTTCTCTGCATCTATGAGTCTGCTTCTGGGGAGTGCAGGGGCGGGGAGGAGAGTTAACGCATTTTTCCATTTGTTTTCTCTTTTTCAGTTCTACGTATAAGTGAAATCACTTGGTATTTGTCCTTCTCTGACTCATTTCACTTAGCATAATATCCTCTAGGTTCATCTATGCATGGGTGCTAAGTCGCTTCAGTTGTGTCTGAGTCTTTGTGACCCTACGGACTATAGCCCCACCAGGCTCCTCTGTCCATGGGATTATCCAGGCAAGAATACCGGAGTGGGTTGCCGTGCCCTCCTCCAGAGGATCTCCCTGACCCAAGGATCGAACACGCATCTCCTGCAATGGCAGGCAGATTCTTTACCACTAGCAACACCTGGAAAGCCACCTGGGATGGACCTAGGTTCATCCATGTTGCAAATAGCAAGATTTCATTCTTTTTCATAGTTGAGTAATACTCCATCTTATACACATATACCACCTCTTCTTTTATTCATTCATCCCTGGATGGACACTTTGGTGGTTTCCATGTCTTGGCTGTTGTAAATGATGCTGCAGTGAACACAGGGGTGTATATATTTTTTCAAATTAGTGTTTTGAAAAATTGAAAAAAAACATTGCTGGGACTTCCCTGGTTGTTCAGTGGCTAAGGCTCTGCACTCCCAAATCAAGGAGTCTGGGTTCGATCACTGGTTGGGGAACTAGATCCCACATGCAGCAACCAAGAGTTCACCTGCCACAACTAAGGCCCAGTGCAGCCAAGTAAAAATTTCAAAAGAAAAAATACTGCTAAGACTATGTCAAAGAGGGTACCGCCTGTGTTCTCTTCTAGGGGTTTTATGGTTTCAGGTCGAAGAATCCCTGGTCTTGGAATTTAGTCCAACTGTGCTTTTATCTGCAACCTGGGGAAAATCACTCCATCAGTCTGAGCCCCAGCATAAAATAAGATGCTGGAACAAATGGATCTAAAGTCCCTTCTGGCTCTAAAACCTTAGGACTAAAAATTCATCTGTGTTCACATGTACACACACACACACACACAGACCATTGCACCCAGATTATGAATGTCAACATTCTTTCATTCATTAAGCAGTTGCCTGTTAAATGCAAAGCAATTGACTAAAGATGAGCATAAGCTGGATGCCTATTTGAATTTCAAAGTAAACCAAATTATTTATGTTAGTATATCAGTCTATGTGTGCCAAGAAGAGGGCTGGAAATTTAGCACAAGTTATCAGTGACTTGGGCAGGCAGGAAATGCTGGGTCCTCACATTCATGGTAGCTGTTACTAAGCTTCCCAGATGATTCAAACGGTAAAGAATCCACCTCTTTACCAGGAGACATGGGTTCGATTCCTGGGTCAGGAAGATCCCCTTGACGAGAGAATGGCTACCCACTCCAATATTCTTGCTTGGAGACTGGGCTACAGTCCACAGGGTCACAAAGAATTGGACACAACTGAGTGACTGAGCACACATCAGTAAGCTCAGAGAGTGTGTCTTGCACATGAACTAAACCAGGTATCCAGTGGCACATGAAGACACAGTGGAACCCAACACACGAGCTCAATGAACCATCTCATGTTCCAAATTCCCCAACGAGAGCCGCAATTGCCCTTAAAACACAGGTTGTCCTCAAGAAGTCCTGTGGACTTTTTCCTGCATTAGGATAGAAAGATGACTGTGGAGGGGAAGGGGTTAACCCGCGGTGGGAGTTTGCTGGTTGGAAGGATTTTTATGAGCCCTGGCAGGGTGAACATGCCTCCTGCCCACTTCTGCCTAGTGCCACGGTGGAATGAAACACTTCCTTCTACACTCCAATTGCATCTGCCCTCCTAATCCCACCTCGAGGCCGGGGCAGAGGGTGGAAGCCAGGAAGGAGAGAGAACCAGTCCAGATTCACAGAGAGGTTGGGTCAGTGGTCCCAGCCCACACAGGAAATCGGATGCAGGGGCCCTGGCGCCCCCGGGGGAATCCATGAGCTCCAGGCTTTGCTTCCAACAGATGCTTGTGTTTCCTGAGATGTTTGTTTAATGGTAGAAACATTTCAGGGGAAACCAGAGACCTGGCTTCTCTGAGGCTCACCTGTTGCTTTGGAATGTATTTATTTGTACATGGGGCCCCATCTCGGCGAACTGTTCCCATCCTCCAGCCAGGAGGCCGATGTGCTTACGTCACCATCTCCACGGCAACAGGCTGTGATATTACAAACGGCAGATTGTGCCTCCAGGTAGATAGCAAGTGACCCTGGCAGATACGATGGGCCAAACAAACTTCCTGTTTCCAGGAAGAGGTCTCAGGGAAAAACAGTAAAATGTGCCCTCACTCCCTGCCCCCAGACATGCTCTTCTGTGGTACCACAAGCACTTCACCGTGTGAGGTCTAGTTTTTCTCTCATTATTCTTGTGAAAGGAGGCAAAGAGTGGGGGGGGGGGGGCAAAAGCATTTCTGCTTCCCTTAATGATCACCAACCCCCCATTCCTCTGCCTCCATCTTACTCATAAACTAAAGACAAAACCACCCTTGGCACAGTCACATCTAAGTGTGGACCCTGGGGATGGAAACATGCATCCCGGGCATGGTGGTGATGAACCTTCGTGGGTCTGTGGTGACTCATGGTCTAGAGAGGAGAGAAGAGGGGACTTCCCTGGAGGTCCAGTGGCTGAGACTCTGCACTCCCAATACGGGGGTGGGGGGGGGGTCCAATCCCTGATAAGAGAACTAGATCCCACATGCTGCAACTAGGAGTTCACATGCCACAACTAAAAGATCTGGCATAGAAGTTCAGAGGAGTTAATACAGGGGTGCCAGGGGAGCTTCCTAAAGTCATCAGGGAATCAGGATCCTTCTGTGTGGTCGGCTATTCTCAGAGCTTGGCTCCTGCCTCATGGTTCAGAAAAACTGCTGAGCTCCAGCTCTCAGGCCAGCATCCCACCAGCAGAAACAAGGAAGCAGTGAAGAGGGGCATACTCCTTCCCTCTAAAGACACTTCCTGGAATTTTCCTACAGCACTTTCCCTAAATTTTAGAGGCCACAAGGGAAGTCGATAAATGCCACCCTCATCCTGCTGACACTATAGATCCTGGTTTTCTGAGTTGCATTTCTATGCAAGAAGCAGGTAATGATTGCTGGGACAACTAGCAGACCCAGCTCCACTCTCTGTCCTGAATAACTACTTTTCCATCTTTGAGAGACCATTTTTCTCATTCCTCAATGGTCAGGACTGATGGAATCTCTAAGTTCACTTCTGCTTTTCATAAAGCCAGCGTTTAAATAGGACTATGAAAGTAAAAGTGTTAGTTGTTCAGTTCGTATCCAACTCTTTGCAATCCCATGGACTGTAGCCCACCAGGCTCCTCTGTCCGTGGAATTCTCTAAGCAAGAATACTGGAGTGGGAAGCCATTTCCTTTTCAAGGGGATTTTCCCAACCCAGGGATCGAACCCAGGTCTCCTGCATAAATAGGTCTGGGGGAACCCAAAGTATAGCAGGTCAAATGATTTTCTCAAAACATACAGACAACTTAAGCCAAGGCAAGAGGGACACACAGTGGCCCCGACCCCCAGTCCCATGGAATCACGGCTTTAGGAGGCTCAGCTGGGTGTGAGTCAGGAGCCAGAAAGGGAGGCTGTCACTGCACAAAGCCCTGGGTGCTGATGGATGCCAGGGACCAGGGGAGGCGTGGGAGTCCTGGCCGAGAGCAACCCCAGGAAGCTGCAGATAAGAAATCTACATCCGGTGGTGCTGCGTGCCAGCTGCACATGCACTGCAGCTCCCTGGTGCCATCCTGCCCCTTGGTACCCCGACTCTCCTCCAGGGCAAGACCTGCAGCACTTGCCCCAGCCCTGGCAGTCTCCTGCCACCTGGCAGGGAGCTTTGGACCCCAAGAGGCAAACTTCACAGCCGCACCCATCCATGGGGTCCTTGAGTTCCCAGGCAAGGCATCCCTGCCTGGGCTGGCGGCTACGTGCAGACTTTCCTGTTATCGCCTTGCATCTGGCCCGGCTCCTCCAGTGCTGATGCTGCTCCCAGAGTAGGACCTGCCCTCCCACAGATGGTTCCTCCTCCCTCCCCACAGGGCCTCAGGAAAGGTATTTAGGCTGGCAGTTTGCCTGCCTCCTCTCTCTGGGTGCTGGGTCCTCTGAACACCCCACAGACTGTGGGGGTGATGGTTTTGAAAGATCTTGCACATGCAGGCTTGCCATATCCTGGGGTGGTGGGGAGGTGCCAGGGCCAGAACTAGTTTGGGCTGGAAGGTGGGGGCACCTGGGTTCTGTTCAGGATTATGTGGACCCGCAAGGGAAGAAAGGCATTGTCAAGCTCAAGGTACCTACCTTGAGGAGGTAGGTAGGGTGGAACCTGTCCAAATTCGGGGAGGGAAGCTCTCTGAGCATCCATCCCTAGGAAAATCAGTCTGCTTCCCTGCGGGGGATGCTCACCTCCTGACTAGACCAGGAAGTTATCCTCAGCCCCTTTCACAGGGGAGGACACTGGGGCTCAGCCATTAGGAGGGGGTATCATTTCCATTCCATCAGGTCAGAGACCCTTTCCATTCCATCAGGTCAGAGACCCATCGAGGCCAGGCCTCGTGCTGGGTCTGCAGTGATGAATTCTCCTTTTGTTTTTTCTTTTGAAAAGTCCAATGTAGGAGAGTTAACTCTTAAGGACAATTAAGCTAAGCTTCCTTATTATCAAACAGGGTTCCCTTCTCCTTCCTCCTCCTCGTCCCCTTCCCCTCCCCCCCTTCTTCTTCATGCAAATGTTGCCTTTTAAACAATGAAACCCTCACCTCTAAGCCCAAAGTCTTTTCTGATGTCCCTGCCCAGGCCCCCTGCTCTTTGCTCCCTTTCCCGAACGAAGGAAGCCCCGTGGTCAGCTCAGGGAGTCTTGTCCTGGCCAACCAGCACACAGAGCCCTCTTTTCCTGACAAAATCACCCACCTGGAGAACAGGTTGAAGGATGCCTTCTTCACACCAGATCCAAACCGTTCCCTTCTCTCCTTTCTCTTCTCCAAGAATCCTCCAAGAACAGGGTCACTGTACCCCGCCCTGCTGCACTTGGATGGAGTTCTCTGTGCACCATCATCTTCACACCTCCAAACCAAGGGGGCCCAGGGAGAGGCTGCCCCAGCAAGGAGAGGTGGTGGGCACTGGCCCAGTGGCCAGGGAGGAGGCCTTCCAGGGTGTGAGGAGAACCTCAGAGGCCTGAGATCCTGCAGAATAAATCCCAGCTTGCTTGCGGGGAGGATGGCTGTGTGAGTTTTGTCCCCAGATGGACAGAGTCCGACATAGAGAGAGGGGCAGGTCTGCCCAGGGATGTCCTGTCTCCTGTCCCTCCCAGGACCTCGCCACAATTCCACAGAGAAGCCGTCTGCTCTGAAACACATCATGACTGAGTCTCTCTTTTGGTTTTAGGAAAACAAGGTACAACAGACAGACCATGAGTTGTGAATGGTGGCCATTAGGACACCTGAGTTCTGCTGTTTCTTGCACAGTTAGAATGGAATTAAGAATTTTTCATGCTTTATGTTGTCTCCACATGAAAGACGAATGGAGAATATATCCTGTGCCTCCTTGAGATTTCTGTTTCAAAGATTCAGGGACTTACCTGTTGGTGCAGTGGTTAAGACTTCCCCTTCACAAGGCAGGGAATGTGGGTTTCATCCTTTGTCAGAGAACTAAGATCTCACCTGCCTTGTGGCCAAAAAAAAAAAAAAAAAAACTGAAAAACATAAAACAGAAGCAATATTGTGGTAAATTCAATAAAGTTTTTTTTTTTTTTTAAAGATTCAAATTTTAGAAAGAAGGAGCTAGGAATGAAGGTAGCCACAAATAATGTAAACACTGGTCTTAAAATCCAGCAATTGCAGTCCTTGGGCAGGTCATGTTTTTTGTTTTTCTGTTTGTTTAGCATCTGCAGCTCTTCACCTATCTACTTTTAAAGTAATTAAACAGATCTGAGGATTAAAGGAGATGACATTTCTAAAGGGAGCTAGTTTGAAACCTAGCACATGAAGGGTATTTGGTAAACAGTGATTTCATAACCTATCTTATTTTCTTTGAGAGTGGTATGGTCTTCTCCCAATTAGTTTAACCCAGTGGACTTGATGAATTAAAAAACAAAATGAAATTATTTTCACACATCCAGGTCTGAGGACTGTCATCATAACTGTCAGTCTTAGCAGCAGGCTGGAAGGTTCTAAAAAATGTTTGTAACAGTGGTTCATTGAGCAAGCACTGAAAATGAAGTGGACAGCTGAGTTATTTTTCCAGATAATCCCCGCCCCAAATTGGGGTGCCCAGGCTGAGTGATCAGAACAGTTGTGTTGGTCTCTGCCCTGTCTTGCCCAATGCAGACCTGCTTTTTCACAGATCCTTTGCTTAATATATTTAATATATATATAGTTGATTCACTATTTATTGCAAACTGTATAAATGTAGCACAGAGGTCCTTTGGAGGAAAGAAAGAGATTGAGTCACTTAGCATGTTAAGTTCTAGTTTTAAAATGTATGTAAATCCAGATCAATGATCACGTTAATAATAGCCTTGAGATTTCCCTGGGGCTCCCAATGCAGGGGACCCGGGTTCTATCCCTGGTCAGGGAACTAGAGCCCAAGAGTCCACATGCTGCAACTAATACCTGGTACAGCCAAATAAATAATAAATCAAAAAGTGTGTAAAACAAATCATGATAGCCTCACTTGCAGTCACCTTTGGAAAGCCAGAAATACAGCATTGTCTATTGCCTCATTTTTTTTAAATTAAACTACAGTTAATTTATAATATGTGAATATTACGCCAGTTTCCTGTGTACAGCTTCAGATTCTTACTCATTCTAGGTTATTACAAGGTATTGACTAGAGTTCCATGTGCTATACAGTAAATCCTTGATGTCCATTCAGTCTCTTGGGTTTCCATCATGTCTCCATAAAGGGCCCAAGGCATCTAGGATGGAGAAAAGTGAAATTCAGAGAGGTTGTGGGACTGGTTCCTTGGTGACGGAGGGAGGATTGTGGTTTCCGGTTCATCTGAAGACATCTGAGAAGCCTCCTCCCATGCTCTGGGGAGGGTCCAGCCTCCCAAAAGAGAGTGGATGCCCTATCATGTGCTGTGTGTGTTAGTCGTTCAGTCGTGTCCAAGTCTTTGCAGCCCCATGGACTATAGCCCTCCAGCCTCCTCTGTCCATGGGATTTCCCAGGGAAGAATACTGGAGTGGGTTGCCAGTCCCTTCTCCAAGGGATCTTCCTGACCCAGGGATCAAACCCACATCTCCTGTGTCTCCTGCATTGAGGTGGATTCTTTAGTCACTGAACCATCAGGGAAGCCCTGAAACCCTGACAGTCTGAAGAAATGCGAGGAAGGCTGAAGAACCAACCACTCTTCCCCCTTCTCTGCCCTCTCACCCAAAAGCGTTCCTCCCACTTAGATGCCTGAAGTGATTCATTCCTTGAAGGAGTCCAACCACAGGTCCAAGGGTGCTTCAGGGCTGGCTTGTACACTGATGCCTGGTGGAGCCCCAGGAGGCATCTTTGTTCAACACTCCCCACGTGGTCCACAGCCAGGTTTTAGCTCAGTTTGATTTGAGTCTTGCTTTCCTAGCTATCCTAATCTGAAAAGGAAGGACACCTCAGAAGAATGAGCCCCAGGTGGCTGGAACCTTAATGCAAAACTGTCCTGGTTCTGAGAGATGGTCCTCAATAAAGGGGTTCCCTGATCAAATATGTGTGGCAATGCTAACCACACTTTTCGCTTTCTTGCAGATTTGCTGTTCATATTAGTGTGGGAAAAGCTCTCAGATTACTTGTTTAAAAATGTTTATGTATTTACTTGTCTGTGCTGGGTCTTAGTTGGGGCGTGCAGGAACATTTCGTTAGGGCTCATGAACTCTCTAGTTACTGAACACGGCCTCAGTAGTTGTGGTGCATGGATTTAGTTGCTCCAGATCTGCAGGATCTTAGTTCCCCAACCAGGAATCGAACCTGAGTCCCCTGCATTGTAAGGTGGATTCTTAACTACTGGGTTACCAGGGAAGTTCACAAAAGTCTTAGTAAAACTGGGTCAGTACCATTTCCCAAATGGAGTTGATCCAGAAACCTCTGCCATCTCTCCCCTAACACCTGTTAGTGTTCTATGGGACACACTTTGGGAAACGCTGACTTTGTGTAAACTGCTTTCACAGCTTTCTCTGTGGGTAATCCAGAAAAGTGAAAGATTAAATACATGACCAAGTGAAAAGTTCAACAATTTTATAGTTGTGCCTGGGACCAGCTTAAGGTCTTGTGCAAATATCATGCAGGAGATTCCCACAGATTTTTATACATCAAAATTATGTCCTAAAAATACTGATATTATTTGTAGGCAGTTTTACAGTTTATGAAATCCTTGATATGTTGATACAATATACAACTTGGAGGAGGAATGTTAACATCTCCATTTTATGACAAAAATATTGACATTCTATAAACAGAGAAAACTCTTGAGGGTCCCTTGGATAGCAAGGAGATCAAACCAGTCAATCCTAAAGGAAATCAACCTTGAACATTCATTGGAAGGACTGACGCTGAAGCTGAAGCTCCAATACTCTGGCCACCTGATAGGAAAAATTAACTCATTGGAAAAGACCCTGATTCTAAGAAAGATCAAGGGCAGGAAGAGAAGAGGGCCACAGAGGATGAGATGGTTGGATGGCATCACTGACTCAACGGACATGAATTTGAGTAAACTCCAGGAGATAGTGAAAGACAGGGAAGCCTGGTGTGCTTCATGAGGTCGTAAAGGGTCAGACATGACTTAGCGACTGAACAACAACAAAGTGTAAGCAACTCATTTGAGAGCTGGAAGCACTCAAAAATAATCTAGTCCAGTGTTGCTAAACCCAATTCCGCATCAGGAATTCCCTGGAAAATCTCTTGCAATAGTTCTTGGGTGAGGACCAGGAGCTGTTGTTCTCAGTGAGCCCTGGTGATACTGATGCTTGCCTGTGGACCCACCTTAGGGTTTAATTCTCTCTTTTTTCATCAAGAAAACAGATCCAGAAAGACAAATGGAAGGATCCTAAATCACAGAACCAGGACTCAAACATGGATTTTTCTCCTTCTAAGTGCACTGCTGTTGCTTCTGAATCCTTGATGCTTCACTTTGGAGCAGAGAAAGTCAGGGTGGATTGTCATGGGTGAATCACAGTGGGTGGTGTAAGACACTCAGCATATCTGGAAATGAGAGGGAAAGGCACTTGGGGAGTGGGGGGTCAACTGCTCTTTGATAGGAATCCTATCTGTGCAAAATTGTTTTCTTAAATGAATAAAGTAAGATTTTCACATTTGACATTTAATTATTTTTCCCTTGAAAATCAACTCGGGGACTTTCCTGGTGGTCCAGTTGGTTAAGAATCCACCTGCCAATGCAGGGGACATGAGTTTGATTCCTAGTCCAGGAAGATTTCACTGAGGTTCCTCGAGTCGACTTAGCCCGAGTGCCACAACTCCTGAAGCCCGTGCACCCTAGGGCCTGTGCTCTGCAACAGGAGAAGCCATCACAATGACAAGTCCGTGCACCACAACTAGAGAGTAGCTCCCACTCACCACAACCCAGTGAAGTCAAAATTAAATACATATATATTTTAAATGTTTGCTAGTATCAATGAAACAAGTGACTCAACACAGACAGAACAGACTGGTGGCTGCCAAGGGGTGGGGGAGGAATGGATTGAAAGGTTGGGGTTAGCAGATATAAGCTTTTATATCTAGAATGGATAAACAACCATGTCCTACTATATAGCACAGAGAACTATATTCAGTATCTTGAGATGAGCCATACTGGAAAAGAATATTTTAAAAGGTTGTATATACAATATACACTTTGCTATACAGCAGAAGTTAGCGCAACATGGTAAATCAGCTACACTTCAATAAAAGACTAAAATGGAGAAAGAAAAAGTGATTCGGGCTCTCAAAATCAATCTCCACACTTCCCATCTTTCAGAAATCCTTCCTAGAATCCTACAACCCAACTCATAGCCCTGCCTTTGATCTTAGCCACTAGACATCCTACTGCCCTTGAAGACATGCATTTGCTGACTTGTTGAAGGCAAATTCTCCCCAGACCTTTTCCTGACCTGGATCTGGCCGGAGGTAAAATCTCTCTGTCTTCCCACACCCTGGGTCCCCTCCGAGTCTATACCATGTTAATGAACACCGTCAGTCAGGCATGGAAGAAGAAGATAGCTGAGGGTCCGGAAGAAGGGGTTGTCTGCCCGGTTCTGCCGCTAACTGGCCGGCTGCCCCCAGGCAGTTCCTTTCTCACTGAGTGCTTCAGTTCCCCTGTTAATAAGCCCACACCTTGGACTTGATTCTTATCTCCCAGGAGATGTCCTGAAGGACACTTCCTCAGGAGGTTAATGATTGTTACAAGAGCACAGGCCCTCTGTGGTTAACAACCTTTCAGAAACACCAGGACACATGGGTCTCTACGGCAGGACACCTTGACAGGTTGATGGCTTGTACAGAACCCTTGCTCAGGGGGGCATCCCGTGAGGTTAATGTTCTACAAAACTTTGGCTTGTGTCTGGAAGGATGAGATCTGGGGTTCCTTCCAGGATGAACAGACATGAAAAGTGGACTAAGAACTGGGCCAGAAGCCAGGAGACTTGGGTTCAAATCTCCACTTACAAGCTGTGTGATGGCCCCTGTCTGAGCCTGTGTCCTCCAGCACACCTCCGGGGGCTGCGGTGAAATTATGCATGATACCTAACACCTTCCTAGGGATTCCCCAATGGCTCAGCGCTAAAGAATCTGCCTGCAATGCAGGAGACACAAGAGACACGGGTTCGATCCCTGGGTCAGGAAGATCCCCTGGAGAAGGGTATGGCAACCCACTCCAGTATTTTTGCCTGGAGAATTCTATGGTCAGAGGAGCCTGGCGGGTTACAATTCAGAGGACTGCAAAGAGTTGGACACAACTGTGCATGCACGCACACAGCACATGAAACACCTGCTTGGGATGAAATAAAGGCTGGAATGTTACTAGGACTTGGCTTTGTCACCCAGGTCTTCATCAACAGCTCCATTGGACTTCCTTCTGAAGTCATTCTATGCATCAGCCCTAAAACTGCAATTTTTTAAAGTTTTTTTTTTTTTTTTTTAATGTGGACCGTTTTCAAAAGTCTTCACTGAATTTCTTACAATAGTGTTTCTGTTTTATGTTTTGCATGTTTGGCCACAAGGCATGTGGGACTTAGCTCTCCGACCAGGAATCGAATCTGCACCCCTTGCCTTGGAAGACAAAGTCTTAACCACTGGACCACCAGGGAAGTCCCTGAAACTGCATATTTTCAAGAAGGGTCTGGAGATGGGCCTGACCACTCACTTACTCTAGGTCATAAGCTTTGCCTATTCTCTGGAAGGGGGTGTTATAACCAAACCTGGCCTTGCACATAGACAGGCATGCCACGTAACTCCAGGTTTGAGAGCTGCAGCTCCTCTAGCCAAGCCAGGGGCCTTGGGGAGCTGGTGAGGATGCCCCAGTCACCTGACACAGGGTTCTCGACAGGAGCAGACAAGATTGCACTCGGGCCCCAGGAATGTTATCGCCTGACCTCCCCGGAAGGCAGATGTTTGCCTAGGCTGACCCAGGGTCAGGCACACCTGGGCTGAAGACAGCCTGTCTTTCCCTGGGGCTGAGCCTCCACATTCTGACCGGGTCAGGGTCAGGGGTCACTGGAGATAAAGGTCAGGGGAGGCTGATGGTAGGGGGGGAGGTGGATGTGGATGTTCAGTGTATCTTGCATTCTGGGAAGACCCAGAAAAAGTGTCTCCCTTAACAAGTGTGTCAGCTTGGCTTGTCCAGAAGCAAGACCTCAGTAACTTAGGATCAAATGATGCTGTTCTGAACACAGATGTTTTCATTGGAGTGGATAAGCACAGCTGGGCACTTTTCAAAGAGACTTATATGAGCTCTATCCTTCAATCCTCTCTATTCTAGGAGGCAGTTTCTAACCTTTTCCTCTTTTGCACATGCACAGAGGAGTTAAGTAACTTGCTCATGTTCCTACAGTCATTTAGTGATGACTCGGGTGAAGCTAAGAAGTGGGTTCTAGAACCTGAGAGCCCACCCACCTTGCTAGCTTGCCTCTGGAAACTTAATGAGGGGCTTGCTCTTTGAAGTCCAAAATGAGGTTGTAAAAAAGCAGGTTTGTTCAAACTAGTATTTCACAGAAAAGGTGCTGTGACCTTACAAATAGGATGGACCAAGAAACCAGAAAAGGAGAGGGCTTTAGCAGCCTGGTGAATTCCATTCACCTAAACTGTCCCCCCATTGCTTTACTTACTGGACTTCCATCCCCTGGGGCACTGCACCCTCAGCCTACCTGGGAAGTCAATACCAAAACCGGTGGCCAAAATAGGTACTTAAAGAGTTTAAGGGCTTCCCTGGTGGCTCAGACTGTAAGGAAGTTTCCTGCGATGCGGGAGACTTGGGTTCAATCCCTGGGTTGGGAAGATCCTCTAGAAAATGACATGACAACCCACTTCAGTATTCTTGCCTGGAGAATTTCACAGACAGAGGAGCCTGACAGGCTATAGTCCCTGGGGTCACAAAGAGTCAGACACGATTGAGCAACTAAGCACATGGTACAAACAGCAAGCAGTGCGAGTATGAGACCACAAAAGGAGAGTGTTAAGTGTTCCAAAAGGAATTTTAAAAAAGCTCCCTAGGACTTGGAAAGGGAGTACCCGGCTGGGTAACTCCGGAAGACTTCCCGGAAGAAGAGAGATTGGAATATCTGCCATCACCAAGCAGCTGTTCTGAGCACCAGAGCCAGTCACCAACCCTCCTGGAATTCCTCGCAGGATGCGTCACAAAGTTCTGGCTCCCAGCTGAGAAACAGCAGCCCCCGGTGGCTGAGGCAGCCCCAAGGAGCCCTGGCCAGCCACAGGCCCTGGCCACAACTCCCAGGGGCGTATCAGAACTTCCTGAAGCAACAGCTGCCCTAAAGCAGGGCATGAAGAAGAGCTTTGCAAGTTAATCCACCGGTGCTTTGCCTACCTCTCCTCTGCAACCCTCAGGCCCAGCCCCTAGGAGACAGCCTAACTGTGCAGGAAAGCACAGTGCATGCCATCTGGAGACTGGACAGCAGGGAGAGAGACCGAGGGGCCTTCTTGGGCCTCACCGCCTTGGGGTGACTTGTCCAGTTCATTCTTCTTCATCACCCTCTTCTTCTGTTGTTGGTCAGTGGCTAAGTCATGTCTGACTTTTTGCCACCTTGCGGACTGCAGCAAGCCAGGCTTCCTTGTCCTTCACTATCTCCCAGAGTTTGTTCAAACTCATGTCCATTGAGTCGGTGATGCCATCCAACCATCTCATCCTCTGTCTCCCTCTTCTCCTCCTGGCTTCAATCTTTCCCAGCATCTGCATCCTCTTCTTTCCCCCTCCCTCAACTCTGCTTGTTCTAAAGGCCCCAGAAAGATATACAGTCATGTTCACATGAGATTGGTCAGGGAGGCTGCTGAAGGCCTACGTTTCTTATTGCATTTGCCTTCTAGAAGACATGGAGATGGGGAATTGTGGAATTCATGACTCAGACTGGGGACAGGAAGGTGGAGGCAGAGAAGGTAAGCAGCATAGCAAAGACCACCTGGCAAGCTGGCACCCAGACCCCTGAGAAGTCCCCATACCCCAACAGCTCACAAAAGCACTGTTCCCCTCCCTGATGGCTAATCTGTCATTCTTCCGTTTCTCCATCCCACAGAAACCCATCCAACACCTAACAAAATATGGACGCTACAACCAAGTTATGATTTGTCAGCAGCCAGAGCCCTTTCTCAAATATGAATCTCCCTAAAACTAAATCAAAATAAAACAGAAAATTCTGGTATTTTTTAAAGCCCAAGTCCATTGTTTTAGGGTACTGTCTCAAGTTCGACGCCTCATGAGCCAGGGATGCTTTAGAATCACAGAACTGGTTCATTCCCTGAGGACAGACACCCGCGTGTATTTGCTGCCACTAGCGATGTGCTTACTCATTTATCCAGTTATTCCTTTGGAAAACATTTTTCACGTGTTTCATGCATTCAGCCTGATGGAGAGGAGAAGCGACACAGGCTGCAAAACACAGAATGACTATCTTACTGTTCTTGTTCCCACTGGACACCTGCCCTGCCCTGTGGACCACTCTCCCCAGCCCTAGGAGGGGCTGCTGCGGGCCTCTTTGTGCAGCTCAGAGGATCTGGGTACCTCGCCCAGGGCCCAGAGCTGCCAGTGACGGGCACCAGGGAAGAGACTCGCACGCACGTGCACAGGCCCGGGAGCCACCCGCTGAGGAACAGGAGGAGGAAGTGAAGACGGCTGCCTTCCCGAGTGGGCTGCCGTTCAAGGCCCTCAGAGAGAAAGGCAGGAAGCCATTCGACCGGAGGAAGGAAGGAAGACCAGGATGACGCGGCCCTCACGAAGCTGTGCGCCTGACTCCTCTGTGGCTCTGCTCACCATCCTTGAAGGGAGACTTGTACAAACACTCAGGATCGGGAGCAGAAGAAGGTAACCAGAGGCTGTACTCAGACGGACAGGAGCGGCCCCGTCTCTTTCTTCTGTGTAACCAAAACAGTTTGGAGGAGGAAAGCTTTCGGAATAACTTTCATAAATGACTCAAACCAAAGTATTTAGGTGAAGGGGTTGGGGGGGCTCATGGGGAGGGACAATAGCAGTGGGGTATAAAGAGGAAATAGCCTCAGGCCTTGGCCCGTCCAGGTCCATCACCCTCAAGGTCATCCCAGAGGTCTGTCCAGGGCCACACACAGGCGAGGCTCCCATTACTCATTAGCCAGCCCGGGCGCTGGTCCCCGGAGTCCCTGTCCTTGGCCACAAACAGAGATGAAAGCTGAGCCGCCAGCTCAGGGAGCGGTGGGCCTGATAGCTCAGTAGCTGTCTCGGCCACCATCGGCATTATCAGAGCCTGGGGCAGCCAAGCCCCCGGGGGCGGGGGAGGCTGTGCTCCCAAACACTCATCGCCTGCCCTTCAACCCCTGCCTCACCCAAACAAACGGGCGAAACAGCCACCGTGAGTGGAGGGGGCATCGAAACAGACTCCTGGAGCCAGCTCTGCAAGGACTGATGACAGGGAAGAAATCTTTCCCACGTCGTCTCACCAGACATGCCGATGGAGGTCTCTCTTCTCACCCCCAGGCTGAGATAAAGGCAACTGGATTCAGGTTCAGGGAGCAGCTGTGCCCATCCTGAAGCCCTGGTCCTGTCCAAGCTCTCTGCTCACCACGCTTCCCCTCACTAAAGGGTGGGGGGAAGTGCCCATGGGGCCATGACCACTCACCCATCCCTCACCAGCTGAGACCACGGAAGTCCAGAAAGCAGCAGGTCGCTCCCACGACCTTGTCTGAGAGACGCAGCTGGCCCTATAAGCCCCCAACTACCCCCCGCCCGACTCGAAACTGGCATCAACCACATGGCTGGGCCTGCTGTCATGGCTCCATCAACGGAAGCTGGAGGCTGATGTTCTAGGCTGAGAAACCCAAGCAGAGAGCAGGAAGGGGTTCGATCCCTGGTCTGGGAAGATCCCACGTGCTGAGGAGCAACTAAGCCACCACTACTGAGCCCGTGCTCTAGAACCGGGGACCCGCGACTCCTCAGCCCACAAACCACAACTAACTTAAGCCCAAGTATCCTAGAGCCTGTGCTCAACAAGAGAAGCCACTACAGTGAGAAGCCTGTGCACCGCAACCAGAGACTAGCCCCCACTCGCCTCAACTAGAGAAAAGCGTGTGGGGAACGAAGACCCAGCACAGCCAAAGATTAATGAATTAATTAGAAAGAAAGACAAAAAAGGATTCTGCCTTCCAATGAAGGGGATGGGGGCTGGCCGGAAAACTAAGATCCCATATGCCTCAGAGCAACGAAGCTCACTCGCAACAACTACTGGAGCCTCCAAAGCTGTGCACGCTGGGGCCTGTGTCACAGCTGCAGAGGCCCATATGCACCCCAACAAAAGATCCTGAGTGCCGCAACCAAGACCTGGAGCAGCCAGAGAGCTAGATTAAAAATAATAACAAAGAGTGACTCTGACGTGCCGGCCGTCGACTGGGGTTGATACAAAGATCTGATCCCTGATCTTGAGGAGGTCCTGAACTTGGGAAAGAACAGGTAACTAGACAGCACTCAGTACCACGCGAGCTGCCCTTGGCTGAACCCCGAGAAAGTGCTCTGCTTCTCCAGCCGTCATGTACCTTTTACAAAAGAGGACGTGATGCTGCAAGTGCCAGCCCCGTGTCAGGGCTCCAAGTCATGGCTCAATCTGGTAGCTGTGTCTTAGGTCGGGACCAGACAGGGTTGACCGAGGCAGCCCCCTGGGAACTGAATTTCTACCCTTCCCAGACACCCACATAGCTTCTTTTCCATCTCTGTTGCTTCTCTGACCTTTGAGACAAGACCTCTCTTGTCTTCTGTTACCCTTGTTGCTTAAATCCATTTCTAGGGTTTCAGGCATTGCTTTTTGAAAATATTTTTATTTATTTATTTGGCTGCACTGGGCCTTAGTTGCATCATGCAGGATCTTTAGTTGACGCATGTGAACTCTTGGTTGCAGCATGTGAGATCTAGTTCCCTGACCAGGGATTGAACCCAGGCTGGCTGCATTGGGAGCACAGTTTTCGCCACTGGATCACCAGGGAAGTCCACTCAAGCATCACCTTTACTCCACACCTAAAGCTCCAGTTCACCTCCAGTTCACACCTTGCCTCGCGCTCCAGATCCCATTCTACCCCAAATCATTTCAGACACTTAACACCATCCTGCCATTCTCGGGCTGCTCTGTTCTAGATCTCTTTGCCCCTTGCTAGAATTTCAACAACCTGAGTCTCCTGTTGTCATTTATTCTCTCCCCATCCCAAGAACCCTTACTGATGTCTCCTTGAGTTCTCACATCACTGTCTTACTCAAACACATCCCCTGGTCCCTTAACACTTACAGAACATGTCCCGGTGCCAACCCATTTTCTGGTTTCTTCTTCTCAGATCCTAGACCCCAAGATTATACCTGAGCAGAACCCTGTGGTCTTGAAAAATCCCATGGACAGGGGAGCCTGATGGGCTACAGTCCATGGGGTCACAAAGAGTCAGACACAACTGAGCACGCACGCACACACACACAACACTATGGGGCCTTCCCAGGGCCACATCCCTCCCCCATATCCTCTGCTGTAGCTCCTCTCTGAAGGACCAAGATAATAGTATCTGATGCACATTTCCTAAGTTTTTCTTACCAATGCAAAAACCACCATCAAATGGAAGTCAACTACTTGACGACCATGAGCACATAGCCCCCAGGCCTCCTGGAACCTAAGGCTTGATCCTGTGGATGCCTGTGACACTATCCTGGCCCCTCACAATCAACCAGTCAGAGAGCAGTGCATGAGCTGATCACAGATCCTGGGATGCCCGTCTCAACTGGCCTTTGAAAATGCTGAACCCCTTCAGGGAGTCTGAGTGTTCTGAACACTAACTACAGGGACTCCTTGCTCGGCACCTGCAACAGATGCTGCACTTTCCTTCCCCACAGCCTGGGGTCAGTAGATTGGCTTTATTGCGCACAGGGGAGAGAACCCAAGTTTGGTTCAGTATTGTTCCAGGAAGGGGGAGCCCTTCCAGGGCCCGAGAGTGAGCGCTTGTCTAACACTCAGAAATGAATCATCCGAGGGGACATACGTGAAAGAGAGAGACTTTGTTGGGAAGGAACGCCCGGGCAGAGAGCAGTAGGGTAAGGGGACTCGGGAGGGCTGCTCTGCCGTGTGGCTCGCAGTCTCGGGTTTTATGGTGATGGGATTAGTTTCCGGGTGGGTTGTCTCTGGCCAATCATTCTGATTCAGGGTCCTTCCTGGTGGCGCACGCATTGCTTAGCCAAGATGGACGCCGGCAAGAAGGATTCTGGGAGGTGGTTCGACACGTTTCATCTCCTTTTGACTTTTTCAGAACTCTTGCAGTTGGTGGTAGCTTATTCTGTGCTCCTTACCAGAACCTCCTGTTGTAAAATAACTCCTGCAAATAGTAACTATGGTGCCTGGCCAGGGTGGGCGGTTTCAATCAATGTGCTTCCCCTAACACTAATAGGATGACTCACTATTTCTTGGTCATCTCACAGCTTCTATGCCTCACATCCTCCTGGATGTCTCTCCTCAGAGATACCTACCCCTCTGGGATGCAGCTCCTATCCCCACAGTGGGATGGGGGCCCTGCTTCCCTAGATTCCCCTGAATATGGTTATTTCACATTCTCAGGCACCTGGATCCAACCTTGTCTTGCATTTCAGTGCTGGGGAAGGAGTTTGGGCTGTGAACTTGGAATGGGTGTAAATTCTGGCTCAGCAATTTCCAAGCTATATGATCTTGGACCCTTTAATAGGAACCTTTCCCCCTATCTGTGAAATTGGCACCAGAATACAACCTTGCTGTGAAAGTCAGAAATAATACACATAAAAACATCCCACACAAGCAAGTGATCCATGTGTGCTAAGTCGCTTCAGTCGTGTCTGACTCTGCGACCCCATGGACTGTAGCCCATCAGGCTCCTCTGTCCATAGGATTCTCCAGGCAAGAATACTGGACTGGGTTGCCATGCCTTCCTTCAGGGGATCCCTAACCCAGGGATCAAACCTGAGTCTCTTAGTCTCCTACATTGGCAGGCGGGGTCTTTACCACTAGTGCCACTTGGGAAGCACAAGTGATTCATAGGCAGTAATTATTAATATTATGATGCACCTGTTTATTTCCCACATAAATACCTGGAGTTTTAGGCTGACCAAACTCTATTTTCTTTTTTTTTTTTTGCATCAACCTCAGTCACCAACACAGAGCCAGGATCACAGAACCCTTCCTAGCAATGCAATTTGAATTCTGACAAAACTGGAGGAATCAAGATTTCCTCTTGCCTCCTCTGCTGCTGTCCTGGCTGGGCCCCCTGGCGCCCTGGAGTCACAATTGTTTAGAATCACAACCCCCCACCACCACCCCCACTTTCTGCCTTTGTTTCCCCAGTCCAAGTACCTCCATATCCACATCCCCTGGCCCCACGCCACACGTATAAGATGCTATGTAGGGTCCCTGCATGAAATAACTCAGTTGTAGGTGGAAAGGAAGGTCGAGAGCTTCTCAAAGGAACAGGAGTCATGAATCACTCTGAAGCTGGGAGGCAACCCCAGGAAGCCGTGCCATGCAAACCACAATTCCCCAAACCTCGGTCAGAAGTGGCCTCCAACCCCCCAGAGACCTGGCAGGAGATTCCTTTCTCTCTGTTGCTTGGCACTTGGCCGTTGTCATTCTGGCCAAACCCCAGCAGCCCAGAGGCAGAGAAAAACTGAAAGCCCCAACACCCCTGCCCTAGATGCAAAGCCAGCCTGGGCCCTGTCACTTTTTTCCCTTGGTTCAAACCCAGAGGGTCTTCAGGTTGTGTGTGTGTGTGTGTGACTCAGTCGTGTCCAATTCTTTGAGATCCCATGGACTGTAGACCCCCAGGCTCCTCTGTCCATGGGATTTTCCAGGCAAGAATACTGGAGCGGGTTGCCATTTCCTTTTTCAAGGGATCTTCCCGACCCAGAGATCGAACCAGTGTCCCCTGCATTGGCAGATTCTTGATCGTCTGAGCCACCAGGGAAGCCCGGGTCTCCAGGCTACGGCTGGGGAAAGGTGGGCCGACAAAGCTTCTTTATCCCAGCCTGTGGCTTTTCCTAGAATCAAAGCCCCGGATGGTTCGTATCTCAGGTGGGTGTCCTGGCTAGGGGTGACACCGCAAACCCCAACCCCTGGCTTCCCAGGCGTGCTACGGAATGCAGGAGGCCAGGCCTTGGAGCCTGGGAGGAGAGAACACTGCTTGCAGATGCGAGCTTGCAAGAAGCTTTGATGTTCCGAGAGGGGTTGGGAAGCGTGGGAAGTGAGACTTCTGTTCCCCGGCGCTCCTGCCGGCAGAGGCTCCAGTTATCGCCAAGGCCCCAGCATAGCCTAAAGGTGCTGGCTACACACAGTCTGTCTTGGCCCAGAGTATATCAGGGCCGGAACCAAAGAATGCGCTTGAATCAAAGTGGAAAATGAGCTGCTGGGCAGGAGAAAGAACTCCACTCCAAAATATATAGGCATCAAAGTGTACCCCTGTCTAGCTGGGACAGGAGCCATCAAAATGCAAATGTGGGTTTTGAGAATGCTAATGTTGAAATTGGAGAACAATACTGAGACAGACTTCTTGGGGCCGGGGAGAGGGCCCCGGGGCAGGATGTGGGAGCTGAGCGGGGGGCAGGGATGAAGGGGGCAAAGGAAGCCGAAAGAGAGCCCGAGAGCAGTGAACAGCAGGAGTCAATTGAGGTTGAAAGACTGCCGGGCTGCCCGGGAAAAGGGGAGTGCTGCAGGGGACGGGTCAGGGGACCTGACCGCTGACCGCTGACCTGAGGCTGCGCGCCCAGGAAAGGGGAGGGGCCGGGCAGGGCGGCAGGACGCGCCTGGACTCTGGGCTTGGACTCGAGGTCAAGGCCTGGGGAAGGAGACAGAGGGACCCGTGTTTCTGAAAGGCCCGTGATGCCAGGAGACATGCTCTGCTTGGGTGCAGCTGGCCTGCGAGGCGGAGAACGAGGGGGCCTGGGAAGGGGCCTGAGAGCGGGGCGCAGGCCAGAGGCAGGCCTGGGGTGGGAGCGGCTTCCCAGGGTTGGAAGTTGGCTCTTGCCCTTGTGGATGGCCTGCTTCCTCCCGAGACGGGAGGACTCAATAAGTCAAACCTGAGCATTCCACAGGGAAGCGGCTTGTGGTGTTGGCTGTCACCTTCGCAGGTTAAGAAACTGAGGCTCGGACATCCCTGCCAGTCCAGTGGCTAAGACTCCACCTTCCACGGCAGGGGGTGAGGGTTCAATCCCTGGTTGGGGAACTAAGAGCCATATGCCTTGAGGTCAAAACACAAAACAGAAGCAATATTTCAACACATTCAACAAAGACTCTAAAAATGGTCCACACATACACACAAAAGCCTTTTTTTTAAAAAGAAAGAAACAGGCTCAAGAAGGCTTGAGAACAAGTGCAAATCAGACAGCAGTGGGGTGGGGGGTGGGGGGCATGGAAACTGCATCTCAACTCCAATGTCAGACTAGTGCCTGCCCCTGTGTGGAAAGCAGGCCACGGACATGGGCCGTGGGACCCCAGAGAGGCTGAAGCGTGGTCAAGACATGAAGCCCGGAGCCAGAATCAGTGAGGTCTGAGAGGGGTTCTCTGGACAGTGGAGTCCCCGGGTGCTTTGAGGGCCTGTTCTCAGGCCGTTCCTCAGCATGGTCACCGCCAGCCCTGCGCAGTCACAGTTCAGGCCATCACTGAGTCACAGCTGACCCCCGGGCTATGAGTTCGAGAAGGCAAGGTTCGTGTCCCATACCCATCTTGGTTGCTCCAGGGCCACGCATGGCATGGGGTGGATAGTTGCCAAATGGGCTCACTCACTGAACAGGCGCTGTGCTCTGAAGCGGGAATTCACAGATACATATAGCGATGCGACTCTGCTTTTGGATAACTCCTTCCAGCCTGCTGAGTGATGAAGGAAAGGATGCATGGAACCTTGGAAGGGCCAGGCCATCCTGCTTGCTGCTTTCTGATTGGGTCAAGCCCGTTCTCATGCTTTCTGATCAGGCTCATCCCGCTTTCTCTGCAGCACAGACCTGAGCCAAGCTTGCACCCTGCCTGTTGGCTAAGTGGCTGCTATCAAGGTCTCAGAGGTCTGAGTCAGCGCTGCCTTTATCAAAAAGGGGGTGCTCACCCCCCTACACACACCGCAGGCAGGAGGGTCTAGAGCTGTTCACACCCTCTCACTTAGACTCTCCTGGGACCAGGGACTGCCAAGGCACCAGGCAGCAGGAGGCCGAGGAGCTAGGATGATGTTCTCTGGTGTGGAGCTCCTGGTCCCCAAGGCTGTGCACTGGGGCAGCACTGGGACTCCCACAGGAGAAACTGAGGGCTCACCTACTTTTTCAGCTGGTGTCGGAGTAAGGAATCCATGAAAATGTTGACCAAAGGGGGCAACTTTGTATAAAATACTCAGGAGCCAAGAACACACATATTTTTTCATGCTGTTGTTGTTCAGTCACTCAGTCATGTCCAACTCTTTGTGACTCCATGGACTGCAGCATACCAGACTTCCCTGTCCTTCACTATCTCCCAGAGTTTGCTTAAACTCATGTCTGTTGAGTCGATGATGCCATCCAACCATCTCATCCTCTGTCACCCTCTTCTCCTCCCGCCTTCAATCTTTCCCAGAATCAGAATCTTTTCCAATGAGTTGGCTCTTTTCATCAGGTGGCCAAAGTATTGGAGCTTCAGCTTCAGCATCAGCCCTTCCAAAGAATATTCAGGGTTGATTTCCTTTAGAATTGACTGGTTTGATCTCCTTGCTGTCCAAGGTACTCTCAAGAGTCTTCTCCAGCGATGCAATTTGAAAGCATCAATTCTTCAGCGCTCAGCCTTCTTTATGGTCCAACTGTCACGTCCGTACATGACTACTGAAATCTGTATACGACCACTTGTCTCATGTAGACAAGACTCATTTTGTACAGGATGAACACCAGGGAGCACTGATGTGTTTCCCCGTCAGTGGAAGCACCACAGCCTGAGGCTGTGTATGTGTGTATGTGTGAGAGAGGGAGATAGAAAGAGAGGGAAAGAAAGGACCGGAAACTTAGAGTATATCAGGCCAGGGGCCTTTCTGGGGCTCACAAGAAGGATGAACAGAGGGGAAAGATGGGTTGGAGCAGGGACTGACTGACTGCAGGGAAGCAAGTGGGTCTGTCCAGGGCCAAGGGTGACTGTGGAAACGGACCTGCTAGCCATGCCCTTCCCCACTAGCTCTACCCACAGGAGTTCACATGGCAGGCTCTCAACCTCCCCCGGGGTTGCCGGCAAGAGGAGTCAAAGATCAGGAGCGATAGTTGTGCTAGAAGCCAGTCCAAGGGAAAGGGAGAGATTCCCCTTCCAAGGAGCCACAGAGGCCAGGATGCATGGTCACCACCCCACACCAGTTCACAGCCAGGGGGACAGTGAGAGAAGATACAGACACGTTTGCAGACGTTTGGCCCTGGATCCACACTGGGTGTCCAGATTCCAGAGTGAATGGGAACCAGTGAGAGCACAAAAAGACCAAGTCTGGTGCAGTGTGAAGCATGGGAAGGGCTGAGTTTTACAGTCTCACATGCAGTTTTCACTGGCAGAAAATGGAAAAAAAATAAAGAACCAGGCTTTGAAGAGTGATCAGTGTTGAGGGACTCTCTCCAATTTAACAGTTTCTTGTTCTTCCTCACCATCATCACTTCTTTCCCATCATCACCATCTCTTCTCCATTACCATCATCTCTTCCTCACCATCATCATCTCTTCTCCACCATCATCTCTTCTCCATCCTCCTCAACTATTCTCTACCATCATCACCTCTTCCCCACCATCATCTCTTCTCCTCTCTGCAGGAGGCTTCCTGCCACTGGGTTGGTGCTCACACTAACATGATCACCCTTGGGCATTCAGTTCAGTTTGTAATTCTGTGTGTGTGGTGGTTGTTTGATCAGTGACTGTTTAACTGATGGTTGTACTCCCACTGGACCATAAATTCTCTGAGGACAGAGACTTTGGTTAGTTTTACTCCCCGTTGTAGTCCCAGTACTGGACAGAGTGCCTGGTGTATGATTAATAAATGTTTACTGAATAAGTAAAAGAATAAGGTAACGGAGCAAGTTCATTTCATGGATGCTTCAGAGCTAGAAAGAGTTGGGACCAGAGGAGGAGCCTGGTGCTTGGAAGGGCAGAGACTAGACAGAGGGCACATGGCTTAGCTACTGCGAGGAGCTAGGACTTGGTCTGAGTGTTATCTCCTCTCCCCTTTATGTCATTTTGACTCAGCAATTTGGTGGCAGCAATGGCAGTGTTGGCTGCATTGGTGATGGTGGTGCTGATGCGTGTGTGTGTCTTAGGTGGAGACACCGAGGAGAGCCTGCTTCTAAAGCACATTAAGGGAATGGTATTCAGAAAAGCCTCTTGACATGTGTACACTTCTCTACTGTAGCATCTTTCTCCTTTAGAAATAACCATGATTGCTCCCCAGACCTCACTGCCAATCCAAAGAAATAGTAGGATAAATTTTAAAATATATATTCCAGGCGTGGAGATGCATTTTTTAGGCCAGTTAAAAATACAAGCTAAGCCTACTGCATACTAGAACAGACACTGAAATCAACAAAATATCAGGAAAGATAACCGAATTTTTTTTATAAATGAACAGAGTGGATTCTGCTCTTTAGTAGACAAGGCGATAGCTGGTGGTCTCGAAGTTCACACTTACCAGAAACTTCTGGAAGGGAACTCTCCTGGTTACCCTTGTGCTGCTGGGCTCTTCATAACAGGTGCTCCATTCATATCTGTAGAATGAATCAGTGAATGGAACTTTCATTAGACTGGAAAGAATCCTGGATAGCAGAAGGAAGACCACAGCACCCAAAGTGCTATAATTGTCTGTTCTAGGATTTATTTGCTATCTCTTGGAAGGCCTATGCTTTCATAATATCATTGCCTAACAGAAGCAGAAGATCAGAGATAGGTTTGGTCACCTTTTGACTATTTGAATATAAGTAAGTTACCAAAGCTGTCTGAGCTTCCATGGCCTCATTGTCAAATGGATACAAGAATTTTTTACTCTTCTAAGATAATTTTTAAATTGAAAGTGAAAGAGTAAGTCGCTCAGTCGTATCCAACTCTTTGTGACCCCAGGGGCTATACAGCCTGCCAGGCTCCTCTGTTCATGAGATTCTCCAGGCAAGAATACTGGAGTGGGTTGCCATTCCCTTCTCCAGGGGATCTTCCCAACCCAGGGATTGAACCCAGGTCTCCTGCATTGCAGGCAGACTCCTTGAATCTGAATTCAGCCTAACATTTACTGAGTGAGAGGCACTCTGGTAGACAGTAGGAATGTGGTACAAAAAAAGAACTGATCCCTGTTCTTTTTAGTGGAGGAGATATTCAGCTAATAAATACAAATAAAAACAAAATTACAGTTTGCAGTGTGTGTTATGATGGAAAACCATTGTGTCGGGGGGGGGGGGGCATAAGAGAGAATAGTAGTGGTACCAATTCAGATCAGGGTGCCACGGGTGAGTTAGGACATAGCCAAGGGAGAGGTAGGATTTCCCCGATGGCTCACTGATAAAGAATACGCCTGCCAATGCCAGAAACACCAGTTGGATCCCTGGTTTGGGAAGATCCCCTGGAGAAGGAAATAGCAATCCACTCCAGTGTTCTTGTCTGGAAAATGCCATGGACAGAGGAGCCTGGGAGGCTATAGTCCAGGGGTAGCAAAAGAGTCCTCCTGCAGGACTGAGTGACAAAACGTCGCCTAAGGGAGAGGTTGGGGCGGTGGCTAAGGAAATACCAGTGCAAAGGCCCTGGAGGTATAGGAAGGAGGTGGGCGGGCAGGGGGTTGGCGGACGATAAAGCGGGTATACAAAGGTTTTAAGTGTGTGCTTGTGTGTGTTGGGGCGGGGGGCATGACTATTCCATTCACGCGTTAAGAAAACTCCTGCACTGCCTGGTGGAAAGAGCGTTTGGCCTGAAAACGAGAATCCAACCTCAGTGCTCCTTTTGGTGTTGAGGTAAGAACCTGAATCTTAAGAGGCGACTGGGGTAGTCCAAATCTCTCGTTTTTAAACATGAGGGAGAAGCGAGAATCACATTTGTGGAAGCTCCATCGGGCTCACACGTGTATTCAGCTGGGCACTGGGAGAGACCTCGGATGTCTGACAGCTCTTTCCAGATATCTGATGGGGCTGTGCCTCTTTTTGCCTTCTGAGATAGGGGGAGAGATGACTGACGGGTGATCAGGGCTGCCTGGAATCGGACAGTCTGGGCTCCCAAGGATGGTTCCCAGGGATGCGCCAGCGCCGGCCCTGGCAGCTCGCCGCAGCTCACGTGCTGCAGCGGGAACTGGGGGCTGAAGGTCTCCCTCCCTCGTAGGCGGCTTAGCCCCCTCTCTTCACTTCCCTCCCGGGCCCTACCTGCCTAAACACACAGCTGGAACCTCCCATCCCGCCCCCGCACGCAGGACAGGAAGCGAGCGGGGACCGCCACCCGCCGCGCTTCCCTAGGACTCGGCGGTCCGGATAGCAACCGGCTGAGAGGCGCTGCGATTGGCTGGCCCGGCTAAGAGGCGCTGCGGTTGGCTGCATCGGAGCTAAGCCGCGCCGCGATTGGCTGGCCCGGGTAAGCGGCGCCGTGATTGGCTGGCCTCGCTTAGCAGCGCGGCGCTCGTCCAATCGCGGGCCGGGCCGGGCCGCCGCCGGGCCTGGCGGCTGGGCCGCGGGGAGCGGGGTGGGACATGCCTGTGGTATTTGCTCAGAGGGGCATGACCACTTTGGGCAAGTCTTTAAATGTGAGTCAGCTTTCGGCCGATCCCTGGGAAAAATTCCTTTGGTGTTGTCAGGCAGGGTTCTCTCACTGCAGCCTTTTTTTTTTTTTTATTAACAATTCAAAAGGGATAATCCCGCTGAATGGAGAAAGGCATTCGGACCTGTCCCCGGCTTCCCGGACAGTGATGGGGACCAGGGACCCCAAAACGAGCGGGCGCCCCTAATATGCCGGGGAGCAACCCAGGAACTGGCTGTGCGGAGTACCAGGGCACCTTCCCCCCATCCCTGCGACCCCAGTCGCGTCTCCAAGGGGCACACACTGGTGGGGGGGCGGACAGCGACCCCTAGAGTTGTGCTGGCGCCTCCCTCAGCGTGGGAAAGACTTGGCCGCTCCTTCCTTGTCCTCCCATCTCACTGTGGGTCCAGGACTGGACCCCGCACTTAGTAGCTCTGGAATCACGGATAACCCTTCCATCTCTCTAAGCTTCAGGTTCCCCATCCGCAGAACCAAAGGCAGCGGTCCAGGCAGTGAACTGGTAGGGGAGGAGGGCCACTTTGTTGGGGGTGGGGGGCTCTCCTAACTTGCAATCCTTAATTGCGAGGGCAAGACAGTTCTGCACTCCAGGCCTCCCATTTCCACAGCTTTGAGATGAGGGAGTTGTTCTAAAAAGAGTGCTTGAGGGACGTCCAGGTTCTGTGAGGGTCGTCGGGCCAGGCCATCCCTGTAACCCTCTCTCGCTGGCTAGCCGGCTCCAGCACTACCCTGGGATGCTCCCCCAATCAGCCCAGCTTATCCCTGCCAGTGTGTCATCTCAGAGACTCGCAGTAGACAGGGTTGGGAGCACAGAGGGGGGGAAAAAGACCAAAAAAGGCCTAGGGCTGAGGGAAATGAGCAGAAACTGGAGGGATTTATGTGCAATTTGATTTTAAATGAACGTCTTGTGCAAAAGAAGAGGCAACTTGGCATGCGTTGCTGGTGAGTTAATAGCTTAGGCACTCTTGGTCATAGGGATAAGATGCTGTGAAGACCAGCCTAACTCCTGTGGCAACAGATTTTAAGAGGGTTGGCCAGAGTAGGGGGCTGTGCAATCTCTGCCTGGGAGTGTTGGAAAGATCTTGAAGGCGCCAGGCTGCTTCATGGAATGCCAGGCCTCCTAGAACCCCAAGAGCCCCAAGAGTCTACTGGGTATCTGTATGTGTGTGTGTGTGTGTGTGTGTGTGTGTGTGTGAAGCAGGTTTGATTAAAGACCATCCCATTCTGCTGCTAACTCAGAGGTGTGACCTTGGGCACATCGCTGGCCTGCTGCAGTCTCCTTTTTATTTGTTGCCAGAGGATGGATAAGGTTAATTGGCCTCTTAAAACCGCCTCCAGCTCTGACACCCCATAATGAAATGGAATAATGTGCGGATAATTGCTCTGAAAGCTATTGAGTAGTGGGAGTCTCTTGCTTAAACTCGTGCACATGTGGGTGAGTGCCAAGTCACTTCAGTCATGTACACCTCTATGCGACTCCATCGACTGTAGCCTGCCAGGCTCCTCTGTCCTCTGTTCTTTCTCCAGGCAGGAACACTGGAGTGGCTTGCCGTGCCCTCCTCCAGGGGATCTTCCCTACCCAGGGATTGAACCTGCATCTCTTAGGTCTCCTGCATTGGCAGGGCAGTTCTTTACCACTAGAGCCACCTGGAATGCTCCACTGCCTATATCTCAGACAGCCACGCTGCCTTTACTTGGCATCAGGGTTTGCTGCAGCCTGAGTCAGCATTTATTCTGTGCCCCATGTCAGCTCCTAGCTTGACTGTGTGGCAGCCAGTGCTCTCACTCTGCCTTGGTTTCTCCTCCTCATCTTGCCTTTTCCAATTTCCTGCCATTCAGATGGATGGTGTTGTGTTTTTGCCAAGTTTGGATTCCCCATCAGTCTGATGGAAGAGAAACCAGACTGGTTTGCCACCACTGACTTGACCACGCCTTTTTCTCCTTGTCTGATCTTCCCATCCTCTTGGTGGAGATGAACTTTGTGGAGATGGTGGAGCCAGAGGTAGGTGGAGGAAAAAGAAAAAAGAAGGCAAGGGCTAATCACAAAGGAAAGAAGAAGACGAAAAGTGTTCTTTTAAAATTATTTCTGTTGTTGTGGTATAGTCATGTCCGACTCTTGCCACCCCATGGACTGTAGCCCACCAAGCTCCTCTGTCCATGGGATTTCCCAGGCAAGAATACTGGAGTGGGCTGCTATTCCCTTCTCCAGGGGATCTTCCTGACCCAAGGATAAAACCCAAGTCTCCTGCATTGCAGGTGGAGTCTTTACCACTGAGCCACCTGGGAAGCCCTAAAAATTAATTTCTACCAATTCAAAAATAGAAAAGGCCAGTTCAGCTGTGATAAGGAGGGCCAGATGATCACCATATACTAAGAAAAAAGGAATTTCTCAGGACCATGGGAGCCTATTGGAGAGTTTGGTTCTGCTTGGGCAGGTCGGGGCAGTCTTCCGGGGAGCTGACAGCTGGGATATTTCTTAAGGATGGAGAGGAATTTGTCCTGCAGCAAGAAGCGTGTTAAGGCTGAGGGTGGGGGACAAGCAAGGCAGAGAGATGGGAGAGTGCTCAGTGAGCTTAGGTCACCTTGGAGAGGCAGGTGTCAGGTGTGTTGAGAGCATAGGATGCTTGGGTGAAGATGGCAGAACTGAAATGGACGATAGAGATCATATAAATGGTCTTGTCTGTCCTGGTAAAGAATTTGCACTTTAGTTGGGAGGAAATGGAGAGCAATTGCATGCTGTCCCATTGGTCGCTGAGATCAATGGTGAAGAACATAGTTCAAAGGTCAGGTCACATGGTGAAATTCAGGTCATGAACAGCATAAAAGAGGAATGAATGAGTATAGAATGAAATGGAAAACATCAAAGTCCATGCACGTAGTAAGCTCTGGTTGGTGAAATATTAACTGTCTTTGTGTGTATGATGGTGTGTATGTTCTGGGTCATAATATATGTGGTCCTTATTACTATCAGTCATGATCTTAAAAAGTCAGAAGTGCATTGAATTTGCAGCTCTGCTTCCCCCCAGGCTGTAACAAGGAGAGAAGAAAATGGGCTGGAGGAGGAGACACAGGAAGTTCTTGCAAAGGACCTGCGACCTGCATTCTCTCCCACTCCGTTCTTGAGAAGGAGATTGCTTAACTTTTGAAGACAGTTAGCTGATCTCTTCCAAGGCCTCCCCTGCGGGGGACAGAGGGGACAATTGGAGTATTTGATGGCCTGCAGCATTGGCAGGGCATGTAACCGGGCCAGGAGCTGGAATTTGGTTCCTTCCAACATCTGTCCCAGGCCTGTGAGTTGTTCGGTCGCTCAGTCGTGTCCGACTCCTTGCGACCCCATGGACTGCAGCATGCCAAGATTCCCTGTCCTTCACTGTCTCCTGGAATTTGCTCAAGCTTATGTCCATTGAGTCAGTGATGCTATCCAACCATCTCATTCTCTGCCACCCTCTTCTCCCCCTGCCTTCAATCTTTCCCAGGATCAGGGTCCTTTCCAATGAGTCAGCTCTTCGCATCAGGTTACCAAGGTGCTGGAGCTTCAGCTTCAGCATCAGTCCTTCCAATGAATATTCAATGAATATCCCACATGACTCTGGTACGAATCCTGATAGGATGACTTAAAAACCAAGGTATCTTCCCACTCTTCCGATGAAGCATGATGTACTCACTATAGCCAGCACTAGGGGCCAATAGATGTGTCCAGTTCCCAGACAGTGTGTGATTGGTGTCCGGGTACCAGTTCAATAAAGATGGAAGTTACCTCCCCGCCACATGAGTAAGAACCTTGTGTTTAAAGTGTTGAAGGAGATGATTTCACAATGTCTGGTCTGTAATACCAATGTCTTAACAGACCTGAGTGTAGGGACGTCCTGTGGGAATAATATATGTCGACTGAAAAAAATGCACAACCTAAAAGTTTTCCCTGGGTTTTCTAAGATAGAAACTTGGCCAATTTTTATATTCAGCAAAATTCCAGAAGACATCATCCTCTCTTATAGAGAGAGACGCCACTACTTGGATGTTGATAAACATTTCACATCTACTGAATGATCAACTTGAGTGTCAAAACCAAGTTTCTCAAGATGGTAACCCAGCTGTGACCCCTGAGACACACTGTGTCTCCTGATTCTTTTCAAAACCATCCTTCCCCGAGAGCTGGGAATATCCTCTCTCTTGCACCCCTTCCTACCTTAGAAGAACCAGGAAAACTCACCTACATGCTTCAGAGAGAAGGTCTACATGGAGTTTGGTTTTGCACTGGGACTCACACAGAGCAAGAATTTCCAAAAGTCATGTGTTTAGACTCCTGCCTCTTTATGAAGTTCCCTAGCTGTGATAAAAAGGATTGTCCTCAGTGTCAGATAAAAGAAAAGAGGAAAGGAAAGTGTTCCGAGTCGCATAGTTCCTGATCTGAATAAACTTGAACTTTGAGGGGGACACTGCTAGTGTCAGAAACACTGATCAGTCGTTCCAAAAGCAGCAGAGTGGATCTATAGGGACCATCTTTGATGCGCATAGCCCTGCTCTTGGCACAGAAGTAATTGTCTGAGGATTAACCACCAGCTGATCGAGATGCCCAGGAATAAGATGAGAGGTGGCCGGATGCATAGGGATCCAATGATGTGGGAAAGAAGATGTCAAAACTGCCATGTGGGAAAGCAGACCGTCCTTTCCACCCGCCTGACATAACAATGCTTTCCCGCTTGTCCTTTTCCTTGGAACAGAGAATCACAGAACTTCCTGAGTTGAAAAGGTTCTTGTGGGTCACTCAACACTTCCCAGCTGATTCAGGAATCTGCAGTGTCAGTTCCCTTCCATTGCTCATCCCACCTCTCCTGGAACACCCCTGGGATGAGCTGTCTGCTGTTTTACTCCGTTTGGGGGAGGCTTTCATGCTCAGCAGTTGAAGTAATCCTCTAGCAAGCTTGATCTGATTCCCTGTTTCTGCCACTCATGGGTCTACTTTCTGCTCCTTGGGGTTACGGGAGTCCTGATCTGTCTTCTGTATAATAGTCCTTCAAAATATTTGAAGGCGGGGATTACAGTATTCTTAGTCTTCTCTTCCTCACGCCCAGTTTTGCAATTGTATTGCTGGTCTCCACAATGTCAATTTCACGTCTGAGGCCGATTCATATTCAGAGTAAATGAGTGAATCCTGAGTTCTGACCACATGCTTGATCCCTTCAAAGACAGGATCTCATTTAATTCTGCATCCAACCTTGGAGATAAGAACATTTTACCTCTTACAGAGGATGGAATTGTAGCTCATGAGGTTGGTTAGGGGTTTAGGCCAAGGTCATGTAATTAGAAGCAGACAAAACTAGTCCGTGAACCTGAAGCTTTTGCCAAACACATGCGCGTCATTTTTTTCCTTGATACATGAGTTTCATCAGGACAAAGGTGGTACCAGACATCTAAGACACAGGCCTCCTCATCCTTAACTACGTATAAACACTGAGCCAAAGTGGTCATGTCTCTCTGAAATGTCAGGTCTAACTTGCTGGACCCCTTTGCTCCCTCCCCTTCTCCCCCACCCGGTTCTGGCTGTGGGTTGTAACAAGAGAAGAATGGAGAAGAGAGGTTGATGGTTTCTGACCACGTTGGCTCAGGGGCCCTGTCGAAATCGGAACTGAAATCCCCAACTCTCCAAGACGATTTTCTGTGTGCTGACACAGAAATGGCCAGTTCCACGTGTGCACACTCGGAGTGGAAAATATTGGAGACGTTTGTCACTTTTCCATAATATTTTTGGAATACAGGAGCCCTCTGGTGGCCAAAAGAGCAGGAGGGTGTCCTCAGGAGAGGCGGGCTGAGGTTTCCTGTGAGGACTCCTCTAAGTGATCTCGGGCTTCACTTTTGAAGTCATTCCTTTACTATTTAGCGCTTTTCTTCCTATTTTCACGGAGGGTCATTTGCTTTTTATTTGCACATCCTCCCTCCTTCTTTCCTTCTCAAGTTCCTCTCCGCACCTTCCCTGCCAGCCCCAGCTGTCGCCCCAACACCCCTGGAATCTCTCCTTCCTGCTGCCTCTGGCCTCAGAGGACCCTTTCTGAAATCTGGCCAGTTCCCCTGCGGCAGGTGCCGCTCAACAGCTGCTGCCTCTGCTGCTGCTTCAGTCGTGTGGAATTCAAATCCCTGGTGGGTGTTCAGAGGCCACAGATGGATTAACTAATGATGTCTGCTCATCAGCAAACATTTTCGGGGGGATGCTGATCGTCACCCAGGACTCAGTCTTCTTCGACGAGCAGATGACCTTCCTCTCCCTTAGGTCCAAGGAGCTGACCGCACAGCGCCCAGTCCCTGGGGTTGACCAACTGTCCAGAGCTCGGCCACTCCAAGTTTCTGTGTTCTGATCTCTATCGCACAGAAGTCTGCTTTCATCTTACAGTTTGCGCAGAATGGCCTGCCTTCTAGTAGTCCATGCCAGTGATGCCGAGCAGGTTCTTGGCCTCCTTAATCAATGGAAATTGCCTAGAGGCCAGACAGTCCATGGAGTCGCAAAGAGTTGGAAGTGGCTGAGCATGCGTGCGCTTGCACGCGCGCGCGCGCACACACACACACACACACACGCCAGACAGGAAATTCAGGCAAGGCTTTACAGGGTCCCTGCTGCCCCAGGAGCAAGCGAGAACAAGTAACAGGTTCCCTTGCTTGCTCTGGAGCTAGCATGGAGGCTCAACTTGTCTCCTTATGTGGAGTGAGGGTAGGGGTGTGTCCAGAGGTCGGGCTGGAGGGGTGGCTTAGGTGGTTTGCCCACCCTTTGGTCATGTTCAGTGCAGGCAGCATGCACAGCCCCCTGCCTTTGTCCCCAACAGCCTGCTTTCCCCCTAACTCTTCAGAAGTGGACGTGTGTGTTTGGTCTTTCTATATCTTGTTGTCCATAATTTGACCCAACTGTGCATGCATGCAGTTGTCTTTAGTTCTTTATGACCTCTTTTGTATTTTCTTACTCATGGAGATGTTTGTCCAGGTGCAAGCACTGCAGCGAAGGTCCCAGCCTGTCTCAACGCAACAGCCAGGAGCAAATCAAGACCCACAAAAATAGCCATTCCACATGTAAATAATTGGGAACTGACCATCCATCCAGAGGCAGGTAGTGGTGGCTTCAGTGGACTACAATGAACCACATAAAGGGAAAGGATTCTATGATAGGATGAGGCAGAGACTTCAGCTAAGATTTTCATCACTATCACCCTGGCTTTTCCTGTACTAAGAGGATGGGATGGTATAAAACTTAGAAAGCACTTTGGACTCTGGGGGAAAGGAGCGACTGTGAAACGAGCCGGTGATTTTATTACTTTACAGTGCTTGGCAATTAGTGGCTTAATCATAGGGCAGTGAGCGACCAGTTCATGACCCTCACTCTGGAGACAGAAAGCCCCCAGGGGATCCAGAATCTGCTGCAGGAGGTTGGTCAGGGTGGAACTTAGAAGCACTTTTTCTGGACTTGTAAGAAAGTGAAGCAAGAGGAGGGCTCTGGGAGGATCATGACATTTGGAAAGCTGGAGCTTTCTTTCTTTAAAAAACATTTTATTGGAGTATAGTTGCTTTACTGTGTTGTGTTAGGGTCTGCTGTAGAGCAAAGTGAATCAGCTATGGGTGCGTGGGTGCTCAGTCGTTCAGCTGTCTCTGATTCTTTTCCACCACATGGACTGTAGCCCACCAGGCTCCTCTGTCCATGGGATTTTCCCAGGCAAGAATACCGCGGTGGGTTGCCATTTCCTCCTCCAGGGGATCTTCTTGACCTAGGGATGGAACCTGCGTCTCCAACGCAGCTATACGCATACATATACCCTCTCTTTCTTGGATTTCCTTCCCATTTAGGCACCACAGAGCATGGAGCAATGTTTCAGCTTCCTATAATCTGCAGAAGAAATGGCTGGAGGGGATGGAAAGGGATACAGAGGGCATAGTTAATGCATTCCAACTCAAAGAGGGATGGTGCAGTGGCCACAAAATGCAGCAAAGTTTCTGCTTCTACTCACTCAGTGGTGAGTGGGAGTGGCCCCTGGATGAAGCACAATGAACTGAGGCTCCTGGGGATGAGGACTGGGGCGATACTGGAGAGTGTCCCCCAGTACTGGAGGTTGCAGAATTCTCAATTGGAAGTGTAGCTAAGTCTTATTCTAAAAGCCTATAGCTGCCTATGTTAGTCATTTTGGGGGGATATAATTGCTTTCCAACGTTGTGTTAGTCTCTGCTGTTCAATGAAGTGGAACAGCTATGTGTATACATATATCCCCTCCCTCTTGGACCACCCCCCATCCCACCCCTCTAGGTCGTCACAGAGCACCAAGCTGAGCTCCGTGTGCTGTCGAGCAGCTTCCCACTAGCTAGCTATTTTACACATGGTAGTGTATATACCGACAGATGAATGAATAAAGCAGATGTGGTACATACATATAATGGACTATTACTCAGCCGCTGAAAGGAACAAAACAGGGTCATTTGTAGAGACATGGATGGACCTAGAGTCTGTCAAGCGGGAGCATGTGGGTGGAACCCTACCTTCCAGGATGGCCGGGCTGGCCTCTGGGGATATATTCCTCAATCATTTGAGAACCCCCGGGTCTCCTGTTTCCTGGCATGTTACGGATATTTAAAGTGCATGACATCTAGGGGTTGGGGGTGGAAGGGTGATGCTGGACCCCCTTGTCCCTCAAGAGGCTGCCCCCTCACCCTCTGTCACCGCTCAATAAACCACAGCTATTGTCGCACTCCTCCAGTCTGACATGACTTCCAGCAACCTTTTGGGCTCCAGGGACTGGTTTCATGGAAGACAAATTTTCCACAGACCACAGCAGCAGGGAGATGGTTTCAGGATGATTCCAGTGCACTACACAGATTGTGCAGTTTATTATTATTACATCAGCTCCACCTCAGATCACAAGGCATCAGATCCAGAGGTTGGGAACCCCTGACTTACAGGATTCCCTAGAACGTTGTCATCCCACCAAGAATGCCTGCAGTACAGCAGCTCGTGGTTGACTGCATTCCCCTTGATCCAGTGTACGTGCTCTGACCACAGCATCCTTCCCAGCAGAGCCGCTGACAGGGATGTGCTCAGCTCTCTGTCCTCCTGTAAGACTTGGGGCCAAGGGCCTGGACCAGGTCTCTCTCTACTGTGCTCTGTTCAGCAGCTCCTTTCAAGGACAGGTGCTAAGTCAATTTTTTTTTTTTTTATCATTATCCTCATGACACAATGAAAAGTGCCTTGGATTGGAAGTCAGAAGCTCTGGTGGAGTCCCTGCCTGGTCCCAATGACTTCAGTGTGACCTTGAATCAAGTCTCACTTTGCTTCTCCAGGCCTCAGTCTCCAAGAGATTCAAGGAGGAGGTTTAGACCAGAGCATCTCGAAGGGCACCTCCAGCTCTGACATCTGCTTTCTCAGGGGTGTCCCCCCTCCAGAAAGACTGTAGGTTGTTCCTCGGGCAGGGGAGACCCTCACCTGCAGGACTCCTGGGGTGCCCAGCCCTTGAAGGTGGGGGTGGAGTGGTGGGAGATAGATCCACCCACCCAGTCACCTTCCAGGAGAAAGCTGATGATGCTCCAGGAAGAAGAGGTCCCAGGAGAGGCTGGAGGGCTTGCCAGCTCCTGTTTGCATGCCTACTGTGTGTTCCATTCTCTATCTCCCTCCATCGGGAGCTGCTCGGTCCAAAACACCACCTAGGATCTGGAAGAGAAGGAATGAGATGGCAGCCCATTCTTCTCATGCCCCGAACTGAAAGTTGGGGCCGAACTGTGAAGACCTGTAGAAAAATTCTCCTCCCCCCTCCAGGCGCTGGGAAAACTCTATTTTTTTCCTCCTGATGGGGTGAGATTTAGGCTTTTTCTAAATGTTTGTGTAAATAGAAAGAATAGTCTAGAAAGTTCAGGCGTGGAGCCGAGCCTTTTGTGAAGGGTAGGATTCCTCAGCTGTCATAAATATCAGTGGAAGGGGAAACAGGTGGCGAATCTGGGCTTTCCTGACACAAATATTCTAAGTGAGTCATAAACCCCCTCTGTTCTTCCAACCAGTTAGTCCTCACAATGTTTTCATGCTCACAGCCTAGAATACCAGGGGCTTTTTTTTCCCCCCAAACATAGCACATCACTCTGCTAGTGCCTGCTGGTGTTTGGGATAAATAGATTTTGGTTCGAGGAGGTGGGCTTGGGTCCTAATTCTCTCACTTCAATAACTGACGATGAAGAAGCTGGCCCGACCTCCTGGGCTTGATGGACTGATGGTTTGTCGGTGGAAATGTGTCTCGTTTTCTTTCCAACACCAGAGCCCGAGCACACAGGAGTTATGTTTGCCAGACAGGCAAGGTGGGGAGTCTTGGCAGCAGCTCTGGGCGAAACCAGGAGGACGTGATGAGGCTGACTGAGAGAGGGCGTCGCTGGTTTCTGATGAGGGGGTGCGTGTCAGGGGAGCAGCACCTGAGGGAGGCCTTTTCCTGAAGAGGGGAGTGAGATCCAAAGGGGAGCCCATGACCTGTCCAGAGGAGCAAGATGCTCTGAGAGGTAGAAAAGGGTGGCAAGTGAGGAGCCAGATTGTGGGAGGGTCTTTCAGAGTCATCAGATCTTGCTGAGAGAGGCAGATGGTAAAGCTCATTACCTCAGGATGTGAGGAGTCTGCTCACACCAGTCAGAGGGGAGAGAATTCTGGAACTTAAAGCTGCAAGGTCTCTTAAAAGTCTCTGGGTACTTTATTTTATACACAGCAATTTGTATCTACTGGGCTTCTCAGGAGACTCAGTGGTGAAGAACGTTACTGCCAATGCAGGAGATGTGGGTTCAAACTCTGGTTGGGAAGATCCCCTGGAGAAGGGAATGGCACCCCACTCCAGTATTCTTGCCTGGAGAATCCCATGGACAGAGGAGCTTGGTGGCCTACAGTCCGTGGGGTTGCAAAGAGTCAGACAGGACTGAGCGGCTAAACAACAAACAGTTTGCATCTACTACAAACTACTGTGTATAAAATAAAGAAACAACAAGTATATATCGTACACCACAGGGAAATAAAGCCATTATTTCATAATAACTTTAGAGTATAATCTATAAAAATATCGAGTGATTATACTCCAATTAAGGGCTTCCCTGGTAGTTCCATTGGGAAAGAATCCACTTGCCATGCAGAGACCCTGGTTTGATTCCTGGGTCAGGAAGATCTGCTGGAGAAGGGATAGGCTACCCACTCCATACTCTTGAGCTTCCCTGGTGGCTCAGCTGGTAAACAATCCACCTGTAGTGCAGGAGACCTGGGTTCCATCCTGGGTTGGGAAGATCCCCTGGAGAAGGGAATAGCTACCAATGCCAGTATTCTAGCCTGGAGAATTCCTGGAGAAGTCCATGGGGTTGCAAAGAGTGAGTGACTTTCACTTTCATATTCTAGTTAAATTAATTTTTAGAATAAAGTAAAGAAAAATATTGAATTACTATGTTTCACACCTAAACTAATATATTGTCAATCAGTTATATTCCAATAAAAAATATTGCTTGCATTTTTTTTTTTAAAAAAGGTCTCTTGGGCCAGTGCTTTCATTTGACAGGTGAAAACACCAGGGTTTATTCCAGGAGTAACTGAGTGAACTTTTTCTAGGATAGGCATGTTGCGTACAACAGTGTGATTTGGGGGGAAAAGCATGGAATCTTGTGTCAAACTGACTGGAGTGGGAATACCAGTACCTCAGTTACCAACTGTGATCTTGGAGGATGAAAATACCTGCCTCTTTCGGCTCTTGAGAGAAGTAAATAAGGAAACATATGTGAAAGTCCCCCAAACCTGGCACGTGCCTAACAGATTCCATCTAACGGATGGTCACAGCTCCATTGATGGGACTCTGATGCTCTTTTCTAAATAATTTTTTTTTTTTGGTGATTGCTATAATTTTGGGGATGGTTCATAAATTTTCCAAATTCTTTTAACTTTACAACGTTTGTCTTTTTTTCAGTTGTGCACCTTTCCATATTACATCTTTATTGCCAAAGTCAACATGCTTCTTAGAAATTCAGATTATAATCAGTAAAACAAACATTACATATATGAATTTAAATATAGAAACAGAAATTCCACCAGATCTCCTATTATACTCTTACACAAGTACACAATTTGGTAAAAACTAGAATACAGGTATACTAAACCTCTCATACCATGCCCCTCAAGGCCTGCGGAATTTCCCTGACCAGGGACTGAAGCTGTGCCCCCTGCATTGGAAGCATGGAGTCTTAACCACTGGGCCCCCAGGGAAGCCCCTGACTGTGATGCCCTTGGCTAAGAGCGTTTACTATCTTGAGAGTGAACGAGCAAACTGTACCCGCGTTGCTGCTGTCTGTCGGGCACCCTCTTGTTCTGTGGCAGGCATTTCATTAGTCACTAAGATCACGAGTCTAGTGAGTTATTGTGAAATGATTAGCCATCGTGCTAATAAATAAATAATAACCTCGGTGGCAGGTGGCACTGGTGAGTGGTGGCAGTGTTGATACTGACTGCTGTAGGTACTACAGGTGAAATGAGGCCAGAAGGAGAAGTGCCTTGGGGGCCTGGTGCTTGAGTCAGCTCCAGATTTTAGCTGCAAGGGATCTGAGGTTTAGCAACCACCCACATCAGCCATTCATCAGGCAAACATTTACTGAGGACCTACTACGTACCTGTCGCTGTCCTAGGAATTGGCGACTTAGTGATCGACACAAACAAGATCCTTTCCCGAGGTGGAAAATCCTGAATGCAGCGTTCCAGTAAAGGCAGTAAACCGAGAAGGAAACAGATCTGTTGGGAGGTTGTGGTGAGAAGTATGAACACCTGGGACTTGCCTGGTGGTCCAGAGGTTAACAACCCACCTTCCAGTGCCAGGGGCACAGGTTGGATCCCCGATCAGGGAGCTAAGATCCTGCATACCTCAGAGCAATTAAGCCTTGAGTGAGTGTTGCAACTACTAAGACCCAACACAGCCAAAAATAACTAAAATTTAAAGAAAAAGAAGTATGAACATAAATGGATCAGGGCGAGGGGACAAGATGGTGGGAGCGAACGCTGCCTGGTGAGGGACTGATTCTCTGAAGAGGTGACAACTGGGTAGAGTCCTGAATGATGAGGGACGTGGTCACGTGAACACCATGGGGTGGGGGCGGGGCGTGGACTCCAGGCCAAGGGAGATGCTCTGAGCCACAAGGAGACCATGTGTCTGGAATGTGCCTCTATCTGTGGCTAAAGGGAAATCTTCTGCTCTAGCCTGGATGCAGGAAAATGAGCAACTCGCTGTTAAGAGACTTCCTGGAGAACTTAAGAAGACAGGCCTGGAGACAGGCCTGGGGCTGGGGGAGGCCCGCATGCATCTTGAGACTTTCTAAGAGATGCACAGAGGCCATGAGGACTGCCCATGGCATGGCAGGGAGATTGAGAAACAGCCCCTGGGTCAGAACACAGAGCTCCTTGGCTCAGTCTCAGTCTGGAGTTTGTCACCTTCCAGCATCCCAGGCAGGGTTGGAGGAGGAAAAAATTGAACCTGGTATCAGCCTCCGAGTACTGGGAGCTTTCCCCAACTTCCCACTTTTCCACTAAACTGCTTGAGATCATCAGGTATGACTTCCCAGTTGCCTTTAAAGATTTTTCCCCAATAGCGAAGATTTCCCCCAATTCGTCTGGGGCCCTGTCCAATCATAGAATTCCCCTGGGGAAACTTCCCTGGTGGTCCAGTGGCTAAAACTCTGAGTTTCCAGTGCGGGGGACTCAGGTTTGTTCGCTAGTCAGGGAATTAGATCCCATGTGCTGCAGCTAAAGATCCTGTGTGCCCCAACTAAGACCCAGTGCAGCCAAATAAATAAATACAGCTATTAAAAAAAAAAAAAAAGAATTTCCCTGGGAAACAAAGCATTGGCACAGTGGGGCTGGGAGACCCTCCTATTTCTTCTCTAATAAGGCTCCACAAGCTTACTTCCTGCTCACCTCATGAGTCCTGTCTTTTTCTTTGCTTCCCATTTTATCTTATTCAAGCTTCTAGGGCCTCCCTGGTGGTCCAGTAGCGAAGCCGCCACACTCCCAATGCAGGAGGTCTCCCTTCCATCCCCAGTCAGGGAACTAGATCCTGCATGCTACCACTAAGATCTGGCATAGCCAAATAAATAAATAAAATAAGGAATCAAAAATCTCCCTTGGTCACCCTGGAAAGCAATCTAGAGGTTTGTGAAGGCAGACATTTTCACCAGTCATGGTCCTTTGTGACTCTGTAAACTTGTCTCTATCTTGCCTTCTCTCTGCCAGTGATGGATTCCTCCAGATACATGGTGTAGTGACAAGAGCGCAGGGCCAGGGCCAATGTCTCTAATGTTTGCTTGCCGTGCACGCATATAACCCGAACTCTGGGAGCCCAAGTTTCACTCCTGCATTTTACAGGGTACTGACTAGATATTAGACGATCCAGTCAGTATTACACCCATTCTATAAGCCCTAAAGTATACACTTTGGGGGGTTGCAAACACACCAGCAACGTCTCCCACCAACCTCCTCCTGATCATTCGAATTGTCTCTTCCTGGACTTTCCACATGAGAATTTTTACTTCTTTCAATGGACAAGTGAACAGTGGATTTATCCTACGAGGAAACATTTTCCCCCTTGATTCTGGTGTTGCCTTTACTCCTCTTCTCCCTTTCTTTTAGGAATCCCTGGAGCCCACAATAATCTAGAAGGGTCCCTAGGTTCACCTCAAGGACATGAATATTCAGAGCCCATTTCCCTGGTCATTTGAATCATTTCAACTCCGATCGCGTGGCACAAGCTCCAGGCCTGGGTTGTGCATCATAACTGGAGGCCACAGGCATTGAAAGGTGAACGAGGGGCCATCCCCAGTGCAGCTGGAATGGGAGTGACGAGGCATGCGTCAGCCATCACCGGGAGACGTTGCACCATTGAGCAGGTGATGCTCCACCAGAGAAAAGCGCTGGGGGACCCAGAGGTGCAAGCCACCAAAACTGGCCGAAGGGATTCGGGTCCCCTCCTCAAGGTGGCCGCTTTTCTTGCTGCCTTTGCGTGTGGCTCCTCCGTCCTCACTCGCAGCCCGATAAAGCCTGAGAGAATGGGGCAGGGGCCTTTCTTATCACACAAGGAGAGGGTCTTACGGGGAAAAGTACACCGTCCAGAGCAAGAGCCTCTGGACCAGTGGCTGGGGAGGAGCAGGGAGGTCAGGTCCGGCCTTGGAGAAGTGAGCTTGGCCTGGCAGAGGTCTGCCCTGTTCCCAGACCTCTCGGGGTTTCACACCAAGGCCTGCACCATGCCACTCGGCTTGCACGAGCCCTGGCAGGAGGCTCCACTCGCTGGGAGTGAGAGAGGCTGGACCCGTCATTAAGACCGTCCAACGGGGCTCTCCGTCCTTTGTCAGGCCCGGGAGGCTCCGTGTCCTTCCCCAAAGCACTGGCTCCCCTCCGGCCTCATTACGCAGTACATTAGCTGTGGGAACTAAACCCATTACAGAAAGGAGGGGAAGATTGGCACACCAGAAAAGAAGGCTTCTCAGCTCCGGCTAACAACTTGTGCCTGTTAACTAAAGAAGATCATTAGAAAACTCTCATCTCCTTCTCTCCTCTCCCCTGCCTCCCCGTTCCCCACTCTGTCACTGACTGGCCACATCCACACGTCAGCGGGGAGGGGAGAGAGGGAGGCTCGCATTCCAAGATGGCTGTTTTTGGCTCGGTTGGAGGCACTGACCAAAATAAATGAAGTCCCGCTTCATAAACATTTTACAACAAAATAGACCAGGGGAGATACTTTTATTTCCTCTTTTCCCCTTATGATGAGAGCTTTTAATAGTTATGCCCTTAGCAACTTTCAAATTGACAATAACAGTGTTATTACACTAGTCGCCGTAGCATACATCACACCTCATTTGTCTTCATTTCTTTGTGGAGAAATGAGCTTCAGTAAGAAATCGCCCAGTGTGCTTGACCACAGCAAAAGAGGATTCTAATTTAAGGAGAATTCTTTGGTTTTGGTTGAATTTTTTTGTATTGAAGTTTAGTTGATTTACAGCATCATGGTAGTTTCAGGTGTAAGCACAAGGATTTGGTTATACCTATATGTTTATATCTAGTCCTTTCAGGTTCTTTTCCCTCGTGTGTGTGTGTGTGTGTGTGTGTGTGTGTGTGTGTGTGTGTGTGTGTTAGTTGCTCAGTCATGTCCAACTCTTTGAGACCCCATGGACTGTAGCTCGCCAAGCTCCTCTGTCCATGGGATTCTCCAGCAAGAATCCTGGAGTGAGTTGCCATTCCTTTCTCCAGGGGATCTTCCCAACCCTGGGATTGAACCTGGTCTCTTACATTGCAGGCAGATTCTTTACTGTCTGAGGCACCAGGCAAGCCCTTCTTTTCCCTTATAGGTTATTAAAAAAAAAAAAAAAAAAAACGCTGAGTGTAGTTCCCTGTGCTATACAGTAGGTCCTTGATGGTGGGAAGCTTTTATTTCTACTGCTCAGTAATGTAAATATCAAAGCTGGAAGGTCACTTTGAAAGTCATCCATTTAAGCCTGTCTCTGCAGAGGAAGACACCAGCACCCAGCGGGCGTACACGACGCGTCGCATCGCTGGTGAGTGCCACGTGTAAGTTGCTTGTAAACCTGGGGTCTTTCCTTTCCAATAAGCTTCCTCCAGTTTGCTCATCTTCTCTTTCTATCTTCCCCCCTCCTTGGCTGTGTTCTCAGCTAGTAGCTGAACAATTCCAAGACCTTCAGTAAAGCACCTTGGACATCAGGCCACACAGAACATGAGGCATCAGCTGTGGCCTTGCCATTTGCTCTTCCTCTCTCCCACATTAAAAAGCAAAAACCCAACAACCACCCCCAAAACCCTCTGCGAAATATGGTTCACATCACAGGTCTCAGCGTAAAGGTCCGCCTGAACTTTCTCTGTGTGTTCCCACCTGGAACAAGCTCACGGCCCCAGGGCTACCTGGGCGCCCCCCCCCACACCCTTTCAGTTCCTGCGGCAACCCTTGCCCAGACTTGGAGCTGGTGAACGTGTCTCCCAGTGTGCATGCACTTCTGCCCCTCTGAATGTTCAAGCTCTGTCTGAAACTACTCAATGAAAGAGGGAGCTGCAGAGAGGAGCACAGTTGTCCCCCGGGGCTCTTCAAGTCGTTGGAGGAAACCCCAAGACCTGCTAGTAGGATGGGGTTGCTGAGAAAAGAGATGTTTCTCCTTAAATCAGAGCCCCCTTTTAATTTGTGTGCATGCATGTGTGTGTGTGTGTTTACTGTACTCTCTAAAAAGGTCTGATTAGCATTTCCTTTTCAGTTGGTCCTTCTCTGTCCCAGCTGCACCAATTGTGGTCAGGAAAACAGAATTGGTGCAACAGCCATTCAGGAAAGCAGCTGAAAGGGAAAGAGTGGAGAACGGACAAGGGGGTGAGTTGTCTTAAAGCTTGAAGCGACTCCTCCAATTAAAAATACACAGAGAGAAGAGATGCGATGAGTTATTTAGGGGGAGTAGATGAAAAGATGCCCAAGATGCAGGAACCTGAATTAAAGCATTAAAGGGAGAAAGGTGACCTCAACTACCTATGAAAAAAAATGAAAACATGAATAGAAAAATGCAAAATTTTTTTTTAGAGCAATGGGACAGAAAGGTATATGTTTTAAGAAATGAAAAGTAGAGATGGAAATTTCTTTTCCCTGTTTTTTTTTCCTTTTAAATGCATGCTTCCTTTAATATATTTTTTCTAATAGAGGGTAATGAAATTGTCTGGCCTTCAGCCCCAAAAGAGATGTGACTTCTTGTGTCTGTGTGCGTGCTCAGTCGCTCAGTTGTGTCCAACTCTTTGCGACCCCGTAGACTGTAGCCTGGCAGGCTCCACTGTCCTTGGGATTCTCCAGGTAAGAATCCTGGAATGGGTTGCCATTTCCTCCTCCAGGGGATCTTCCTGACCCAGGGGTTGAACCCAAATGTCCTGTGTCTCCTGAACTGGCAGGCAGATTCTTTACCAGTGAGCCACCAGTACTGAAGAGTTTTAGACCTTGAGTCAAACAGACCTATGTATGAATTTCAGCTCCACCACTTACTGACTGAGCAGCTTAGGTCTTATTTCCTTATTTATTTTTGGCTGTGCTGGGTCTCTGTTGCTGTGGCAACGGGGGATACTCTCTGGTTGAAGTGTGCAGGCTTCTCACCGTGGTGGCTTCCTCAGGGCATAGGCTCAATAGCTGTGGTGCACAGGCTTAGTTGTTCCACCACATGTGGGATCTTCCCGATCCAGGGGTCGAACCCATGTTGATTCAGGGATCGAACCCATGTCTCCTGCACTGGCAGGCAGATCCTTTATCACTGAGCCGCCAGGGAAGCCCAACAGTTGTAGGTTTGAAAAGCTTCCCAGGTTTACATAGGTCCCCTCCCTCCCACCTCCCACCTCATCCCACCCATCTAGGATGTCTACGGCTGACTCGTGTTGTGTGTGGCAGAAATCAACACAATATTGTAAAGCAATTATCCTTCAATTAAAAATAAAGCAATTTAAAAAAAGCTTCCCAGGTAATTCTGACACCAAGCCAGGACTGATTCGGAACAACACAGTCCCAGGAAGATTCATTAGTTGTGAACTCTCAGACAAGGAACTGAGATTCCTGGCCTCTGCCCCTAAGGAGCTGCCTGGCACGGGCAACCACACCTCATCAGATTCCAGTTCCTTCCTTTGTAAAACAAAGCATCTCTCGGTCTCCTCCCAGCTCTCTCCTGTTCAAGCATCTTAAATGGCTTTTCTTGGCTGAGTGAGAATCCATGTCCAGGAGGTATTTGTGTTACTCACCCCTCCAGTCTGTCTCTTGGATGCTTTTCTCAAGCTGACAGGCTCTTAGTGAGCCCTCTGGGTCTTCCCACCACACCCTTCCTAGGTCACCACATGAATTATTTTAGCTCATTTCCAGTCTGATGAGCCGCTACCTGGTACCACATTGAAAGGCGGTGTGCAGGAACTTTATTTATTTCCTGGGTGACAATCCAGGCACCAGCTTTCTGAATGACTTGGAGCTTGGTAATTGTATAACTTGGGGCTTCCTGATAACACATTTTCTTGAACATTTAGGATATGCCAAGTACTGCCATAAGAACTTTGACTCTATTACATGGCTTAATCCTCACACTAGCAGGATGATGTCAACATGCTTCTTCCCGGTTTACAGCTATAGATGTACACTCGGAGGCTTAAAGAGATTAAATAACTTGCCTGAGATCACAGAACCTGCGTGGGGTGCAGGCAGGGACACGCCCCAGGCTCCAACATCAGGACTTTCCTTGGGCGGACCACGTGACCTCTTGCAAACCACAAGTCATGGTGTTTCTTTGTGCCAACGAGTGGATCACGCAAGTGGGGTGCAGGCTCACTTCACATATAAGGCGCTACATTTGTTGCCTCCGGTCCAGAGGAGTCTCTAGAAGTCATATACTCGCTCACCTTCTCAAGGAACCTTCCCCAATCTGCTCCACCTCATCTTCTCCATCCTGGCTGCCTCTGACCACTGTGGTTTATTTGAATTGAGAATGTGCTCTAAGTATAAAGCACTCACCAGATTTCAAAGACTCACTATTAAAAAATATCTAATAGCACATTCATAATTTGTATGTTGACGACATGTTGAAATGATTATACTTTAGAAATGTGGATTAAATAAAATATTATTAAACTGTTCCCCTTTTATTCCTTTTTAGGTTTCCTGCTTCGACTACAAGATTTAAAATTATGTGCATGGCTGACATCTGTAGCTCACATTATATTTCTCGAGCTAGGAATGAAACCACCTGCGTTTGAGATTCCGATCTGCCACATCCTGTCTGTGTGACCTCGGGCAAGCTCATGAATCCCGGTGGGCTTCAATTTCCCCATCTGGAAAATGGGGGTAAGAATGAGGCCAACCTCAAAGTAAGGTTGTTGTGAGCATTTAACAACTTAAATTTCCTCTCTTGGAAGGCATTCCACTTCCTCCTCACTTCTTAGGGTTCTGCATCTTCCAAAATAGCACGGTTTCTCGGAACTCCTGGGAACTTCAGATCGTCCTTGACTTTCTTGCCTTATTAGCGGACGTTTCAGTACGCATGCCTGAAGCGGCATTCAAAGCAGTCTGTGAGTTCCTTGAAATCAGGTCCTGTGTTTTCATCACTGTGTTTTCTTTCCTGTTAAGTCTCCCAGGGACTTAATACAGGGCCTGCTCAAAGTTGTGTTGCATAAATGCTTATTAATAGACTAATTGATTAATATGCCCGCCCCGCCCCCAGGCCAGGAAGTCAGCAGTGCGGAAAAGGAAGTGATCACCTTTCCCTTGGTCCCTCTCAAGCCATCTCCCCTGGTTCTTCCCTGCAACACAGAACAACTCCATCTTTTTCATTCTAATCGCCCTGCCACTTCTTAGGCTTTCAGAATGGATGGTGGCTTTTTTTCCCCCTCGCCAGCACGTGAATATTAAGATCAGCTATAATTTGAACCCTTGAAAGAAGTGGCCGGGTTCATTAAACTCTAATTGCTCTGATGGTTAGGCAAGATAGTTGCTTTAATTAAGGAAGCCCTCCCTTGGCTCTTGCTGTGGTTCTGGTGGTACTAGGGAGGGTGCTGCCAGTGCTGCTGGGAGGCTGGTTATTTACATGGTGTTGAAGGGAGGAATTCAGAAGCCCAGTGCCCACTCTCTGGCAGCCCCGTCTCCATGTCTGCCAAGCATCTCAAGTCTGTCATTACCCTTTTGGGAACTTACCCAAGGGAAGGAAACCACTCGGAGTTCAGGGAACATGTCTTCCAGGAAAAGAAAATCCCCCCAGACAGCATAACTTTGAGGGAAAGTATTCTGGCTTGGATATCTAACAATCTAGTCTTCCCTAGGCCTGGACAATGAGACCTCCGACACTGATAGGGAAATTGCGCCACTAACAGCCCTCTCTTTGTATTAAACATGCCTTCCCTCAGAAACATCTTGAAAATGCTCCTTGACATTTAGCAGGTGGCAACCTAGTGAACTCTGAGCCCTTAGCATGGATTCATGCTGAGATATCAAAGCTTCACGATGCCAGAAGGAGAAGGGGATGTATAGGATGCTGGGGAGGAAAGTGAGGGGCACCATGGGAAAATCCTGCCAGGTTTCCCAAGGCCAGCCCAAGAGCAGACTCTAGATGGGCTTCAAAGTGCCTGACGGGCCAGTGCAGGAGATGCTGTATTGCACTGCCCTGCTCTCTGTTCTAGACTAAAGGATTAATTCTCATCCCCAGCAAGGGATGCGGCCATCACCGGACTTGTCCTTGCTGAGGAGAGATGCCTCTTCTATGGGCAGGCTCCCTTCCGAGGCAACAAGATTATAAGACGTGGCCTCATGACCTAGCCTGAGTCAACCCTGAAACATGGGTCTGCTGTAACTGATGGACCAGCTGAGGCTTTGGGACTGCATTGCAGCCCAGCCCACCGTCTATTCCTACCTGTTTTCTTCTCTTACCTCATAGATGTTGATCTGAAGAGCACTTCCCAATGAATGACCTTCACTCTACTCTTCATTTCAGAATATGCTTCCTGGGAAGTCTGACCTTCAACCGGGGGTTCCCTTCTTGGCAACCAGGTGGCTTTGTGTCGGTGTCTAACACCCTGGCTACCCATCCATCACCAGGTGGTCTATTCGCTACTCAGCCACTGCCAGGCAGTCTACCCTCACCCTTCCACTGCCAGGCAGTCTACACTCACCCTTCCACTGCCAGGCAGCCTACACTCACCACCCGTCCATTGCCAGGCAGTCTATACTCACCCTTCCACTGCCAGGTGGCTTTCAGGATCCATGTCTACTCTTGCACTTGGCTCCCTATGTAGGCGGCAGACATCACGTCTGCAGCTCCACACACCAACTGTGAGCTGAGTTTGCACCTTCACAGATAAGTGTGTGCTGTTGGATCTCCGAGGCCTCTTACTCCATGGCCAGCTGGGACCACAGTCCCATCCTCCACCAAGGAAGAGGACTGTGTCTCCTATGCTCAGCATGTCTCCCCAATGAACTCAGTTTTGGGCTGATTCTTCTTTGGGGGAATAATTGGTGCTGCCTGTCAAGCCTGCTTCCAGAACGCTCTGGGACTCAGTGATGCTCTGAGCCCGTCACCAAAGCAAGATGTGGCTGTCAGTTTCTGAGGATGTTTCATCCACTTCTCACTGTCACAGGAGTTGTCCTGGACATCCTTGAAAGGTAGCTGTATTTTAGTTGGATTTTAAATCAAGAAAAATCAATGTATGTGTATGGTTGATTCACTTTGCTATACAACATTATAAACCAACTATACTTCAATAAAAATTAATTAAGAATTTTTTTAATTAAAAGAATCAAGAATAGTCCAGATGTCATCTTGACTCACTGCCCAGCACGGGTCCTGAACCAATCCTGGCATTTTAGCATCTGTCATTAATCCCAAGCAGAGCAGCTTAGAGAGGTTAAGCCCACTGACAAGAACATTCAGGCAGCCAAATTGTAAGATGGAATTAGAATAAAAGGCCAAACACAGTGTACTTTGGTTTGCCCATCTAGGAGTAAACTTGTTGTTGTTGAAGTCACATCCGACTCTTTGTGACCTCGTAGACTGTAGCCCACCAGGCTCCTCTGTTCTCCATTATCTCCTGGAGTTTGTTCAGATTCATGTCCATTGAGTCAGTGAGACTATCAAACTATCTCATCTTCTGTTGCCCACTTCATCTTTTGCCTTCAATCTTTCTGAGTATCAGGGTCTTTTCCAATGAGTCAGCTTTTTGTATCATATGGCCAAAGTATTGGAGCTTCTGCTTCAGCATCAGTCCTTCCAGTGGATATTCAGGGTTGATTTCCTTTAGGATGAAAATGCACATCTAAATCCCACGTACCCTTGCAAATGTGGACCAATCCTCCATGGGCCAGCTGCAGCATCGTCTGCTTAAACCTACAAGCCCAGGAACAGCTATGTTTATTCTTTAAACTTTAGGAGCTTCCTCTGACGCCCTGGCCACACTTGTTCGTGCCTTTCCACCCAGATGGACAGGTGGGAAGTTCCTTCTGTTCTCCAACCCAAATCCTCCGGCTTCCTGCAACACCTGCCCTCCACGAAGGCCAGGGAAGAGCGTGTCCTTCATTCCTCACGGACCTGCCTGCACTTGAAATGTCAGTCCTTCTGGGGAAGTGGCTCTGCTGGTGGGTGCCTCTGTGTCCACAGCACCATTCCCCAGGGCCAAGTGCCAAGTGACGAAAGTGTCGGGGCTTTTGAAATTGTCAGAGAAACTGATTTCCTTGTCAAGTCTCGTCCTGTAGAGTTGGAGGGCCAAATTCTACTTTCGTGTCAGCTGCCACGCAGATCAAAGGCTGCTGACAAGGAGCTGAAGCGTTCGTGCCTGGCCTGCTTCAACCTTTCCTCGGCCCAGCCTGCGGAATGCTCCTGGCTTTCGGCTCCCTTGAACTCTCTTATCGATCCCCCTTTCTGGGCCAACATATGAAGAGCCTGGGAAATCATTTTGAGGGACATAACTCAGAGAGCACCTTCTTACATTGGTACCAGGCGGAGGCCCTTTTTGGATGCTGCGAACTCCATCAGATAGAAATCCCAAATATCCATCTTTTTTCTTAATTTGTAAGTCTCTCTTGAGGATTTCTTGGTAGATGCTTAATAGTTACTAAACCTCCCAAAGGTTAGTTATAAAAAAATTGGAAGTCTCCAAGACTGGGTAGACACAATCTCTGCCATTCATTATTATCGTTGCCTTTATCATTATTTTAACAAAGTATTAATAAAATTTTGGGGCTTCCCTGGTGGCTCAGTCAGTAAAGAATCCTCCTGCATTGCAAGAGACCTCAGTTCAATCCCTGGGTTGGGGAGATCCCCTGAGGAGGGTATGGCAACCCACTCCAATATTCTTGCCTGGAGAATCCCCATGGACAGAGGAGCCTGGAGGGCTGCAGTTCATGGAGTCAAAAAGAGTCAGACACGACTGAGCAACTAGGCACTCATGTTAATAACATTTATGGTCAGGTGGTACAGTGGTAAAGAATCTGCCTGCCAATTCAGGAGACACAGGTTTAATCCCTGGGTTGGGAAGATCCCTTGGAGAAGGAAATGGCAACCCACTCCAGTATTCTTGCCTGAGAAATTCTATGGTCAGAGGAGCTTAGTGGGCTACAGTCTATGGGCCACAAAAGTCAGACATGACTGAGTGACTAACACGCATACACACGCAAAAACTGCTCTGAACAATAAAGTCTATTTTAAAAACATCAACCAGGAGGTCGGGGCAAAAAAAAAAAAAATTGCAGCAGGAGGGAGGCCAGTGGAAATTGGAGATGAGGGTGGAGATGGGCAGAGTCAGCCATGCCTCAGAAAATACAGGCATATTAGGAGTCCAGAACCGGGGACCCAACTTCAGCAGCAGTATTGGAGGAGGACATGTGGTGAGACCCCCACAGATTTCACAAAGCAAGGGCGAGTCTTCCCACTGCTCATTGTTGGGTAGGACACAAAGGAGATGAATTCTGAAGCCCCTTCCTGCATCACGTGTATCTCAAGACCATGAGGTGAGCAAGTGATGGACACGTTCACGTTATCAGTAACCCCAAGTGTACCTGAAGGTATATCAAGGTCAAGAGAGTAGATGGGGTGCAGATGAACAGCTGTAGAAAGCATCCAGGTGTCTCAGGAAGAGGCATGCCAGACAACCGAGACTGTGGAGCATGGTATCAGGACCATGTGCTTCTGGACTCAAGAGGGACCACCATTGGCTTCTTAGTTCAAGCTTTCTCTTTGGTCTTTTTTTTTATTGGCTGTGCTGGATCTTTGTTGTTGCGTGGGGGCTTTCTCTAGTTCTGGTGCGAGGACTTCTTATTCTGGTGGCTTCTCTTCTTGTGAAGCACAGGCTCTAGGGTGCTCAGGCTTCAGTACTTGTGTTGCAGGGGCTTAGTTGCTCAACAGCATATAGGATCTCCCGGACCAGGGATCGAACCCATGTCCCCTGAATTAGCAGGCAGACTCCCAACCACTGGACCACCAGGAAGTCCCTCTCTTCGGTCTTCTGGACAGTGCTAAGCATCATCCCTTGGTTGTCCTCTCACCTATTCCTACTTCTCCTCCCAAATACCCTTAATTTTTCTGACCAGTCACCATCAAGCTGCAGGACTCAACTGAACCAGACAGGGGAGATTCTTGGTCTTTTCTCTGAAACCACATTCAGGCACTACTGGAGACAACAAAATCTCAAAAATGAAAAAAAAAAGTCTCCAGCAGAGATTCAGCACAGCATTGAGACTCTTCACCCAGAAAACTTCCTTTTTACATAGCTTGACTCTGGGAACTGTAAAATCCACGGTCGGGGACAATTATTCCTCTTGGTGGCCATTTCTTCCTGTTCATTCTCAACTCATGCTCCTCCACAGCACTCACAAGAGTGTGCTTTCCCAGTCTGTTAATTCTTGAGTCTTAACAAGAGGTTGCACAGTGAATTTGTGTACAGAGGAGTCCTATAGTATATTAATCTATTTTGTTTCTGAATTTCAGGTAGCAAGTAGTAAGAATTCAGGCAGCAGGTATGATCTAAAAATTCATCCAAATCTCATAAGCTCTTAAGTTTGGGTAGCAAAGTTGGCTTACACCTTTGCTTATTTCCATAAAAGTATCTCTCACTTGATCCCAGGTTTCTTGTGGGCAGACACCAGATTTCTCTTTGTTTCTGCCTGACACATCATGTACTTAATACTTGATAAATAAATTCTACAAAAAGGGTAGAAAACACTAGTTAGACATTCGGATGAATGAACTTGATCAGATAGGATTGGACACAAGAGTAGGAAAAGCAATGGAAAAATTGAGAATGTGAAATGAAGTTCTCACTCCCGGCTGTCTGTAAGAATTATCCAGGGAGCTTTTAAAACATACTCATGGTTGGGCTCCATCCTGGACCAATTAAACCAGAATGGAGGTTTTGAGAGCGTGAAGGTGATTCCAAAGGGAATTCAAGGTTGAGAACTATTGCTTTTGCCTAACTTGCTGCTCCTGTTGGAAAGCTCCACGGTGTGTCTCTCCTACTGGTACTAAGATTAGCCTCTACCGGTTGACACATGTTAGGAAAATCTTTCCATTCACAGACATTCGTTTATTTGCATGACAGGCAGCACCCAAGATTGGTGAAGCTGCTGGGCCATTGAGAATGTCAATATCACTCGATGACTGTCTCCATTTCATGAGGATTTACTAAGCCCAGCAGAATACTAGATGCAGCTTATGAAAGGATCTAAGGCAGGGTGCCCTGTTTCCGGGAAAGAAACAAGGCTAGGGCGGGACCTACAAGCCTTTACAATGTGATGCCTCAGCAATCACGTGCCAAAGTGGGGCTCCAGATGGCAATGGGAGTTCAGAGGACACTGTGAGTTACACCGGGAGGTCAATCTTGAGCTGGACTTTGAAGGATGAGGAGGGTAATATTTGTTTTAAATTGTAGTAGTTTTACTTTACAATGTTGGGTTAGTTTCTGCTGCCCAACAATATGAATCAGCTATATGTGTACATATATCCTCTCCCGTTTGTGCCTCCCTCCCAGCCCACCCCCATCCCACTCAGCTAGATCACCCAGAGCACCGAGCTGAGCTGAGCTCCCTGTGCTTATAGCAGGTTCCCACCAGCTCTCTGTTTTACACACCATAGAGTATATGTCAATGTTACACTCTTCATTCTCCCCACCCCCTCTTTCCCCACTGTGTCTATAAATCTGTTGTCTACATCTGTGTCTCTATTCCTGCCCTCCAAGTAGGTTCATCAGTACCATTTTTCTAGATTCCTCATATATGCTTTAATATATGATATTTGTATTTCTCTTTCCGACTTACTTCACTCTGTATAACAGACTCTAGGTTCATCCACATCTCTTCAAATGACCCAATTTCATTTCTTTTTATGGCTAAGTAATATTCCATTGTAGATATGCACTACATCTTTGTTACCCACTCATCTGTCAATGGACATCCAGGTTGCTTCCAACTCCTGGCTATTGTAAATATTGCTTCCGTGAACACTGGAGTGCCTGTGTCTTTTTGAATTATGGTTTTCTCATATGGTATATGCCCAATAGTGGGATTGCCAGATTGGATGAATAGGATCTGAAGGGGTGGAAGGGAGGGACAAGAATACTTCCGGTTCAAGGACTGGTATAGTGTACCACTTGAGAATGATGAATTTCTCTGACTCCCTCTGGCCCTTGAGGTGCATTCAGTTGTCACTGATTCCAGGTGAAAGTTCAATAAGGATGCAATATCTTTTTTTTTTTTCCTGTGAGCTTATGTTTATTTTGAAAAATTCATTTACTTTAATTGAAGGGTAATTGCTTTACAAATTATCCTTACCAGATATTGCCCCAACCAAATGTTGTGTTGGTTTCTGCCATACATCAGCATGAATCAGACGTAGGCACACATATGCCCCCTCCCTCTTGAGTCTGCCTCCCCTCTCCCACCCCTCTGTGCTGTCACAGAGCACAGCAAGGATGTAGTATATTTCAGATTCCCTTCCTTTGGTCCTCTCATCAACTCCTCAATGCTCTCACTTCCTGGTCCTTCATATCCAGGTCTAAAACCCCCAGTCCCCATGAGTTAATGACAGATCCAGACTTCTTGGTCTTATGGTGTGATCCTTGGCTCCTCACTTTTTTTTGCCTTTGGCATCTTTGAGATTGCTAACTAAGAAATACTCTCTCTTATGAGTGACTCCTGGACTTCTCTCCAGCCAGGCTAGTCCAACTTTCTCTCCTCCCCACCAGCTATCCCCCAGAATTCTAAGATATTGTCTCAGGCAGGACCATTAGGAAGGTAGCAGTCAAAGTCTGACCCTGCGAGAATGCCTCTCAACCTCTCTCAGCATCATAGAACACATAGGAAAGATGATGATATTCACACAGAAGGGGAGCTTCCTGCTTTCTGCTGTCTTGCAGAGATGACTGGCTCTGAGGGGATAGCTATTTGCTCCCTGGAACCAGTCTGTTGAACACCAAGCCATGTCCCAAGCAATTCTGTTGCCAGCTAATGCCCTGACCTCTGCCAACCTCCAGACCAATACAACTGAGAAGTTAGGTATCCCCCACCTTTGGGGGGAAAAAAGAGGCAAACTTTAAAAGAGATACAAACTTTAAAGCCAAAAATGAGACATTTTGGCTTCAAGAACTAGGCTTTGATCCTTTGGTAGGACTCAGAAAACTGGTTCAGACTTGACCAAGAATGTACCTCTTGTCACAGTTCCGAGAAAAGATGGAAATCCAAAGGGTGCCCCAAATGTTGCTTCTCCCAGTTGGGGCAGGGTCCTTCTCTTGCTAAGCTGACGTGTTGTCCAGCCACTTTCAGCTGGACTCTCTTGGTAACCATGGAGGAAATGTGTTCAGGAAGGATGGAGGCAGGGGCCCAGCGCTACTGCTCTGAGGTTCCATCTGGAGGACACACCAGTGTTCAGGGGTTCAAACAAAAGTTCACTGGGGTCCAGGCAGGAGGTGGGCGCAAGCACCTAAGTTGACATAGTAGGATATTCCAAGCATGGACACAGTATCCCAACAGGTGAGGGAGAAAGGCAGCAAGCAACTCTAGAAACTTGATGTTCACCCAGGAAAGTGACTAGTCAGCACTATCAGACCCCTGAAACTTCAAGGCTAAGAATTAGTAAGGATACAGGAACTCCATCTTCCCTGCTATACTACTGTCATGCTGGGGACAGACCAATGTTGGGAGGAATCCCAAAGCCAAAGAGAATCACATCACCAGCCAGGCAGTCTGGATGGACCAGCCAGAGAGAGAGAGAGAGAGAGAAGCCTGGAATTGGAGAAGCAGGGAAAATCTAAGCTAGGGTACCAAACAGGCTTAGAACTAAAGCAAACAGTCAAGAGTAATTTCATTGAAGTTAGGGGTCATGTCTTAAGCATCTTTGTGTTCCTATACCTAGCACAGAGCAGCCATGTGGTTGAGTTTATTTTTTGTAATAAAGGAATGAATATAGAGCTGAGCCCAAGGTCGTAAGGATCAAATGTCTCCAGCCACAAAATCAAGGGCTGCAGGGGCTAAGGAATCAAGTCAGGTCAACTTGCTATGTTTTAGAAGCCTGCCCAGGTCATCTGGAAGCAAGTTGGGCTGGGGGCAAGAAGGGCATCACCATTCTAGAGAGAACCAGGGCACAGGTACCAGTGAAACAGCACCTTATGGGATTCTGGGGTGTTTTATGGTTCACAGAGGACACTCAGGACCTTACCCAGAGCATCCAACCAGCACAGCAGCCTGCTCAGTGTATCCAAGAGTGGGTGAGAACTGCTCCCCATCTTCCCACCCGATTTTACTTCCTTGAGTGCCAATCAGATGGAGTGGATGCCAGTGGCTTGTTTACCTACAACACATGTGGAGTGGGAAGTCCAGAGGTGGGTAGGAGGGACCTTGGCTCCATCCGAAAGCCAACTGTGCAGGGAGTCCTGGTGGACAAGGCACAGGGGAGCCAGAATAAATATTGAACTTTCACTTTGAAATCCTGCGCCGCTGGGGCAGTCACTGTTGTGATGGGCAAGCCGAGAGGGCTAAATATTTACACTTTCTGATTGTTCCCACCAACCTGCTGCATGCTCTCACTCTATTGAAAGTTGTCTATTTGTTCATTCATTCATTCACTTACCTTCTTATTTCTAAAATGGGAAAGAGGTTGGGAGGGGCAAGGCGGCCAACTGAAGTTGAGTCAAGATTCTCTTCCATCTCAGAGAAAGGAAATAAAACCAGAGATGGAAAGTCAAGGTAGAGAAAGTGCTGACTGACTTCCAAATCATTTACTCACAGTTGTTCTTTTTTTAAAAAAAAAAAACAAAAACTTTTATTTGGGGATAATTTTAGACTTATCAAAATATTGCAAAGACAATAGAGTTCCTGTACATCTTTCAGCCAGTTTCCCCTCAAGTTAGCATCTTATTTAATCAAGCTATATGTGTCAAAAGTGAGCAGTGACACTGGTGCCACACTATTACCTAAACTTGGTGTCATCAGTTCCCCCATTTCTGCCCTTTTTCTGTTCCAGGAGCGGAAGGCTACAGTCCATGGGGTCACAAAAGAGTCGGACACAACTGAGACTAAACGACAACAACAATGGACATAAATTTGAGGGGACACAATTCAACTCAATATAATCAATATGGACTCAAAGGTTTATTCTCTGGATTAGAATCTGTTTGCTTATTTCCTCAAATTTTTCCAGCTTTGTCCTTGGAGATCTCTTCCAGCTTAGTGTTGGCATCTTTTTCACAAGTCCCCATCTTGCCTTCTGTCTTCTATTTTCCTTCCTCTTTTCTGTCTTTTTCGGTCTCTGTCTATCTCTGTTCATTTTCCTTACTTCCTGAGATGAAAAGATACTCCAGGCTCATTTTATATCGTCCCATCCCACCTCTGGAAGCAGCCATTTCTTTATACAGCCCTGATTCCTTTAATGGGAGGATGTTATTTAGAAAGATCCAAGCGCAGGATGTGTTTGTTGCTATAAGAATGTGGCTGCTTCTAGGCCTCTTGACAGAGTTAGGAAATATATGTATATATGCCAAGTGATGTACACATGTCTATCTATGTGTACTTCTGTATCTCCAAATCTCTACATGTATTGAAATAAATAAGTTCTTTCTGCTGTCTGCAGTTGTAACCCAGCACCCAGGACTCTAGCCTTCCCACCAATGAAATTGTAACTTCTTTCAGGGGGTGAGAAATCTGGCTCCCTTTATCCACAGTTCATTTACTTATTTGTTCAGCTCCAGATCTACACAGAAAGTAGTTTCAGAATTGCTAACCTGTACCTCTGTGAGAAACAAACTTTCCAATGAGAACACAGTGTTTTGTACAGCGTCTTTTGTCTACAGCCTTATAGTTTCCAGTTAAAGCACAACTTCCCACAGTTACTAAGGTCAGCTCCTTCCCCACCCCATACTCCTGATCCCCCCATGCTCCTCCACCCACCCTACCTGACTCCTTACCCCTGGCTCTGCCCCTCCCCACACCCTCCATGAGGTCAGGTCCATACATCTGCAGTACAGTTAAATTCATTTGTCAAAGTCTCCATGACATTCTGGGATCTCCCAATCTCTTGGCTGATTTTTTTTTTTAATAGACTTTATTGTTTAGAGCAGCTTTAGGTTCACGGGAAAGACTGAGCAGAAGAGACTGCGATTTCCCACGTTGTCTCACTCTCTCATAGGCACAGCTTCCCCATTAGCAACCTCCATCGCCTTGATGGTACAGTTTTTATGCACGGACACATCATAATCACCCCAAGTCCATAGTTTGCATTACGGTTTACTCTGGGGTTTGGACTAATGTATAATGACATTTACTCATAATTATAGAGTCATACAGAGTACTTTTTAGATAATGCAGGAAGCTGGGCATGAATTTCTGGTTTGGGAAGATCCTCTAGAGAAGGGAATGGGCAACCCACTCCGGTATTCTCGCCTGGAGAATCCCATGGACAGAGGAACCTGGAGGGCGATTGTCCATGGGATCACAAAGAGTCAGATACGTCTGAGTGACCAACACTTTCATGCTATGGACTTGGGCTTCTAAAACCAACCTATTGAAGCATACTTTACATAAAGCACACTGCACTCATTTTGACAAATGTATAACCTACTAGATAACTACTACAATCAAGATACAGAACATTCTACTACCTCCCAAAGTTTTCTCATGCCCCTTGGCAGTAATTATCCATCCATTTCCATCTCCAGGCAATCACAGGTCTTTCTTTCACTGTTTATTAATTTTGCCTGTTTTATATTTCAATATAAATTAAATTATATGGTATATACTCTTTGCGTGTGACTGCTTTCAGATAGCACAATGTTTCTGAGATTCATTCATGTTGTTACATGTATCAATAGTCTTTTTTTTGCATTCCATTTTATGAATATACTACATTTTTTAACCTATTCATCTGTTGATGGACATTTAGGGTGTTTCCAGTTTTGGTTATTATGAATAGATCTGATATGAGTGTATGAATCTCTTTATGGAAAAATGTTTTTATTTCTCTTGGAGTAAAATTGCTGAATTGTATCGTAGGTGAATATTTAACTTTATGAGAAACTGCCAAACTGTTTTTCAGAGTGGGTGTACTCCTGCATTCCCACCAGCAACATATGAGAGTTTCAGTTGTTCCATGTACTTTTCAACACTTGGCTTTGTCCATGTTTTTTTTTTTTTAACTTAAGAAAATTTTTTTTATTGAAGGATAATTGCTTTATAGAATTTTGTAACTTTCTGTCATACATCAATAGGAATCAGCCAATGGTTACACTCATGTCCCCTCCCTCCCGAAACTCCCTCCCACCTCCCTCCCCATTCCACACTTCTAGATTGTCACAAAGCCACTATTTGAGTTCCCTACGTGATACAGCAAATTCCAATTGGCTATCTATTTAACATATGGTATTGTAAATTTCCATGTTACTCTCTCCATATACCTCATTGTCTCCCTCCTCCCCTCCCCCTGGGTCCACAGGTCTGTTCTCTAGGTCCATTTCTCCATTGCTACCCTGAAAATAATCAGTATCATTTGTTTAGATTCTATATATATATATGTGTCAATATACAATATTTATATTTCTCTTTCAGCTAGAACAAGGAAGCAACCTAGATGTCCATCAACAGATGAATGGATAAAGAAGCTGTAGTACATATATACAATGGAATATTCGGTTCAGCTTAGTTCAGTCACTCAGCCTTGTCCAACTCTTGGCGAGCCCATGGACTGCAGCATGCCAGGCTTCCCTGTCCATCACCAACTCCTGGAGTTTACTCAAACTCATGTCCATCAAGTCGGTGATGCCATCCAACCATCTCATCCTCGGTTGTCCCCTTCGCCTCCCACCTCCAATCTTTTCCAGCATCCGGGTCTTTTCCAATGAGTCAGTTCTTTGCATCAGGTGGCCAAAGTATTGTAGTTTCTGCTTCAGCATCAGTCTTTCCAATGAATATTCAGGACTGATTTCCTTTAGGATGGACTGGTTGAATCTCCTTGCAGTCCAAGGGACTCTCAGGAGTCTCCTCCAACACCACAGTTCAAAAGCATCAATTTTTCAGTGCTCAGTTTTCTTTATAGCTCAGCTCTCACATCCACATGACTATCGGAAAAACCATAGCTTTAACTAATTGGACCTTTGTCAGCAAAGTAATACCTCTGCTTTTTAATATGCTGTCTCAGTTGATTATAGCTTTTCTTCCTGGGAGCAAATGTCTTTTAATTTCATGGCTGCAGTCACCATCTGCAGTGATTTTGGAGCCTCAGAATATAATCTCTCACTGTTTCCATTGTTTCCCCGTCTATTTGCCATGAAATGATGGGATTGGATGCCATGATGTTAGTTTTCGGAATGATGAGTTTTAAGCCAACTTTTTCACTCTCCTCTTTCACTTTCATCAAGAGACTCCTTAGTTCTTCTTCACTTTCTGCCATAAAGGTGGTGTCATCTGCATCGGTTCAGTTCATTCGCTCAGTCGTGTCTGACTCTTTGTGTGCCCACGAACTGCAGCATGCCAGGCCTCCCTGTTCATCACCAACTCCCAGAGTTTACCCAAACTCATATCCATTGAGTTAGTGATGCCATCCAACCATCTCACCCTCTTTCATCCCCTTCTCCTCCTGCCCTCAATCAGCATCAGGGTCTTTTCCAATGAGTCAGCTCTTTGCATCAGGTGGCCAAAGTATTGGAGTTTCACCTTCAACATCAGTCCTTCCAATGAACACTCAGGACTGATCTCCTTTAGGATGGACTGGCTGGATCTCCTTGCAGTCCAAGGGACTCTCAAGAGTCTTCTCCAACACCACAGTTCAAAAGCATCAATTCTTCGGCGCTCAGGTTTCTTTATAGTCCAACTCTCACATCCATACATGACTACTGGAAAAACCATAGCTTTGACTAGATGGAACTTTGTTGGCAAAGTAATGTCTCTGCATTTGAATATGCTATCTAGGTTGGTCATAACTTTCCTTCCAAGGAGTAAGCATCTTTTAATTCATGACTGCAATCACCATCTGCAGTGATTTTGGAGTCCAAAAAAATAAAGTCAGCCACTGTTTCCACTGTTTCCCCATTTATTTGCCATGGAGTGATGGGACCGGATGCCATGATCTTAGTCTTCTGAATGTTGAGCTTTAAGCCAACTTTTGCACTTTTCTCTTTCACTTTTATCAAGAGGCTCTTTAGTTCTTCTTCATTTTCATCTGCATATCTGAGGTTATTGTTACTTTCTCCCAGCAATCTTGATTCCAGCTTGTGCTTCATCCAGCCCAGCATTTAGCATGATGTACTCTGCATGTAAGTTAAATAAGCAAGGTAATAATATACAGCCTTGACATACTTCTTCCCCGATTTAGAACCAGTCTGTTGCTCCATGTCCAGGAATGCATTTGAGTCCATTTTAATGAGGAGGATGAACCTAGAGCCTATTATACAGAGTGAAGTATGTCCATGTTTTTAATGTTAGCCATTCTAGAGGGTCTGAAATGATATCTCCCTGAAGTTTTAATTTGTACTTCTTGATGACAAATGAAATTTTGAATATCCTTTCATGGGTTTATTGACCTTTCATATGTCTTCTTTTGTGAAGTGTCTGTTTAAATCTTTTGATCCTTTTTTATTGGCTATTTGTCATTTTATTATACAGTCATATATTCTGGATATCAGTCCTTTGATATATTGATTGCAAATATTTTCCTTGAATTCATAGATTTTTATATATTTGATGTATTTCAGTCCACTGTAGCCATTATTCTTTTCAATGTTCAAATGGTTCTATTCTTGACAAAGATTTTTTTCAAAAAAGAACATGTATTTAAACCATTTTGTATGGGAATACATGAAATACATCCCTGTGGTTTTAAGGAAAATATACTGAGCCCACGTATTTTGATAAATCATGAGTGTCATCTTATAAATACTTACGATTCCCTTTGGGTCTGATGAGGGAGAAGACACTGAACGTCTCTTTGATAAACAATGCCACATCACCGTGGGATATGATTCTAAGGAAATAAAATTGGATTTATAACAGACATGCCAGAACTTCCCAAACAAAACAAGACTTGTTTTGCATACGAAGGGAGAGACGACCAACCTATTCCAAAGACAGTGATTGACGCAACTCAGCACATTTTTGAACCCTTCTTTGGATGACCTTCAGATTCCAGTTGTGTGTCTCACAAGAAAATCAGCTTGTGCCCTTCAACTATAATTCAAAGGTCCTTAAATATGAGACTTGACTCTGGGCCAGGTACAGAACTAGAGGCTTCTCATCTATTATCACATGTAATCTTACACAAATCCTGGGAGATGGGTTTAATTAGCTCTGTTCTACAGATTATGAAACCGACATGGGTAGAGATTAAGTTACACGCCTAAGGCCACACCATCACTGGGTGGCAGAGAGCGATGCATTCAAACTTGGTTCTCAGCACCCCCAAGGCCCTGCTTATCACAGTATACAATGCATCCCAGCTTTTTTTTTTTAAACTGGTTTCAGAAAAATAAAATTCACTTTGGATGGCAGAAGGTTGGTGAAGACTAGCTTGTTAAACACTGTGGACTCCAAGGTGTGTTTGGACCAGATTTCAAATCTCTTCTTAGCAGTGGTGGCTCCCAGAAGAAGTGACCAGTCTCTCAAAGTGACCCCTTGACAGGGACCAAGAGCAAGGGCTTCCCAGGGTCACTGCCTTATTATTTTCACACCAGCTCTTCCACTTCCTTCCTGTCCTATTACCTGTCGATTTTGACTCCTGCCTATGTTTCCTGTTATTTCTAATCCCGTGTTTTAGTTTTCCTTTTTGCAGGGAGAAGGTTTGAGCAGTTACGGATGCCAGGGTCTCTGTGATCCCTGTTGACACTGAGACATTCTCTGTTGTCTATTGCCTGATTTTGTAAGTGCCTCAGGTTGCGACATTCACTTTTTTTTTTATTATTATTGTTTTTGCCATACATTGTCATGATATCACCATGGGTTTACATATACTTCCCCTCCGGGTCCCCCCTCCCTCCTCCCTCCCCCCCGGGAAATCTCGCTGCACCAGTCCCGAGCATCAATCCTGGGCTGGCGATTGATTAGACACATGACAATTAACATGCTTCAATGCCCTTCTCCCATATCATCCCACCCTTACCCTCATCCACAAAGTCCACAAGTCTATTCTATACATCTGCGTTCCTTTTGTTGTCTCCCATGTTGGGTTCTCATTACTGTCTTTCTAAATTCCATATATATGTGTTAATATACTGTATTGTTGTTTTTGCTTCTGGCTTACTTCACTCTGGATAATGGGCTCCAGTTTCGTCCATCTGAGTAGAATTGCTTCAAATGAATTTTTTTTTAATGCTGAGTAATATTCCATTGTGTATATATACCACAGCTTTCTTATCCATTCGTCAGTTGATGGGCATCTAGGTTGCTTCCATGTCCTGGCTATTGTAAACAATGCAGCGATGAACATTGGGGTGCACGTGGCTCTTTCAATTCTGGTTTCCTCGGTGTATATGCCCAGCAGTGGGATTGCTGGGTCATATGGCAGGTCTATTTGCAGCTTTTTAAGGAACCTCCACACTGTTTTCCATAGTGGCTGTACTAGTTTGCATTCCCACCAACAGTGTAAGAGGGTTCCCTTTTCTCCACATCCTCTCCAGCATTTATTGCTTGTAGACTTTTGGATGGCAGCCATTCTGACTGGTGTAAAGTGGTACCTCATTGTAGTTTTGATTTGCATTTCTCTGATAATGAGTGATGTTGAGCATCTTTTCATGTGTTTGTTAGCCATTTTTATATCTTCTTTGGAGAAATGTCTGTTAAGTTCTTTGGCCCACTTTTTAATTGGGTTGTTTATTTTTCTAGAATGGAGCTGCAGGAGTTGTTTGTAAATTTTTGAGATTAATTGTTTGTCTGTTGCTTCATTGGCTATTATTTTCTCCCATTCTGAAGGCTGTCTTTTCACCTTGCTTATAGTTTCCTTTGTTGTGCAAAAGCTTTTAATTTTAATTAGGTCCCATTTGTTTATTCGTGTTTTATAAATCCACGCATCTATGGACACCTTATCTTTGACAAAGGAGCCAAGAATATACAATGGAGAAAAGACAACCTCTTTAACAAGTGGTGCTGGGAAAACTGGACAGCCACTTGTAAAAGAATGAAACTAGATCACTTTCTAACACCATACACAAAGATAAACTCAAAATGGATTAAAGATCTAAGCATAAGACCAGAAACTATAAAACTCCTAGAGGATAACATAGGCAAAACACTCTGCTATAATCCAAAGCGGGATACTCCATGACCCACCTCCCAGAATATTGGAAATAAAAACACGAATAAACAAATGCGACATTCACTTTTTATTTTGTAGTTTTTATTTTAAGATAACTGTATATTCACCTAATCCAGGGAAATCTGGTGCACCTTTTACCCAGTGTCACCTAGTGGTGACATCTTTCAACCTCATAGTACAATATCCCAACCAAAGTCGTGACACTGGGGCTGTCATGACGTCTCTGCTCCCACGAGATTTCCTCCCGTTGCCCTTTCTCAGCCATACCCACTCCCTTCCCACCCCTTGCATTCCCTCCCACTCCCATCCCCAGCCCCTGGCAACTTCTCATCTGTTCTCAATTTCTATGATTTGTCACTTAAAGAATACATAGACGATGTAGCCCTTCGGGATTGGATGTTTCCGCTCAGCAGTATTCATTTAAGTGCTCTATGATCACTAGTTTGTTTTCTTTTTGTTGCTGAGTTACAGTTGATGGAGGCTTCCCAGGTGGCTGAGTGGTAAAGTATCTGCCTGCCAATGCAGGAGACGCAGGTCCTATCCCCTGGTCGGAAAGTTCCCCTGGAGGAGGGAAGGACTACCCACTCCAGTATTCCTTCAGTGGGAAATCCCATGGACAGAGAAGTCTGGCAGCCTACAGTCCATAGAATCACAAACAGCTGGACAGGACTGAGCGACTGAGCACACACATACATATTCCATGAATGGACCACGATTTTAAACAAGCATGGTTAAACACACAATTGAATGCACCGAGGTTGTTTTCCAGCTGGGGGCTATTACAAAGAATGCCTTGATAAATAATCATACACAAGTTTCTGTGTGAATGTAAGCTTTCATTTTTCTGTTGTAAAGACCCAGCAGTGCAGCTTCTAGGTCACGTAGTAGTTGCATGTTTAATGTTTCAAGAAACTGTCAAACTGCCTTTCACAGCGGCTGTGTCATTTTACATGTGCTGTATGCTGTGCTGAGTCGTGTCCAACTCTATGTGACCCGATGGACTGGAGGTCACCAGGCTCCTCTGTCCATGGGATTTCCCAGGTATGAATACTGAAGTGGGTTACATTCCTTCTCTTGGTTGCTGGGGGAGGGGATCTTCTCAACTCAGGAATTGAACCTGGGTCTCCTGCATTGAGGGCAGATTCTTTACCAACTGAGCTACGAGGGATCTAGTTTCTCTGCACCTTTTCACACATTATTTTTTTAAATACATTTTTAATTTTAGAATTGATTCAGATAGACAGAAAAGTTGCAAGGAGAGCACAGAGAGGTCCAGGTACCATCACCCAGTTTACCCCACGAGATTTCCTCCCGTTGCCCTTTCTCAGCCATACCCACTTAGGTTAACATCTTAGGTTTGTGGGGTACCCTTTTCACAGCAGAGGAAACCACATTGACACACGACTTTAAATCCCACAGTTCATTTGTATTTCACTCGTCTGTGCCCTAGCATCCTCTTTCTGTTGGAGGATTCCATCCAGGGAACCACATCACCTTTCTCGGTCGCGTCTCCTTAGCCTTTCCTGTTCTCTGACAGTTTCTCAGACTTTCCTTGTTTTTGATGACCTTAACAGTTTTGAGGCATGTTGACCAAGTATTTTATAGCATATCCTTCAGTTGAGGGTTGTTTTGTTTTTCTCATGGTTAATGGATTTTGGGGGAGGACAATCACAAAGGTCAAATGCCATTCTCATCCCATCACATGGAAGATACATGCCATCGATGTGATGGATGAGGTTAACCTTAACCATCTGGGTGAGGAAGGATGTGCCTGGGGTTGCCACTGTCAGGTCACCTCCTCTGTACTTTACCCCTTGAAAGCAAATTCTCAGCACAGCTCACGCTTATAGAGTTGGGAGACAAGTTCCACCACTATGAGAAGGAAGTATCTATGTAAATTATTGGTGATTTTTCTGCACTATGTTTTATTTTGGCCATTCAGAAAAGGAGTCCATGATACCTCATTTTTTAATAATAAATACAGAGTCTTTCATAAATGATACCAAGGCAATTAGATAACTCTATGGAAAAATCTATACAAAATTAGTGAATACAAACTAAAGGCTTTTGGAAGATAAAGATCTTTATTAATTTGCAGATGCTGAAAGATATCTTAGACAAGACAAAAATGTTAATATGTTAAAGAAAATGATAAATCCAATGACAGTAAAACCCAGTGTTTCTGAATGTCTTGTGATTTCAATGTGCATTACCCTAATGGCTAATGCTACTACTGAACATCTTTTCATGCGTTTAGTTACGATCCATAATCCTCTTTGATAAAATGTCTCTTGCCCATTTTCTAATTGAGTTGTTTTCTTTTTGGCTTTTTTTTTGGTTTGTTTTTTACTGTTGAGTTCAGGGAGGTTGTTTTTATACATTCTATATATTCTATGAGACTATTTTCAGATATGAAGTTTGCAAGTAGGTTCTCCCAGTCTGCAGCTTGTCTTTTCATTCTCTGAACAGGATTTTTCACAGAGCAAAAAAAAAAAAATTGTTTTAATTTTGATTCAGTCTAATTTATCAGTTTTTTCCTTTTGTTCATCGTACTTTTTCAGTAACAAATCTAAGAACTCTCAGCCTAGCCCTGGGTTGTGAAGATTTTCTCCTATTTTTTCTACAAGTTTTGTAAAAGACTTACATTTAAGTCTGTGATCCATTTTGAGTTAATTTTTTGTAGAGCATGTAAGACTTACACTGAGCTTCATTTTTATGTCGGTGGATAACCAATAATTTCAGTACCTTTTGTTGAGAAGATTATCTTTCCACCAATTGAATTTCTTCTTCATTTTTATAAAAAAAAAAGTTGGGCATACTTTTGTGGATTTATTTCTTGATTTCCCATTCTGTTTCATTTATCTCTGTGTCTGTCTTTCTGCCAGTAACACATAGCTTTGATTACTCTAGCTGTATAATGTCTTAAAATTGAGAAGGCTGATCCTCCCACTTATTCTTCCTTTTCAGAAAGATTTCAGCTTTTCTAGCTTCTTTGCTTTTCTGTAATTTTAAGAATAATACTGTGTGTATACAACAAACACCTTGCTGGAGATTTCATAGGGATTGCCTTCTATCTGTATACTGATCTGGGAAGAATTGACATCTTTACTGTGTATAATCTTCTAACCCATAGATAAAGTACATTTCTCCATTTATTTAGATCTTCTCTGATTTCTTTCATCAGCATTTTATAGCTTTCAGCATAGAACCCTATACATGTCTTGCTAGACTTACACCTAAAACATTTAATTTTTGAATAACTGTGAATAGTATTGAGTTGTTAATTTGGTGTCTACATCTTCATTGCTATTACATAGAAATGCAGTTGATTTTCATGTGTTTCTCTTATGTCCTGTATTTTTGTTAAACTCATTTATTAGTTTAGAATTTTTTTTGTAGATTGCGTTGGATTCTCTTTGTAAGCAGAATTATGTCATCTGCAAATCTGGGCAGTTTTCTTTCTTTCGTTGTAATCCACGTACCCTTTATTTCCTTTTCCTGTCTCATTGCATTGGCTACAACATCAGCACCATGTTGTGTGTGCATCTTTGTCTTGTCCCTGCTCTTAGGGAGAAGGCATTCCCATCTCTCATTATTAATAATAACATTAGCTGTCAGTTTCTCATAGATGCTTTTTATGAAGACGAGGAAGTTTCATTCTCTTCTGCCCCCCCTACCCTGGGAATTTTAAAAAAAATATATGAATGGTATTCAATTTTGTCTTATACTTTTCTATATTGTTTGATAGGGTTATGTCATTTTTTTCTTCTTTTGCATATTAATATGGTGAGTTGACTAGGTTTCAAATACTTTGCATCCCTAGAATAAACCCCATTTGGCTATGGAGTATATTTCCTTTTATGTATTGTTGAACCTTTTTTGCTAATATTTTTTAAGGATTTTACATTGGAATATTGGTCTGTGGTTCTTTTTTATTTTGTAATGTTTTGTCTGGTTTTCTGATCAGTAATACCAAGTTCATAACATGGATTGGGAGACTTTTTCCTCTTTCATTTTCTGGAAAAGATTGTGTAGAATACATGTCAATTTTTCTATAAATGTTTTGTAGACTTCTCCAGTGAAACCATCTGGCTCTGGAGATTTCTTCTGGGGGAGTTAAAAAATAATTATGAATTCAGTTCTCTTAATAGTTGCAAGCCTCTTCAGAATTTGAATTTTATATCGGGTGAGTTGTGGTTTGCATTTTTGTTTTTTTTCTGTCTTTTGGCCACACACCATGCATGTGAGATCTTACTTCCCCAGCCAGTGATAGAGCCCACACCCCCTCCACTGGAAGCACAGCGTCTTAACCACTGGACCTCCAGGGAAGTCCTTTATTATCCTCCTGAAGTGTGTTGGACCTGTTTCATTCCTGGTGCCCTATTACAGCTCTGAGAGAATAGGAGTCTCTCCAAGGCTCCCCACTAGGTTCTCTACCCAGCCTTTGCTGGCCTGGGTGGAGATGGGGCCAGGGTCTTTCTGTGGCTTTGGCTAGCATAGAGCAGTTATTGTATGAAAGCTTTCTGTATTGTTACATGGCCCCTTTCCTAGTCCCTTGGGTAAACAGATTAAGTTTTATAGGGGCTCTGCCTGTGTCCATTGATGTTTCCAGGTTGCCAGCTTCTTCAGTTCCAGATCTGTGATATCGAAGCAAATAATAATAATAACACCACCACCAACAGCCAGCACCCAGAAAGGTCACCACCGTGCCGTTCCTTGGGTCCAAGGTCCCTAACATACTTGCCTTCTCTGCACTTTTCAGAATCTTCTCATGTTTGTTTTACACATGATGTCCAGGGTTTTCCATTGTACTTAGTGGGAGAAATAGAGAAGACTATGTCGCCTCCATTCTTGTGAACACAGAAGTCAAGACTTTTTACTGTTAAGTAACCAGACTGGTGTCTCCTAGAATCTCTTACATTTAAAAAGTTTATAGTTAAGTCAAGGAAATACAATTAACACCCAGGAACAAGGGATCCATATAAGACCAAATTTAATTTAGGACTAATTTGAGCTTCCCAACCTGTCTGTCTGCCAATGTAGGAGATGTCAGAGACATGAGTTCAATTCCTGAGCTGGGAAGATCCCCTAGAGGAGGAAATGGCAACCCACTCCAGTATTCTTGCCTGGGAAGTCCCATGGACAAAGGAGCCTGATGGGCTAGAGTTCAAGGGGTTGAAAAGAATTGGATACGGCTGAACAACTAAACACAAAGCACATGTGATAAATCATATTTTAAGGAGGAAAGTGACAGGGAGGCTCAAGAAGGAGGGGATATATATATATATATATTTTTTTATATATCTGGTTCACTTCATTGTACACCAGAAACTAACACAATATTGTAAAGCAATTATACTCCAATATGAAGAATTTTTAATAAAAATAGAAAAGAATGTTTATATATGCATAATTGATTCACTTCACTGTACAGCAGAAATTAACACAACACTGTCAATCAAGTATACTTCAATTTTTAAAAAATGAATTCACGCCAAGCAAAAATATTCTCAAGAGGCCAAGCTACCGGGAAAGTCCAGGGAGCCAAGTGGCTGAAATAAAGGGCAGAAAATATTGGCTGTTGCTTCTCTTGTTGCTTCTCTATGAGTTCCCATTTGTCATCTGAGCTGGTTCAGCCCTAAATACATTCTCTAACACCGTGAACCCCAGACCCTAGTGCAGTTCAACTCACAAAGCTGTTTCCTAGTCGTGACCCTACTGATTCTTCTGCGGCCCCAGAGGGTTGGGGTGAAAGGCTTTCCCACCACTTTTCAGGTGAAGTGGAGCAGACACAGCTGAAACACGCCCGGCTGTGGCCACACCGTGGGAGGCCGGGACCCTTGACCTTCTGACCCCAACCCCACACTCCTTCCTCAACACCAGCTACCTAAGAGCAAGCAAGGTCCTTGTAAGTTTCCTATGTGTAACAAGCACACGTCTGCCTCTGTCATCTCATGTGGTCTTGTCACAGGCATTTTATAGCTGTGAACTCTGCGATGGGATGTGGTGCGGAGCTGGAGGCCACCGGGCAGACCATGATGAGGCCTTTATATTGGGCTGTAATGAGGCCCCTCACACATTCACACCGCAATCCAGCTTCCAGGCGCTCCGTAGAGATGAAACCCAGGCCAGCTTGGGCTGCCGGGCTGGGAGCATGGATGGGTGCTCCCTGTTGCTCTATGTCCCTCCACCCACCCACAGGGCCTGGAGGCCCCTCCCGCTCCCCGTGGGACCACAGGCACCCCCAGCAGCCCCGACGTAAATCACAGGAAGGAACAGAAAGTTTCCCGTGGGATTGCCCCAAGAAGTGTTGTCTTTTCCCAGGAAATATATTTGACAGCAGATAAAGGGCTGTACTGAAAACAAACTTCCCGATGCTGCGTTTGCTGTCACTGCTTGCACGTTCCCTCTCTGCTCCCCCGACTCCCTCCCCACCCCCTACACTCATGCATCTGAAGACACCACACTGGAAAACTCCCTTTGGGGGAGATTGGCTTTCTGGAAAGCCTCCCTCTCTGGAGCTACCATCCCCGCTGGCTACTTTCTGGGCTCAGCATCCCCAGATCCCACTACCCCTCTCAATGGACCAAAGCCCTAGCCTTGCTCACAAGTGTCCCAAGGAGGGAGATCTCTTGAGACAAGCCGCCTTTGGAGACTTCCTGCAAATAGTGACCCTAGTGCCTAAGAATGTGGGGCCAGTCCTTAACTCCTGGCCCAGTTGCAGCCAGTGTCAAGGGCAACAGAAGTAGCAGCCAGCCTCCTCATGGCCCTCATGGAAGGAGCTCACTCAGCAAGCTGCCCAGGCCCCCAGCATCCCAGCAGGTTTGGGGCAGAGACTCCATCTCGCCTGCCCTTTCCCATCCCAAAGATGTGGACCAGTGTCAGAAGATAAACAACCAATTTCCAGAAGAGTTCCACTGAGACCTCAGAATAACCAGTTTGAGTATTCTGTGGCAAGTAGGACAAGAAAGTCCATCTCTGCTTTTTTCCAAGAAGCCCTCCTTGATCTGCCCACCTCACAGTGAACTTCTCTCTTTACATGTGGAATGTTTGTCGCCTATGTCACTCATACATGACACCCGGGGACATTTGCTTATTGATGACATAGTATCATCATTCAATAAACTAGCATTTGCCTGGCAATGTGCTGGGTATTTTGTACATATGCCTTTATTTTAATGTTCCCAACATCCCAAGAAGTAGATCATATGGGCTTCCCTGGTAGCTCAGTGGTAAAAAATCTGCCTGCCAATGTAGGAGACTCAGGTTCGATCCTTGGGTCAGGAAGATCCCCTGGAGGAAGAAATGGCAACCTGCACCAGTATACCTGCCTGGGAAATCTCTTGGACACAGGAGCCTGGCGGGCTAGTCCACAGGGTCACAAAAGAGTCAGACACGACTTAGCTGCTAAACAACAACAACATCCCAAGAAGGAGTTTTTATCATTCCCACTTCAAAGATGAGCAAAGTTAAGGTTCATGATCATTTGGTTTCCCAATGACACATAGGCCAAAATTTGATCCCAAGTCAGTGAGGGAAGGTTTGGGGCCAGCAGTTTGAATTCTACAGCTCTGCCAAGGGGGTAGGGTCCTCACTCCTGCAGTGACTCCCTTCTACTTGCCAGATCTGGCCTGTTCTTCCTGCTGAAGAGGAGGTGCAAGGACCAGGGTGACCCCTTTGGTCTATAAACCTTGCCATGAGTAAACTGCGCAGGCAGCAGGTGACCCCAGTCCTCGCTCGGCACCAGCGCCCCACCTCTTCCTCCTCCAGGCAGCCCTCCCACGTCTGAGCTGTGACAGCTAGCAAAATGCAGTTCCCCTCCATTCATGAAAAGGGCCCCAGCTGAGTCCTAACAGTGACCCAGGATGGCTGTCCAAGAGGGCTTACAACACTCTCTGGATCCCTTCCGTGCTGAGAAACCTAGCTGGCTGACATTCTTCTCCCAGTGCTCGTAAAGTACAACAATTAAGAGGAAAGGGCCTGGCACCCACTGCGGGCTTGGAGTGGAGCACAGCCCAGCTCTGCAGACACTGCCCAAGGCCCTGGGCGACCTCCCCACTCTGCCCCCCTGCACCCCTTTGCCCCAGATGACAGGGCTCCTCCCCCTACTTCCCAGTTCAGTGCCAAAATGCTGTGGGGCAGTGGTTTGGACCCTGGCTGGTTTTGGTTTCATTTTTGCAATCTTACGAAGGAAGTAGTAGAATCAAAACAAAAAAAATCAAAAAAAACGGGGATCGAGAGGTGCAGATCTAACCTTGGGTGAATGAATGGTTTTGCTGGTTTCAAATCTTGCCCCAATTTCCGAATCTGTCAAAGTAGGGGAAAGCCCAGCTCTGGACCTCACACCGTGTTACAAGGCAAAGTGAACAGTAGGGTGATGGCCATCCGTGAGCCCCAAGTTTCCAGTTTCCCGTGAGCCCAGAGAGTCAGCGTGTGAATCACAGCCCTGGGCTGCTTCCGCACCTACCAGTGGGAGGGCACTTAGGAATCGAAGGTTATAAAATTACCCTGAGGAAACCATAATTAAGAAGACATATCTGCTCTGAAGACACACATCATCGATGTTCAGGGCTGAGGGCAACCTGAACTTCCTTTAACAAAATGATACCAAAAGTAAATAGAAATCATGTTCAGGGGCTTTCCATTCCTTTAGCACCTAGAATAGGACTTCCCTCATGGCTCAATTGGTAAAGAATCTGCCTGCAATGCAGGAGACCTAGGTTCAATTCCTGGATTGGGAAGATCCCCTGGAGAAGGGAAAGGCTACCCACTCCAGTACTCTGGCCTGGAGAATTCCACGGACTGTATAGCCCATGGGGTTGCAAGGAGTTGGACACAACTGAGTGACTTTCATTTCATTTTCAGCACCTGGAGTGGAGATCTGACCAGGTCACGGCATCACAGCAACCTCTCCCCGAGGACCACCCTCCATGAGGATCAAAATATTGTCCCATAAGACCCCTGTGGAGGAGAAGTGAGGCGGAATCCTTATCCTAATTTCTGCAGACTTGGAAACTGGGGACAGAAAGACAGTAAGCATCTTTGCCAAAGTCACACAGGAAACAGAATGTGGAGCTGAAATCCCGTTCAGGTTCTCTTGACCCCTTATAGGGAGTCATGTGCCTCAATTACAGTGAGCTCAGAATTGTAACAGTCCCCATGTCTAAATAGGATACAGGATCTGCTTGTCACAAAACATAATTAGAACAGGAAAAGGGCCCCTAAAAATAGCTCCTGGGATTTTGCAGTAAATAATAAAAAAAAAAGATGACAAATTATGCTACAGATTATGAAAGTATGCACAGAAGAAAATGAAATGGGTATTGTAGCTGTCACTACATGTAAAATCACAGAATAAATAGTGAGTGGAAAATTGATTTGCTTGGGCATCATTTTTCTTGCATGATTTTATAATGGCACCATGAAAAACTCACTTCAGTTAACTTTTGCCTTTCAAAATGAAGCTGTACAGAGAGCCCCTTCATTGCTTATCTCAAGGGCTCTTCCTTCATTCTTTGATATGCAAAGCTTTCTCTTTGGAAGCTTAGCCCCCTCTTGGTGGGTGGCCCCTTGGCACTGGCTCCCTGGCTAACTCAGTCATGTCCTCTCCCTATGTTGTCTACCTGGGATCTGAGTGGTTCTCCAACATCCCTTTAGTCAATCCAGTTGAAATCAGCATCTTTTGTGAGATTTATTGTTTTATTTCATGAAAATATACTTGTATCAAATAGAGGTGCTCGGTATACCTGAAACTAACATAAGATTGAAAATCAACTATACTTCAATTTTAAAAATAAAGTAAGATAGAATAAAATAAATTTTAAAAAAGAAGGGATGCTTGGAGATGCATTAATTTGAAAAGAGATCATTCGTGTTTTTGTGCTAGGATGATTCTCCTCCTTGTTTGTCTAACTCAAGGCGGGCGGAGTAGGCAGGATAGTTGTTCAGATGACAATGGCTATTCCTCGACACGCTTTCTCATTCCTGACCAACCCCAGGGAGGTCTGGTTGGTCGGCTTATTCTTGACATGAATCATGTGAGCTTCTACCAATAGTCCACGTCCACACTGGCTCCACTTGGGAGCTTGAATTACTGAAGTATATCCTCTTCAGGAGCAGAAGTCCTTGGAATTCCTGCTTCCTTTGCCCTGGACATCACTTCCAGGCTGAAAGTCTATGTTCCCTTGGTACCATTGCTGTTTTCAATAGTCATCCCCTTTCAGCCATTAGGCCAGGTGAAAACTAGGGCCATGCAAAGTAGCAAGAGGGAAGGTGGAGTCTTGAAATTGCAGGCCAGAGGGTAATGCCCCATCTCCACCACTTCATCCATTCATTCACTCATTCATTCACTTGTTCCCTCATTCATTCAATGAATATTGGTTGAGTGACCTGGAAGGAAGCAAGTGGTTTCCCTAAGTCAAGTAGCACTTCATCCTTCATCTATTCATGTATTCAAGCCATTACCCATTTGAGAAACATTTATTGAACAGCTAGTAAGCAGTAGGCATCATTCTCAGTGATGCGAGGATAGAGATGAGTGTGGCATAGTCATTATCTCCATCTAACTTAAATTTGGGAGACAGATGATGGTGAGAGCTGCACAACACTGGGAACATACCTAGCGCCACTGAACCATGCAGTGAAATAGGTTAAAATAGGACGCTTGTATGTTATGTGACTTTTACCACAACTAAAAAAAATTAAAAAGGAGACAAGGCATATACACAAGACACTAATTGTTACTATTAGTAGTTGCAAGTTGTTACATTTGGAAAATGTGTTATTATGTATAAGTATCTCCTTTTGTCTCCCAGTCATTCTGCAAGGTGAGTTTGGTTCGAATGATTATCACCTGATTTATAGACAAGAAAACTGAGGTTCAGAGTAACTCACTTGCATTTGGCAGAGGCACGTGCCTCCTCCTTGACTCCAGTGATCTTTATAAAACAACTGAGCTTTAACCTTTATAAAAATACCAGAGTTGTTATTCAGCCATAAAAAGAATGAAGGATTGATACCTACAACACGATGCTGAGTAAAGGAAGCCACTCACCAAAGGCCATGTGTCGGGTGATGCTGTGTGTGTGTGGAATACCTAAAAAGGCAATTCCATAGAAACAGAGAGCAGATTAGCAGCTGCCAGGGGCTGGGGCCGGGGAGGAGTGGGCAAGGACTGCTTAATGGTACCTGGATTTACTTGGGGTGATGAAACCGTTCTGGAACTAGAGCGATCTGTGTGGCACCACGAGGTGGATGAACTAAATGGCCACTGTATTGTTCGCTTCTCTGGTGGCTCAGATGGTAAAGAATCTGTCTGAAGTGCAGGAGACTCGGGTTCCATCCCTGGGTGGGAAGATCCCCTGGAGAAAGAAATGGCAACCCACTCCAGTATTCTTGCCTGGAGAATTCTATGGACAGAGGAGCCTGGCAGGCTACAGTCCATGGGGTCACAAAGAACTGGACACAACTGAGTGACTAAAACACACATTGTTTACTTCAAAATGGTCAAGTGTATCTTCTGTGAATTTCGCTTCAGTTAAAAAAGGATGTCAAGGATGCTATGAAAGAGATGATGGGATCCGGCCTAGCAGGGCCAAGGGCCAGGGGCAAAGCCCCAGCTGTGCATGTCAGAGTGACTTTCCCATGATAACCGACTTCCCCTGTGACTGAAGACCTAGATCAAGTGTTTCAAGTTGCTTTTTCCCAGGTTCTCATGACCCCCGGGCTCCTCCTTTGTGACACTGACCATGTTGGACTACGCAATTTTTTTTTTATCCCTTGGTCTTAATTGAAGAAATTAAGCTATAAATTAAGCTGGGTAAGATAGTCTTGCTAATCTTGGTACCCTGGTTACCTGAGGATGGCTCTGCCTTTAAGAAGCTGAACCTGTGCCTATGGATAGCATCTTTTGCCTTTTAAATAATGTTCTTTTAAAAATGAACTTGCTCTCCTATGCATGCTTATGGGCTTTTTGGGTGGGGGAAAAATGAACTTCCCAGACTTTAAACTTTGTAATGGAGGTATTTTTTAAAATAAAGTTTTACAAATCTGAAAAAAAAAAAAGTGGTTAGATGTCTATCTTCCCCCTTCACTGCTAAGCTTCCTGAGGGATGGACTATCTTTCTCAGCACCCACCACCACAGTACCTGGTACAGAGCAATGACTAAGAAGCTCTGGTTCCAGCATCTTCCATCCCTTATTGGCTGTGTTTTTTCATCTCTCTGAACCTCAACTCCTAGGCTTCAGCCCTTCGGTCAGTGGTTTTCCTCAACCCTGCAGACACAGCGTGGACCGAAACCCTGTTGGCATTGCCCTGATGTCCATGCTACTGGGTATTTCATCATTGCCAAAGATTTTGATTGTTCTGTACAACGGACACCAATAATTACAATTATTATATTATTATTATAATTATTTTTGTGGCATCACCAGGAATATTCTTCAGTAGGAAGTACTGCCACCTCCTTCTGTTTTTACCATTTGTGGCTCAGATGGTAAAGAATCTGCCTGCAATGCAGGAGACGCAGGTTCCATCCCTGGGTGGGAAGATCCCGTGGAGGAGGAAATGGCAACCCACTCCAGTATGCTTGCCTGGAGAATCCCACGGACAGAGGAGCCTGGTGGGTTACAGTCCATGGGATCGCAAGAGTGTCGGGCGCGACTTAGCGACTAAACCACCACCACCAGCACCACCGCTGTCTCCATAAGGACAGAAGGAGCAGTGGAGACAAGGTGTTACTTCCATAAGCTCTGAAAGAGTTTTTAAACCTCTTCAAAGAGCTGACAGTGAAAAGTTCCCAGGCCTTGGACACTCTGGCCTCTGCCTGGGCACAGAGCTCTTTTCAGTTTTGTGTTAGGACCTAATCTCAGAGCAGCAAGGCAGGGCTAACCTCCCTCATTTTATAGATGAGAAAACCGGGACCTAACACAATGGACTCTGATTCGTTGTGAGTTAGTGACCTGAGGCCGTGTGCTGGGCCCATCCCTGGAATGAGTTGCTGAGTCAGGCTCCGGGGGTCTCTCCCGGCGGTCCTCAGCAGCCGGGGACAGTCACCATCTGGAACGGGTTATCCTCCCTCCTGCCTGGAGCCCAGAGGATGGACTCCATGACCCCTGCAGGTCCCTTTCTTCCCTGGGCCTCTCCAATTACCTTCTCCGGTTTCCAGCAAACATGCTTTCTCTGGGGAAAAATGAATCCGGGGATCCGGCTTCCCTGGGGAGTCTGTAATGATTTCACTTTCCAGTTTGGGGAATCTGAGCTCCATGAGAGAAAAAGCCTAGTGCACTGTCAGAAGGAAGCGTTTCAACAACAACACGCTATATATTTAGATTCTTCCTAGCAGCCCTTGCTCCTGGTGGGTGCAGAACTAGCTGGGAGGCAAACCCAAATCCTCTTCCTGGGCCCCAGAACCCTCCCAGGCTGTAAATCAGTTCACTTCCCTGCTGGTCCCAGGGCCTCAGCTCCCTCTGCAGACTCTGGGCCAACAGCCCTGCCCCTCCCGCCTGACCTGGGCACTGGGGCTGGTGCCATCCACAGTCCTTGTTCCCTGGGGGACTTCAGGCTCTCATCTTCTGCGGGGGGGTGCCATAGCTTTTGTGTATCTCACCCCACCCCCATTCTCACTCCTCTGAATCCCTGTTTCCTGAACCCAGTCTAGGACACGAGGCCTGGCAGAGGCTTTTCCCAGATGCTTTGGGGTTCGTGATGATCACGGCTTCAATTTCAGCTATTTCCCAAATATCTGTTTTGCTGAGACCTTTATGTGCATTGGGTTTCCCTGGTGGCTCAACAGTAAAGACTCTGCCTGCAATGCAGGAGGCGCAGGAGACGGGGGACCGATCCCTGGGTCAGATCGATCCAGATCCTCTGGAAAAGTAAATGGCAACCCACTCCAGTATTCTTGCCTGGAGAATCCCATGGACAGAGGAGCCTGGTGGGTTACAGCCCATGGGGTCGCAGAGTCGGACACGACTGAGCACGCGTGCATTACATACATTATTTTCATTTACTCTCACAGCAACCATGTGAGCTTCAGAGACCTCTGGAGTGAGTTGTTCAAGGTCACCCAGTTGGGGCTCCCCTGGTTGCTCAGTGGTTAAGAACCTGCCTGCCAATGCAGAAGACATGGGTTCGATTCCTAGTCCGGGAAGATCCCACAGACCAACTAAGTCCGCGAGTCATAGCTACTGAAGCCTGTGCACCTAGAGCATGTGGTCCACAATAAGAGAAACCGCCACGATGGGAAGCCTGTGCATCCCAACTAGAGTAACTCCCAGTTGCCACAACTAGAGGAGAGCTGGAGCAGCAATGAAGACCTAGTACAGCCAAAAATACATAAACAGAATTTTTTTTTTTTTAAAGATCACCCAGTTAGCAAGCAGCAGAGTGAGGGTTACCATCTGCTCTTGCCGGACTCCACACTCACTCTCTTTAACGCTAAACTTGGAGGTGTAATTATGGGCTTCACAGAGAGTCACATATCATTTTGACACCAAAACACTGGCATTTCCCAGACCTTTTCTGGTTTGCTTTTTTTATATATACTGAAAGTCTTTAGCTGTACAGTAAACTCCCATCCCCCGGGTTCAACAATGATCAACATTTCCCCACACTTACATCTCCCCATTCCTTCTTCTTCTCTCTCTATCTCTTTTTTTCCTACAGTACATTAAAGAAAATTCCTGACATTTCATCATTTTGTCCCTAAATACTTCCATATGTAGCTCTAAACAGGGGGGAAGGCGAGAGAAGGAGGGATTTCTGACAGAATCACGAAACCAAACACCTAACACAGGTCACAGTTTCTGAATATCGCCGAACACTCAGTTGAACACAAATGTCTCCTCGTGTCTCAGAAAACACCGTTTTACACTTGACTTGTCTCAAGAAGGATCCAAACAAAATTCATCTACTGTGTTTGGCTTGACGTCCCCTTTGTCCCTCCATTCTGACTTGAATCCTCTTTTTTCTTTTTGGCGTCATTGGTTATGAAAGAAATGGTGCCCACTTCCATGGTTGTTTGACTCCCTGGGTTTGTGGGGCTTACTTCCTTGTGGTGCATTTGACTTCTTCTTTTATCCCCTGTACTCCCTGTGGAGTCTAAATTCAAAGACTTGGGGAAGTGTTTGTTTCAGCAGGAACACCACATGGATGGTGCCGTGTACTTAATGAAATCACTTCAGGACAGAGGGTACACGGTGCCCCCAGTTTTAGTGCTGAGAACCATTCACACATTTAGATGGTTCCCAGATATTTCAATATAGAGACAAGAGATAGGCTATTTTTAAAATTTTGTTGAAACATAGTTTATGTACAATGCTGTATTAATTTCCGCTGTGCAGAGTGACTCAGTTATATACTCATGTATATTCTTTTGCACATTCTTTTCTATTATGATTTATTAATATCATAGGATATTGAATATATTTTCCCTGTGCTATACAGTTGTGTTGCTCAGTCCCTAAATTGTGGCCCACTCTTTGCCACCCCTTGGACTGTAGCATGCCAGGCTTCCCTGTCCTTCACGATCTCCTGGAGTTTGCTCAAACACATGTCCATTGAGTCGGTGATGCCATCCAACCATCTCATCCTCTGACACCCTCTTCTCCTGTCCTCAATCTTTCCCAGCATCAGGGTCTTTTCCAATGAGTTGACTCTTTGCATCAGGTGTCCAAAGTATTGGAGCTTCAACTTCAGCATCAGTCCTTCCAATAAATATTCAGGGTTGATTTTCTTTAGGACTGACTAGTTTGATCTCCTTGTTGTCCAAGGGACTCTCAAGAATCTTCTCCAACATCACAGTTGTAAAACACCAATTCAGAGACAGAATATTTATTTATTAAAATGTTTCAGCCACACCATGTGGTGTGTGGCATATTAGTTCTCTGACCAGGGATCAAAACCATGCCTCCTGCACTGGAAGTGCAGTCTTAACCACTGGATCGCCAGGGAAGTCCTGAAGTAGAACATTTAAATCCCTCATTGTCATAGACTATCTGGACTACCTGCTGGCTTCTCTTGTGTGCCAGGTTTGAAGATGAAGCCTAATAACATGGGAAAAGCTAAACTTTACTGGCTTCAAGAGGGCTGCACCTTTGGGGATCTGAAAGCCTGTTTTATGGAGGAGAGAGGAGTTGCTCTTAGGTGTGGAGGACTTGCCCTTTTATAGAGGTAGGCATCTTCTCCCTGGAGAGTTATCCTGTGGGTGTGGTTCACAGTCATGAGCTAAACAATCCAGGAATTAGAACGTGCCTGGCTGACACTGGCAGGGGAGACAGGGAGGATAAGCCAAGTCAAGAGAGGCAGTTGTGGAACCCGTGTGCTGAGGGAGACGCTGGAGGAGAGAGCTTGAGGGGAATGATGATGCTCTTGGGGAGAGTGAGCAGGATACAAAAGACAACAGAACCTAGACCAAGGAGTTGAAAAGACTCTGTGCAAGGAACTTCATGCAGAGTGAGGAATACCAGCAAATCATGAGGAGAGGGAGGTTATTTGTGAAATCCAGCTCAAAGAGACTTAGAGTCAGGGAGTCCTCAGACTAAAGGAACTGTGGGATAGCCCATCATATCAGGAAACAAAGGATGTCGGGGCCATCAAACCAGCAGCCACTGCAGCTGCCCAGCTGTGCACCCTGAGGGGATTCAGGATGGAGAAAAGCAGGATCCTGGTACCAGGTAGCCGAGATGCACATCAAAGGCATAATTTCAGTGAGCCCAGACTCTTGCATCTTTCTAGACACAGAAAAGCACTAGACTCTAACTCAAGGTGTCTGTTTTTTCTTTAACAGTGATCTTTTGATGTGGGTGCTTATACCTGGGACATATTTTCCTTAATCTATCCTCTACACTCATCCAGACAATTGGTCTTCGGTCCTTGCTAGCTTACTCACCACCAGCTCAGTTCAGTTCACTCAGTCATTCAGTCATGTCTGACTCTTTGCAACCCGTGGACTGCAGCACCCCAGGCTTCCCTGTCTATCACCAACTCCCAGAGCTTGCTCAGACTCATGTCCATTGAGGTGATGATGCCATCCAATCATCTCACCACCCTTCTCCACCTGCCTTCAATCTTTTCCAGCATCAGATTCTTTTCCAATGAATCAGTTCTTTGCATCAGCTGGCTGAAGTATGAGAGCTTCAATTTCAGCATCAGTCCTTCCAGTGAATATTCAGGACTGATTTTCTTTAGGATTGACTAGTTTGATCTCCTTGTAGTCCAAAAGACTCTCATGAGTTTTCTCTAACACGACAGTTCAAAAGCATCCATTATTTGGCACTCAGCTTCCTTTTCTTTTCACCACCAACTACACACACACTTTTTTTTTAATTGCGTATTCTCTTTCATTTGTAAGTTAACATCCAAAAGTTTACATCAAAATTTAATATGTAGAAGCTTCCCTGGCAGTTCAGTGGTTAAGACTCTGCAGTTCCAAGGCAGGAGGCATGTGTTCGATCTCTAGACAGGGAACTAAGATCTCACACGTCACAAAGAGTAGCCAAAACATAAAACAAATTAATGTGTAGTTAAAGTGGATATAATTTCCAGAGTATTATAAACATTTGCAGTTTAAAATAAGACTTTTGCATGCTTGCCATGGAAAAGAGTTGTAACAATTATTTGATATACATACTATATTTTAAAATGTATAAGCAAATTCTTTGAGTTTATGAATCTTATATTGTATCCTTTTCCTTTTGAAATTGTATTTCTACAATTCAACAAAAATATGTTCAGAATCCCAAAACTCCTATAACTGTCATGTTCTATAATTGTGCAAATTTTGTTCTGCATTAATAATAGATTTTAATAAGAATTATTAGTAGTACACAATTGATAAAAAACAGTATAAAATATTACATATTTTGATAAGAAATTTTAAAATGTAGGATAGAGCATACTCTGGGTCATAAAACAAACCTCAGCACATTTAGAATAATTGAAATAGTATAGAATGTGATTTCCATCTACTGTGGGATTAAACTAGAAATCAATAACAGAAAGATAGCAAGAAAATACCAAAACACTTGTACATAGTCCAAGGGAAGAGAGGAAGTCTTAAAGGAAGTCCAAAAATACACTGAACTGAAAGGAAATGAAAATACATCATAGCAAAAATTACGGAACACAGCCAGGCAAAGAGGAAAGTATGTGTAATAAATGATTATATTAGAAAAGAGGAAAATTCCCGTATCAATAACCAAATCTCCCATCTTAAAAGCCTAGAAAATGAAGAGCAAATAAATCCAAGGGTGAGCAGAAGGAAGGAAATCAATAAAGATAGTAGTAAAAATAAATTTATTTATTTATTTTAAATAAATGAAATTTAAAAGCAGAAAAGCAATAGAGAAAATCTGTGAAATAAAGAAATCATTCTTTGGAAAGATCAACAAAATTGATAAGCCTCAAGCAAGACTGACCGAGAGAGAGACAGAAAGAGAGAAATGACCAATATCAGGAATGAAACTAAAGTTGCCACTACAGAGCCTAAGACATCAATACGCTACTAAAGGAACTCTATCATCAGCGCTACTCTTGGTAAACTTGACAACTTGTATGGAATGGACTAATTCTTCAAAGGACATAAGCTTATAAATGATTATAAAAAATAATTATAGCTCACCCAGTAGGAAAGAGATAATCTAAATGACTCTATAACCATTAAGAAAATTGAATTTGTAAACTTAAAACTAAATCTCAAGGCCCAGATGGATCCACTGGAGAATTTTCAAAATATTTAAAGAAGAATGAACACCAGTTCTATACAATCTTCCAAAAAGCACATTTCCATTCATTTTATGAAGCTAGTACTGTCATAATACCAGAGCCAGTATAAAAAACACACACACATAGGAAGAGTATAACAGATCAATAATCTCTTAAATATAGATAATATTTATTAATAAAATATTGGCAAACAGAATTTACCAATTATAAAAAGAGTTTTACACCATAACCAATCTGGATTTATTTCAGAATTGCAAGGCTAGTTCAATATTTTAAAATTCATCAATCAAAGACAACAAAATATAGCCAAGATTTGAGGCTTGAAGGCTTGAGCAATGGCTATTTATTATTTTAGAATAAAATGGCTGTTTATTATTTCCCTAGTATAATTCCTTATTCTGGAAAGTTGGGAAGACTCACACTTGGAAAGCTTTGCTGCTATTTCTATAATAAACATATTAATAAATGCATTTTATTAAACTTAAAAAATCCATCATCAATGTCATCAAACGTATCACTTAGTTAAAGAAGAAAAATTATATGATCATATTAACCAAAGCAGAAAACACATTTACAAAATTCAGCATCCATTCATGATAAAATCTCTCAGGAAGAAAAATATAGGAACAGTGTAGAGAAGAGCTTCCTCAGCTTGGTGAAGAACAAGCTATAGCTAACCTTATCCTTAAAGTTTAAAAACTAAATGTTTTCTCCATAAAATTGGGAACAAGGCAACAGCTTCTGCTTTCACCACTTTATTCAATATAGTGCTGGAAGTTCTTGCCCGAGCAATAAAGCAAAAAAAGAAAAAGAGATAAAAGCATGTGGATCAGAAAAAAGAAATAAAACAATCCTGATTTGCAGATGATACTATTTTCCATGAAGAAAATCCCAAAGAATCTACAAAAAACTCATAGAACTAATAAGGAAGTTTGGCAAGGTGACAGGATATTAGATAAACATTCAAAAATCAATTAGCTGTAGTTCCATATACCAGCAACAAACAAATGGACACACATACAAAATGTAATACCATGTTGCAATTGCTGGGAAAGCTGAAATATTTATGTATAAATCTAATGAAATATGTATAGGACTTATACATCTAAAATTAGACAATGCTGATGAAAGAAATCAGTACGATTTAAATGGAGAGACAGGTTGTGTTTATGTATTGGAATACTCCACATAGGAAATATGTCAGTAGTTCCCAGACTGATATATATGTTCAACACACTTCTCAAAACCCAGCAAGATGTTGGTAAATATTCACAAGATGATTCTAAAGCTTAAAGGGAAAGGCAAAGGAACTAGAAATGCCTGAATAATTTTGAAAAAGAAGAATAAATTGAGAAAAGTCAGTCTAGCTGATTCTAAGACTTATTTATAGCAACAATAAATCAATAATTAGAACCGTGTGCCATTAGTGAAAGAATAGAGAGATGAATGGAACAGAATGTAGAACACAGAAACAGACACACATATATGTATCCAACTTCCTTTTGACAAATGGGCAAAAGCAACATAATGGAAGAAAGATAGCTTTTTCAACAAAGGATGCTAGAGCAGCTGGAGCCATGGACATAAAGGTAAACAAATGAAAATAAAAACTCAACATAAATCTCAGACTTTATACAAAAATTAACCCAAAATAGATCCCAGACTTAGATGTAAATTACGACTGCAAATTTTCAAGAAAAAAATAAGAGAAAATCATCAGAATCTAAGCTAAGCAAACGAGTTCTTATGCTTGACACAAAAAGTATACCTGGTACTAAAAAACCTGATAAATTATATTTTTTCAAAATCTTAAACTTTTGCTTTGCAAAAGATCCCATTAAAAGCATAAAAGTCTTGCTAACAAATACTAGTATCTAGAATATTTTTTTAAAAAAACTATTTTAAAAAAGTAAAAGTTTTCTACTTAAAAGTAACATAAAAGCAAATAATCCAATTAGGAAAAGGGCAAAAGACATGAAAAGACTTCACCAAAAAGACTATATCAATAGCAAATAAATACATGGAAAAAGATCCAATATCATTAGCCATCAGGGAAATGCAAATAAAATCACAAGTTATCATTATGCATCCATCAGAATGGTTAAAACGAAACATAATTGAATCAATAAGGCAAAAATTTTCTTTCTCACCACTCTAATTCAACATTATAATGTAAGTCCTAGCTAATGTAAAAATGACAAGAAAAGAAGTAAAAGGTATACATATTGAGAAAGAAGAACTAAAACTTTCATTGCTTGTAGATAACACAACTGCCTGTGTAGAAAAATCCCAAAGAATTAACAGCAACAAAAACAAGAAACTTCAGTAACTAATAAACAATAATAACGAGGTTGCAGAATCTAAGATTAATATACAAAAAGTTCATTACTTTCTTGTATTAAAAACCTACCACCATTTAAGTTAGCACCTCCCCCCCCAAAATGAAGTATTTGAGTATAACTCTTATAAATGTATAAGAGAGCTATTTGAGGGAAAGTAGAGAATTCTGATGGAAGAAACCAAAGAACAGTCAAATAAGTAGACATATCCCAAGTTAGATATGAACTTGATATTGTTCAGATGTCAAAGTGGACAAATGAGCTGTAGATGCAACACAACTCTTATCAAAATCTCAGAAGTTATTTTGTGATTGTCAACAAACGAATTCTCAAGTTTATACGGGTCAAAAGACCCAGAATAGCCAAAACAGTATTGAAAAAGAACTAAATCAGAACACAGTCGCTATTCAACTTCAAGACTTACTACTATAAAGCTACAGCAATTAAGACAGTGTGGTGTTGGTGAAAGTATAGACAAATAGATCAATGAAACAGAATAGAGAATTTGAAATCAGACCTATACTGATATAGTCAATTAATCTTTGACAAACAATTAATGGCAATTTAATAGCAAAAGGAGGGTATTTTCAACAAATAGTGCTAAGAATGATTGGACATGCAAAAAATTAATCTAGAAACAGTCTTTATGAGAAACTATAAAACTTCTAAAAGATAACATGGACAAGACCTTCATAACATCCAATTTGGCCTTGACTTTGAGATATAACACCAAAATCCAATCGGTGAAACAAATACTTAGTAAGTTTGACTTTGTTAATATTAAAAACTTCTATTTTGTGAAAGACACTGTTAAGAGAGACAAGTTAGAGGTTGGAAAAAAATCTTGGCCAAACACACGTCTGATTTTTTTAAAAAATCTGTTACCTAAAACATACAAATAATTCTTAAAACTCAACCATTGGAAAATAAGGGAAAAAACAATTAAAAAGTGGGCAAAAGATTTGATCTCACCAAAAAAGATTTACAAGTTACAAATAAGCATAAAAAGTTGCTCCACATCATAGATCATTAGGGAACTGTAAATTAATTGAAAAAAAAAACACAGGTACTACATACCTATTAGAATGATTAAAACCCAAACACTGACAACACCAAATGCTAGTAAGCAAAGAGCAACAGGAGCTCTCATTCATTGCAAATGAATGAAAAATGGTGCAACCACTTTGTAAGACAGTTTGGCAGCATCTTACAAAGCCAAATGTAATCTTATCATGCAATCCACGATTGCGCTCCTGGGTATTCACCCAAGTAAGTTGAAAATTCATATCCACACTAAACTCTGTGCACATGAACATTATTCACAATTGCCAATTGATGAATGTCCTTCAATAGGTAAATGAGTAAACAAACAGCAGTACTTCTATACAATGAACTATTATTTAGCACTAGAAAGAAAAGAGCCGTTAAGCCATGAAAACAAGTGGAGGAACCTCAAAAACATGTTGATAATTCTAAGAAATCAATCTGAAGAGGCTACACACAGACTAATTCTAACTATTTAACTTTCTGGGAAAGGATTATGTGGATGGTTAAATAACTAGGATCCATTGATATCATGAACTATCACTCAGCAATAAAAATGAATGAACTATTGATACATATAACACCTGAATGAATCTCGAGAATATTGCTCAGTGTAAAAGTCAATCCCAAAGGGTTACATAATGCCTGATTCTGTTATATATTAATAATACTGTTGAAATGACAAAATCATAGAAATAGAGAACAGATTAGTGGTTAAGGAGGAGCAAAATGGAAGGGCAGTAGATGTGGTAATAAAAGGACAACAGGAAGAATCCTGATTGTGATAGAAATATTCTATCTCCTGACTTCTAGTTTTGACATGTTATGACATTGTACCACAGTGTCGAAAGACGTTACCGTTGGGTAAAGGTACACAGGGTATCTGTGTATCATTTCTTACAACTGCCTGCCAATCTATTTTCTCAGATTTTGTGTGCTCAGTCACTCAGTCGTGTCCGACTCTGTGCGACCCCATGGACTGTAGCCCACCAGTCTCCTCTCTCCATGGGGATTCTCCAGGCAAGAATACAGGAGTGGGTTGCCATGCCCTCCTCCAGGGGATCTTCTCAATCCAGAGATCGAACCCAGATCTCCCATATTGCAGGCCGTTTCTCTACCGTCTGAGCTACCAGGGAAGCACTTCCCAAATTAAAAAGTTTAATTAAGAAATTTTGTAAGCAAATTATCTCAATAAAATGAATGTGGCTTTATTTTTAATGACCTTATATATTCATCTATGATATTACCTGTTATTAGAATTAGGCAAGGAGCAGTATCCATTCCATTCCTGCTTCTCATTTTTACAGAAGAAATGCTGGGAAACTTTGTCCACATAAATCATTTGGAAGGAGTTTTATTATAGCAATATGATTTAACTATCTGAACTCTTTCCAAGTTCTATGCCAAAAATAGCATACTGCTCTATCATCAAGAATTATTTTTAATCATCTATCAGCTGACAACTCCATTAGGTCCTCTTCTGATATCACTGAAAGCAAAGAATCAGAAAATATCTGACTTAAAAGTATCTATTTTTCAGTCCGTGTGGTCATTGCGCGTGTGAAGTTGCTTCTATCGCGTCTGACTCTTTGTGATCCCCTGTACTGCAGCCCGCCAGGCTCCTCTGTTCATGGGATTCTCCAGGCAAGATATTGGAGTGGGTTGCCATTTTCTCCTCCAGGGGATCTTCCCTACCCAAGGATCAGACCTGCATTTCTTATGTCTCCCACATTGCAGGAGAGTTCTTTATCACTTGGGAAGACACTGACTTTCTCTAGTTCTGAACACTCAATTAAAATGCTTTACTCACCAAATGATTATTAATTATCCGTGTTATTCTTTTTCTTAAAGATATCTTCTAATTTGATATGCCTAGAGTTAGATAAATTGAAATATTGCCCCTTTAATATATATTTGCCAAAACTTTTTAAATAAAATTATTTTATTTTATATCATCATAGCCTTTATTTTTATTGTCAAGCTCTTAAAAGCTGCAGATTTAACATATCAATTTACAAATAACATCCACACTTTAACCTAATAATTGAAGACAGTCATCATCTTAAAAGGAATCACTCAGAGTAGATTTACTCTCTATCCTAAAAAACAAAACGAAACAGAGAGAAGCCAAATATCTTCATAAGTATAATAGCCCATGAGAAAGATGACAGCTGGAACCCACATAAAGCAAAAGTACCACACATGAATCATGGTTCAGAAGATGGCAAATATATTTACACTTCTAACTGGAAGGAGTTTGGAGACTATTAGCAGGGGTGAAGGAACTGGGAATATGGAGTCCCAAAGATAGGTGAGATTTCAGGAGCAGTTGCATTAGTTTCAGAGATTCAGAAATGGGAAGTCCAACGGGTTAATTTATACTAAAGTGTTAATGGTTTACAACGGTTATGCACGTCACAGGTCCCTTTCAGCTCAAAGGCTCGGTGAAACACCATGTATATTATGGAATCAAAGTTTTTAAAAGGACTTTTTAAAAAAAGAAAAAAGGAAAATGAGAGAAAAGAAATAAGAAAGATGACTGGTCGTCCTCACTCAAGCAATCCAATCAGAAAAGTCGGGGCTGTAGCAATAACTTACCGAGCACACCAATAGGGCCGATAGATACCATCTGCCAGTAGATGGCGGTCTTCATATTAACTGACTGCTGCCTGGGACAGCCCTCCTTTCCAGCGGATTGTATTCATAGGGTCGGTTGGCTTCAGGCACAAGTAGAAGAACAAACGGTCTGCACAGGGTGTTTGGGAGAGCCCTAAGAGAGATCTCTGCCTGCTCAAAAGCAACTCCTTCACAGACCCTGCCATCCACGTCTAAATTTCAAATGTATCCAGCCCTTTGGGGAGGGGGTGGCAGGCAGGAAGGGAGCTGAGGTTAGTCATTGACACTTTAGCAGGAACTAATCTGGTGTATTAACTCAGGAGAGAAAGGACCTCAAAAAGGTCTAACAAAAGAGCAGTAAGTTCTAAAGAGAATCTGTGCAACCTTCGTGGTTTATTAGGTGGGAAAGTCCGTGTGTAAGCTGGAGTGATGTGTAGGTACTGGGTGCCTTTAAAAGAAGAAGAGATAGGAAGAAGATAAGTAGTGGATTGGAACAGGTCCAGTTTGCCTAAGGTCAGACCTGAACTCCTCATATTGTACCCTTCAGTTCCCATCTCAAGATGAGACCTGAAACCCCCAAGGTTTGCCGAAGAGCCCGTAATGCTCCTTATACCGTAGCTGGGTCCAAAGCCTAAACCATCTCTGTCACTCTCTATCTGATGCCCATAGCCCTGGATCTGTTAGGACCAGCACTTTCTTCTTTCCTAGGACAGCCCAAGATGTCAGGGTTCGCAGACAAAGAGGAGTTATTTGGAGAGGCACCAAGATGGTGAGAAGCTCAGAACTGGTCCGGTATCTGTCTCAGGGTAAACTGGAGAAGACATGCGGTCAACAAGACTCCAACGACTGGCATGCGGAGCATGCCAGAAACATTCTGTGCAAACCCAGAGGTAGAAGCAGATGTACAGAGAAATCAGTCATAATGAAATGTAAGGATGATTTCACTTTCTGTGATGATAATCATGGGAATAATAATATGATTAACTCACACTTATTGAAGGATCAGGTGGTGTCAGTCACCAGGTTTCATGTGCCTGATATCATTTAATAATGACAGCCTTCCTGTGAAGTGGGTATTATCCTTGTCACATTTATAGGACAGGAACCAAAGGAGCTAAATAACAGACTCAGGGACCTGAGAATTTGACCCCTGGGAACGTTGTCTCCTTAGTCTGACTGACAGCAAGTTCTCCATGGAGGCTCTGAAGCATAGGTAGGGGATATCCCACAGGAACGCTGTAAAGGAGACTCATTGGATTGGATGACCCTAAATGTCCTCCCAACCCTTAGGGCATATGTGTTCCTTCAATCATTCAACAAATATGCCTGGAGTGCCGGGCAGTGTCCTAGGAACTAAGGAACTCCCTTACCGAAGGAGGAGGGGTGGGGGAGGAAGAGGTGAACTAGTAAGCAGTTGGATTTAGATGGTCTTATACAAACTATGGGTACTATACACAAAACAGATAACGAATGAGAACCTGATGTATAGCACAGGGTACTCTACTTGGTGCTCTGTGGCAACCTCTATGGGAAAGAAATTCGAAAAAGAGGGGATAAATGTACACATGTAACTGATTCAATTTGCTGTATGACAGAAACTAAAGCTACACTGTAGAGCAACTATACTCCAATAAAAATTAAAACAATAACAAATGAAACATAATGGTGATAGGTACTATCTTAAAGAAGTGGGAAAGTGTTATAAGAAAATCAACTGAGGTAGTCCTCTAGTCTGAGGAGGTGACATTTAAGCTGAAATCTGAAAGTGAGTATGACATACTCAAGCAAAGAAGCGGGGGAAGGGAAGGGAGGGTTCCAGGCAGGGGGAACAGTCTATGCAAAAGCCCCAAGGCTCAGAAAAGTCACTGTAGCTGGAGTCGGATAGAGGGAGAGACCACTGATGTGAAATATTGCCAGCGAGTGAGCAAGAGGGACCACAACCTGCAAGCAATTATGAGCCATGTGAGGCTTTATCCTCGGAGCAAGAAGTGGGGTTTTGACGGGTTTCAAGCAGGAGAGGGAAATGCTGAGCTCTGTTTTCAAAGACCACAGTGATGACTCTACGGGCACTGGAATGCAGGGTATCAAGAGGAGGTCAGCGCAGGAGCAGGAAATTTCCCCCTTTCCATGGGGTTCTAGCCACGGGACCTGGTGTAAGTCTCCCCCAGGCTGTCCTGTCTGGTCAACACTTTGACTGAGACTTTCCAAACTGCATTCAGCAATTCCAGAAGAGTGTGGAGCAGGGCGTGCCTCAGGGCTCAAGCACACTCTTCTCTAATTGGGGACAGCTGTCCTGAGGTCAGACCCAAGTGTCCGCCTCCCACACTGCCCATAACTGTGGGCTCCTTCCCCACCACCCACAAGGATAGCCAGGCAGCAGCCGGGAGGTCAGTGATGAGAGTTCACTCTTCAAGAAAAAGTCCCAAGTCAGATCCTTATTCTGGAAGTCAGTGAAAAGGAGAGTTCACTCTTCAAGACAAAGTCCCAAGTCAGATCCTTATTGTAAATGCCCAGAAGAGCTCAGAATGGATGCGTATTTCATGCTGAAGTAGTGAATTATGGTACTGACGGGCCTTGTGGCGGGCAGAACAAAGCACTCTGAATTAGGAGAGCCTGTCCATTCCTGGTTTCTCCTGTGACTTACGACTTCCTGGGTGGCCTTGGATAAGACTTCTGACCTTTCCCCACTCCCTCACTCTCAAACGGAGATAATAGTATTTGTCAGATTTATCTTGCAAGAATACGCTGTAAACCTCAAGCTGGAGAGAAAAGTGCTCTGAAAGTTCAAATCTTGATACAGAAGGGAGGTAGAGGGGGTGTCGGGATGTGTAATGAGACAGCAGAGCTGGGGAAGACTTTGTGCTGCCCATGATGGAATTCAGGACTTTCCATTGAAAGTCACGCCTATGTGTTTTAGTACTTCTTCATAGAACCTCAATCTCCAATATCCCCCCAAAGTTCTTTTCCATCACTCACCTCTCACCTGCTTTTGCTCCCGCAAGCCCCCAAAGTTTCCAGACCTTTGTGAGACACTGCAGAAGTAGCTTCAATCCAGTTTAAAAAGCCTATTCCCTGTTAAACTCAGGTAAGCAACCCCTCAAATACAGCAGGTAGCTCCTGTACCTAAGCCAGTGAGGCAGGAGAGGGCTTCAGTGACACGGTGTGGGACATGAATGAGCTGGCCAGTGAACGCGGTAGAAGTTACCATTGTGATGTGTATTCTCTAGAAATCATTGAAACCTGACTTCTTTGGTTTAAGTAGAACTCCCCCTCCTCCTTCACTCCGGGCACATGTCCCTGTTTCATTTTCTTTAAAGACTCACCATGTCTAAACTAGTTAATCCGTGTCTTCATTGTCTTTCCACTAAAAGGAAAGTGTTTTCAGTCTGGAGACTTGGGTTTGTCTCAACACTTTTATCTCCAATACTTAAACATGTGTTTGGCACAGGGTAGGTGCTCCATAAGTATTCAATTGAATGAATCTTGTTTTTTCTTTAACATGTAAATTATTATCTCTGTCCACCAGAATACAAATGTCCCCATCAGGACAGGGACCTTGGCTCTTATTCTCTGTAATATCCTCAACACCTAGAACCCCAAGCACTTGGAAAGTGTTTGCTGAATGAATGAATGAATGCTTGTGATAACTATAGGCTGAGGAATGCAGGAAGACTTTCTGGAGGAAAGTGAGCTTGAGCTGATCTGGGGAGGATGATTAGAGTTTGGATATTATCATCATTTCAATCTCGTTATTCCGGGAGCACTAATACTCATAATAATGAGGTAGCATATATTTGTTAGCTAGCTTGAGTACTTGCTATGTGTGAGGCATGATCTTGGGGCTCTTTATGACCATGTTGTATATTCCAGAGGACATATTTGGACTAGTTTGTAAGTCAATCTGAAATCATTTTCTGAGTTAAAAAAAAAAAATTGGTCTTGACACATTCTTGTCATGGAAGTCAACCATTGTTCCGGGGATGTTCTGAACAGCTGCAGTCCAGAGGAAGCCAGAGGAAGCTCCCTCACCCCCCTCCCCCGCCTGCTGTTGAAGCAGCTGGCGGGTTAACAGAGACCACCCCAGACTCTGCAGCTATCCGCAGCTGCTTGAGCCCATGGAAATTCCGCCGCCTGAAGCGTCCAACAGATGAGAACCAAGGGAGGGGACACGGCCACTGGGATGACCTGTGTGTGTCCAACGGAATGTGGAGGAAGCTTTTTAATCCCTAAAGGGCAACCAGTTAGTGTGGCTCAGACAAGAAGTCGTAGCAAGGACTTCTCTGGACTGTCCCTACCTCCAGATCCCATCAGAGCTGCCCCACTGCAGGGTAGGGAAGGTCCAATGGCTTAGCTTCAATATACCCTCAGTTTACATACTTCCTTCAGCCAAATATTTAGCATTGTTGGATGTTGGAGCTAGAAGGAGTCACAGAGGTCATTTAGACCAAGCCCTTCATTTGAGGGGACCTAGAGGGACATCAGGCTTTCCAGGTGGTAAAGAATCCTCCTGCCAATGGAGGAGACATAAGAGACACGGATTCAATCCCTGTATTGGAAAGGGTTGGGAAGATCCCCTGGAAGAGAGCATGGCAACCCATCTAATATACTTGCCTGGAGAATCCTGTGGACAGAGGACCCTGGAGGGTTACAGTCCATGAGGCCACAAAGAGTCAGACACGACTGAAGCGAGTTACCTTGCATGCATGCTGAGGGACACCATCTTACCCAGGCCACAGAGCCAGATGTTGGTAGCTGAGTCAAACCTCTTAATCCACTACCACTGTTTTTGTGTGAGTTTTGCTCTGAATAAGTCTTTGTAGTATTATTACTAACAGTTCTGCTGTTTTTATTTTTTGCAAGCAGCAGTAATTAGTATGTAATTAACGAATAACGCTATTAATCATAGTATCATCATTTGAACAATTCTATGTCAGGTTTTTAGTGCTAAGGTTTTGGTTTTTTAAAGACTTTTTTTTTTTTTTATGTGGACCATTCTTTTCAAAGTCTTTATTGAATTTGTTACAATATTGCTTCTGGTTTTTTGGCCGAGAGGCATATGGGATCTCAGCTCCCTGACCAGGGATGGAACCTGCCCCTCCTGCGTGGGAAGGCAAAGTCTTAACCACTGGACCATCGGGGAAGTTGTGCAAAGGTTTTTATTTAACATTAACACACTTATGATAATGCCTCTTCATTTATTCGGAATGACAGGAAGTTTCATGTTGGCTGAGGGGAAGACAAAATTACTCTAAACACAAAACCAAACACAATTCATTTTTTCTTGGGAGGTACCACCATAGAGTAGAAAATTCTCAGGCTTTGGAAATGGAAGATCTATGTCTGGATTTCACTGCCTTCTAAATGCTTGACCTCAAGCAGGTTGCTTCACCTGTAAACGTCAGGTTCCCATATTTAAAGTGAGGATAAGGCAACTGAATCACCAGTTGGAATCAAGATTGCCAGGAGAAACATCAACAACCTCAGATATGCAGATGATGTCACTCTAATGGCAGAAAACGAAGAGGAGCTAAAGAGCCTCTTGACGAGGGTGAAAGAGGAGGAGTGAAAAAGTTGACTTAAAACTCAGCATTTAAAAAACTAAGATCGTAGCATCTGGTCCCATCACTTTATGGCAAATAGAAGGCGGAAAAGTAAACAGTGGCAGATTTTATTTTCTGGGGGCTCCAAAATCACTGTGGACAGTGACTGCAACCACAAAACTAAAAGACGCTTGCTGCTTGGAAGGAAAGCTATGACAAACCTAAACAGCATATTAAAAAGCAGAGATAATAACTTGTTGACAAAGGTCTGTATAGTCAGAGCTATGGTTTTTCCAGTAGTCATGTATGGATGTGAGAGTTGAATCATAAAGAAGGCTGAGCACTGAAGATTTGATGCTTTTGAACTGTGGTGTTGGAGAAGACTCTTGAGAGTCCCTTGGACAGCAAGGAGATCAAACTAATCGATCCTAAAGGAAATCAACCCTGAATATTCATTGGAAGGACTGATGCTGAAGCTGAAGTTCCAATATTTAGGCCACCTGCACAAACAGCCAACTCATTAGAAAAGACCCTGATGTTGGGAAAAATCGAGGGTAGGAGGAGAAGAGGGCAACAGGATGAGATGGTTGGATGGCATCACTAGCTCAATGGACATGAGTTTGAGCAAACACTGGAAGATGGTGAAAGACAGGGAAGCCTGGCGTGCTGCAGTCAATGGGATGGCAAGGAGATACAACTGAGCAACTAAACAACAACCACCACAATAACACATCTGAACGCATATGCTTTGGACCATATTTCCCTGCCGTCCTGACCATAACAACTTGGGAAGGAGATGGGCCCCTGCAGTCCCCTATCGAAGGCCAGCTGCTTGAAAGTCAGGCTGGGCACGTCAACTCTGGACTGGGTAATCACTAACCCTTCGGAGCCTCTGGCAGGACATTTGCATGTGAGATACTGAGAGGACATGGAGAGTGAGGTGGTCCAGGAACTTAGACACAGAGAGAAGGGGAACCATGGAAACCACGAGTAAACAGCACCACCATGGCTCAGGAGAGGAGACTGGAAAAAGCAGTCACAAGGCAACTGGGCTCCATCCAGACAGATGGTTAGGGGGTCAGAGGAATTTGCAGAGAGAAGGCAGGAATGGGACCAGGAGGCAGAGAATCCCCAAAAGGTGGACCTGGAAGAAGATGGGGAAGGAGAGAGACAAAACCATGAACACCAGCTGGAAGAGCGGGTCAGTGGCTGTGGAAGAGGTGTCCCTACAGGAGGGGCAAGGTCCAGCCTTGCTCTAGGGCCCCTGAGACCTCCAGACTCTCTGCCAGCAGCATATTCCTGCACATCCTCCAGCCTCAGCAAATTCCGGCCGATGCCTTGTCAAAGAGTGACTGATGGAGAAAAAATAAGACCTGCCCTTCCCCTCCCAGAGAGCTTCATGTCTCCTTCTCATAAAAGTGGAGCTGATAAGGAGCATATGAAAGAGAAGAGCTAAACCCATGGGCTTCGCAGCTGAGCAGAGATGGGCTCAATTCCCAGCTTTGCCATTTGCTCTGCATGCAAGCTGGGAAGGATTTCTTGATCTCTCTAAGGCTCTTCATCAGTGTCCGTAAAAAAGGCACAATGATAGGGCTGGACTCAGGCGGCTGCGAGGATTATGGGAGATAGAGTGGCTTTCAAGATCAGAGCCCTCAGACCAGCGGGCATTTCCCCACATCATTGCTGTCCTAGCATACACTCCTCAGATCCTCTGCACTGCATGTGTTGGGTGGGTGAGTGCGTGGGGGGCAGCAAGCAGAGGAGGGAGAGGGGACCAGGAGAATGGGTTAAGAAGGATGCTCCAGTTATCCCAGGAGAGGTGCCCCGGAGCCCCACTTGATCACAGGAGAATCCCACTAGCCCCTCCTGGGGTCCATTGGCATCAATCTACCCTCCACCGTGAGCAGCATCCTTTCTGTGCTCCAGGGAGGACCTAGTGACAGGGACAGTCCAGCTGCAGGGGAGTTCCTAGAAAGTCCGATGGAATGGCTGTCATTCCTCCACCGTGAGTCATCAGCCCCAACAAAGCCCACTGGTATTTCCGAGTCTGTTCCCAGTGCCCGGAGCTGGGCCCAGTGGCTCGGCAGCTGCAGGGAGTGGAATGCGGCTCCCCCCAGCACTGTATCCTGGGTTTCATTTTCGGGAAAGGCTTGTGGCCCCCAGAAGTGGGGAGGTACCTTGAAGGTCATCTCATCCAGGCCCCTGCCTCTGGGCCCAGAGATCTTAAGACCTGGGGTGTCTGGGGAACCCCTCTGATCCATCTGAGTGTGAGGACCAGGGGAACCAGGGTGGGGACAGGAAAATGATGTCTCTTTCTCCGTTGTCTCCAGGATCTCCCACTAGAAGGGCTGCAGGAGATGGGGACAGTGGGGGGGGGGGGTAGGGTGGCGGGAGCAGGGGAAGGAACTCACAGGATGAATAGCTTAGCTCCGAGGGTGTGTCTGTCCACCCCCACCCCACCCCCCCACTCCGGCCCCGCCGTTTCTCCTTCCTCTTTTCTTTTGGTGGCCAGGCCAGGCCACCCCTGCTTCCCTCTCCATGCAGGCCATACATCAAAAGCCTGTGGCAGCCCCGTGTCCTGGAAGCTCAGGGCTGTCCTGGCTACAGGTTTTGGTGACTGAGTGCCTGCAGCCGGGACTGGTGCTGGACAGCCAGCCTCTGCTCTCTGAGTCATGCCAGCACCCCTGTGGGAGGTGTTCTCATCCCATCTTTCCCAAGTACAGAAAAATTCGACGACTTCATCAAGATTTGCAGCCAGACTTCCTAGGACCGGAGCGAACCCTCTGGAACCAATTTTCAACCACTGACAGCAGCTTCAGTGGTGCTCGGCTCCTCAAGCATCTCCCATCCGAAGTGAAAGAACAACACCCTCTCAGGCTGCAAGCCACAGCCCACTGCCCCTCAGCCCCGGCGGGAAGAACTCAGTGTGTCCCCTCTGGACCATGAGGCTCATCCGCCAGCATCATTTAAGGCAGGTGAACCCCTCCCAGGGTGCAGCCCCTGGCTGGAGCATGACTCTATGGGTAGTGTCTGCTCTCCTTTCTGAGTTTCCTGGGCAGTAAGAACAGCCCCCCAGGAAGGGAGCCATTGTTGGAGGGGACCCAGGGGTCAGTGCCCCCACAAACCTGGTGTCCTACCAACACACTGGTCATCTGCATTTACCAGCTCACAAGGGAAGATTCTTGTGAGCACACAGTTGTCTGCGGTCAGGGGACCATCTCCAACTGCTCCTCGTTCCTGGGCCCGCAGCCAGCTTCCTTGGACGGTCAGAGGTGAAATCTGAAAGCTGGTGAATGGGAGAGCGGAAGTCCGGCCTGGCTGAGCTGAGCCCATTCATGAAAAAGGTCTGGTCTCACTTCCTTATTGCCAGGCGTGGTGTGCGTGTGTGTGCACGTGCTCGGTCGCTTTCTGCCTCACTTCTTCCCACCCTTTGCTCTTGTCTTTCTTTATTTTTTTTTCCACTCTCTCCACAAAAATCTGAAGTTCATCTTCAGGAAACTGCCAAAGAATGTGTAGCTGGTCTGTGGTTTGCAAAAGAAAGACAGAAGGAAAGAAAGAAGAAAAAAGGAGGGAGAAAGGAACAGAGAGAGGGAGGGAAAGAGATTCACACAAAGGTATACTCTCTTCCTCCATGTAAACCTCTCTCTCTCACACACACACATACACACAGAGAGCATTCAGCATCATGCTTATGAAAGAATAAGAACATCTTCCCCAGGTCATGCAACACCCCGCTCACAGCCCCTCTGGCTTAAGGTGGAGGAAGGTGAGCCCTGCTGGAGTGTCCTCCTATCATAGGTGGTCAAGGCTGACCCCAGGAGAGCTTCTTTGAGATTTAACGCAAGGCTTTCCGTTTGGGGAAGACTTCATCTCTGCTCCATTGGGTCCCCCTCAGTGGGTCATGTGGTCTCTGGTGGGACATGCCTGTCCCTCGTGGCCTGACCTCTGACCTCACCAAAGGCCCCATGAGGCTGTGAAACCAAGGCATCCTGGAGCCTCAGTCTCCTTATCTGTAAAATGGGTATGATGATACTTGCCCCACCTTTCCAGGTGGCGGTAGTGGTAAAAAGTCCTCCTGCCAATACAGGAGACCAAAGAGACGTGGGTTTGATTCCTGAGTCAGGAAGATCCTCTGGATAAGGGAATGGCAACCCACTCCAGTATTCTTGTCTGGAGAATCCCATGGACAGAGAAGCCTGGGGGGCTACAGTTCATGGGGTCACAAAGAGTCGGACACAACTGAAGTGACTTAGCAGACACATAACTGTCCCTCTTCAGAAGGCTGTGGCGATGATGGAGATAACCCATGAGGTGGGCTTGCTTCACACCACGTCCATGATGCGAACCGCGCCGTGGTTGCAGACCTGCGACTCACCACACCTGAACATGATCTCCTCCACTCCCCAGCCACACTACCAAGACCCACAAATGGGGCTGGGCTTTTAGAGTTTCAGGAGGTTTGAAGGCACCTCCTTGGCCTTTAGTGATAGCAAGCAGGAGGATCACCAAGAAAAACCACACACCCAGCTCAGCTTGGTCCACTATCTGATTCACAGGGGACTCAGAGCCCCTCAGGTGAGAAAAAAAAAAAGATGTATCTCGGGAGAGGAGATGAGGCCAGAGGCCCCAGGGTGATGACCCTGTGCTGGAGGTTTCGAGCCCAAAGCAGGTTTTGGTTGTTCTCTAGCCTAGAAGTGCTTCCTGGGCGCCCACACTGACTTCAGAGTCATCAGGAGGAGCTGCACCTGCCTTCCAGCTGAGGCCCCTGCGTGCTGCAGCAGGTGGCCCCCTCGGTGCTTCCCCGCCTGCAAAGATACCCCCGTGCCCCTGCCCCGTGAAAACTCCCTCCCACTGATCCTGCACATTTATGACACTTCTTAACCCATGAAGTCCTCAGTGGGGGAGTAACATCCTCTCTGCAGGTGTGAGGACTCTCCCCATTTTACAGATGGAACAACTGATGCCAGAGAGATTCTGCTGGTGGAATTTGAAGGTGCTGGACTCTCCAACCATGTGTCTCTGCCTCTTAAGTTTTCTCCGAGCAGCACAGATGTCACAAAGAGCTACTCTTCTTTTTTTTTTTTTTAAACCATATTTAAAATTGAAGTAGAGCTAATTTACAGTGTTATGTTAGCTTCAGGTGTTTTGCAAAGTGATTCAGTTATACATATATATGTGTGCTTCTATATACATATTAATCACTTCTCAGGTGGCTCAGTGGTAAAAGAACCTGCTTGCCAAAGCAGGAGGTGCAGGAGACACGAGTTCGATCCCTGGATCCTGAAGATTCCCTGGAGGAAGGCATGGCAACCCACTCCAGTACTCTTGCCTGGAGAATCCCATGGATAGAAGAGCCTGGAGGGCTGTCGTCCATGGGGTCGCAGAACCAGACCCAACTGAACAGACTTAACCCACACACATATGCACATATATTCCCTTTCAGATTATTTTCTGTTATAGGCTATTACAAGATATTGAGTAGAGTTCCCTGTGCTCTACCATAGGTCCTTGCTGTTCACCTATTTTATACAATCGTGTGTATATGTTAATCCCAAACTCCTAATCAATCTCTCTCCCACCGCCTGCTCTGCCCTGTTTTACCACAAGTTTGTTTTCTATGTCTGTAAGTCTGTTTCTGACAAAGAGCTATTCTTAGCCTCTCCTCTCCTGAGTTAGTCTTCACTGAGATGGGCAAATCTTCTAACCACAGTCCAAGTTCCCTCTCAAGGGGGCTCCTCCAGGAAACCGGCTGTCCGACCCTCAGTGTGGCCACACAACTAACATCGGCAGCTCCTAGAGCTCCAGCGGGCAGAGGCTCCAAGAGGCAGACCTGCGTGGAGGAGGATGGGTTCCCAGCGGAGGAATCTGTCCCTCTGCCTGATTTCCTTCCCTCTCCCTGCCCCTGTGTCGCCGAGCCCTCCATCGATGGTGAGAGAGAGGAAACATCTGGTCCCGGCTCAGTTCCTCCACCCTTGAGGCAGGGGGAGCTTGTAGGAAGAGATGGTTGGAGGTCTTGCAACCTTGAAATAAACCAACGGTTCAGCTGCAGTTCTCCCCCACCGCTGTCCCTTCCTCTGCCCCCACCTGAATGCTATCCATCCCTCCACACCCCCCCACCCACCCGCCATCACCATCACCCAGCGGGCAGCTGTTGCTGCCACTTCCAGAAACCATGACCAAAGCAGGGGCTCCAGGATGTCTCTGACACTGACGGTCACAGGGCTGGGTGAGATGGCTCCAGACACACTTCCAACCTCCCTGAATGTAGTCTCCCTCCAAACCGCCTCTTCCTCCCCTTGCCTTCTCTAATCTAATGGACTTGTCTTTCCTGGAACATTCCCTCTGGGCCAGGCACTTACACATTGTCTGACTGAATCATCATAATGACCCTGGCAAGGTAGGTACTCATCCCCTTCTTACAAGTGATGGGGTAAAAGCACAGAGAGGCTCAGTAACTTGGCCAAGGTCACACAGCCGTAAAGGGGCAGAGCTCAGATTCAAGCCCTCTCAGACTCCTAAGCTTATGTTTTGTGCATCAACACCAAGCTGTCGCTCAAAATACTCCCTTGATCCTCTTTCCTCCCAGGAAACCCTCCTGTATTCAGGTACCCACCATCATCCTTTGACAACTAGTGTTTTTCAGCTATCTTTTTCCTTATTCACCAGGAATTCTTCATTTGTTGATTTCAATCGTTCATTCATAATCTAAGTAGAGACTTCTTGTCTGCACGGAGTCTGCACGTGCTTCATACAGAGGAACAGCATTATTCCTAACTTCCACTGGATGCACGGTCCTTAGGAAGCATGGTCAAGGGGGCAACACAGACAGTGAATGGTTTCAGACCCTGGCGGAGGGGAGACCCCCGATTAGCTCAGACCTGTTCTTACCTTGGGGCTTCCCAGGTGGTGCAACAGTAAAGAATCTGCCTGAAATCCAGAAGACTCGGGTTCAATCCCTGGGTTGGAAAGATCCTCTGGAGGAGGGCATGGCAACCCTGTTCAGTATTCTTGCCTGGAGAATCCCTATGGACAGAGTTGCCTGGCGGGCTACAGTCCATGGGGCCACAAAGAGTCAGACACAACTGAGCAACTGAGCACATTCTCAACTTCCTGCCTTGCGGTTCTTTCTGTGGTTTTGAAAAATAAATACATGGTAAGTGCCAAGGGTGGATGGTCTGATGGGGTGGCTGTTCAGAGTAAGTCCAAGACCCAGGGCATGTTAGGTGACACGTGGCCTTCTTGCAGTGCCGGGCGCTGGCAGGTCTTTGGGTGATGGCTGGGAACCATCCTCAGTCCAAAGAGAAATGGAGTGAATGCTTGGTGCTGCCAGCACAGGGACAATAAACCTAAGAGATGCTAAAGAAGGCAAACAGTAGGCGGCAGAAGCTGTGGTTTAAGTCTGAGGCTGTGTTGAGAATTTACAGAATGATGCCAGGGCCTCACTAGAGAAGGCCCTGAGCAGCTGGCAAGGAATGAGCCTGGATCCCACAGGCCACGGAGAGGTCACAGTTCATAGGGCATCACGAGCTTGTGTTTGGACTGCTGGAGGAAGGAAAGGTGGGCTTAGAGGCTGTCTTGTGGTTACAGTGTCTGGAGGCTCTGGTGCCACTGTTTCTGGGCAGCATAATCATGCCTGCATGATACTGATCACATACACACACACACACGTGCGCGGGCATGAAGAGCCTCAGTCAATAACTTTCAGGAGGAATGAGAGAGCCCCTGATCCATGTGGAAAGAGAACCGTTATCAAGAACACACCATGGGTGTTGAGGTGCAAGTTGGGCATGGAGATGCTCCCCTTCCGCTCTGCCCCTAAGAATGTGGAACAAAAACCACTCTCAGAGGGGAAAACCATGCCATGAGCACACACTGCCACAGTGCAGAGCCTGCAGTAACCTTCAGGAGAGAGTGACTCTCTGGGCATCCAACCTCCATCTACAGAAAATGTGGTCAGTCCTAAGGGGCAGACAGGTCACAGAAGTGCAGAAAAAGAAGGCCTAGGGTGAATGCAGAGCACTGGCCTGGAGAGGGCATCTTGGTGCTAAAGGCAGTTGTGTCTGTCTTGTGGAAATAGATGTATCGAATTATCATCACACAACAGCAGGAAGCATCTTCATTGTACAACTGACCTGTGGGTTTTCATTCTGTATTCACCCACCAGCCAGGTGAGTGTAGTATAACTCCCCGAGGACTTTATCCCTGGGGGGAGCATGGGTGTCAGCCCCAAGCAGCTCCATCCAGGTGTCCAGAGCTGTCTCTGATGGGTGTGGTGGGCCCGTCCACCCTGAGACGCAGGCCAAGACCACATCACCACCAGTTACTGGTCTTCCAGGAAGCCCCCCCACCTTCTCTGCCCCTTCCACTTGGGTCATCAGACTGTACTTCTCTATTTCCAAACACATCAGAACATATCAAAGTCCTACAGGTTGGGTGGTTACTATGGCCATTTTTATCAGCAAGGAAATAAAGACTCAGAGGATTCATTCACTGGTCCAAAGGGCTCTCAGCTTAGTCAACCAGCCTGGATTCCAAACTTGATCTGACTACAAAGTGCATGTTTTTCCTATTACCACATTCTCCCTGCCTTCAAGGACAGTCCTCTCCAGCTTGTCTTTTTTTTTTTTAAGATTTTTTTTTTTTTTGATGAGAAGAGCCGACTCATTGGAAAAGACTGATGCTGGGAAAGATTAATGGAAGGAGGAGAAGGGGGCGACAGAGGATGAGATGGTTGGATAGCATCATCAACTCAATGGACATGAGTCTGAGCAAATTCCGGGAGATGGTGATGGACAGGGAAGCCTGGTGTGCTGCAGTCCACAGGGTCTCAAAGAGTCAGACTTGACTTAGCAAATGAACAACAACAACAGATTTTTTAAAAAGTCCTTACTGAATTTGCTACAGTATCACCTCTGTACCATGTTTTGGTTTTTTGGCTGCCAGCCATGTAGAAACTTAGCTCCCTGACCATGGATCAGACCTGCTCCCTCTGCTCTGGAAGGCGAAGTCCCAGTTGCTGGACCACCAGGTAAGTCCCTCCAGCATGCCTTTAAGTAAGAAACTGTGACCGGTGGATAAGGTAGGGGTCAATATGGCCAGCAGCCTGGGGCTCCCCTCTGGGACCAGTTGTCATCTTCAATCCCAAGGGCAGGCTGGGTTAGCAAAGGAGCATGAAGAACAATGCTCCAGGGTCAATGAACAATGTCAGCCCTTCTCTTCCAGGCAGGATCCCATGCCTTTGGTCACCCCAAATTCCCCCAAGTCTCCCCTGCATGTATGATTACTCCAAGCCGAGAGGACAGGGTTAGTCTTTCCCTTCACCCCTCTCTCCCAAATAATATAATCCTGTTTCAACAATCCTGTTCCATTCCTTTGCTACCTGAAGACACTTCTCTCTGCCCGAACTTGAGGTCACTTGTGTGTGTCTCTCAAATTCTACGGAAAGCCCTCACTCTCAAAAGCTACTTGCTTTTAAGCATAGCTTTGCCGTGAGTGGAGGTATCCTCATAGCTCAGTTGGTAAAGAATCCACCTGCAAGGCAGGAGACCCTGGTTCGATTCCTGGGTCGGGAAGATAAGCTGGAGAAGGGATAGGCTACCCACTCCAGTATTCTTGGGCTTCCCTTGTGGCTCAGCTGGTAAAGAATCCGCTTGCAATGCGGCAGGCCTGGGTTCAATTTGTGGATTGGAAAGATCCCCTGGAGAAGGGAAAGGCTAACCACTTCAGTATTCTGGCCTGGAGAATTCCATGGACTGTATAGCCCATGGGGTTGCAAAGAGTCAGACATGACAGAGCAACTTTCACTTTCACTTTGCCATTTGTAGAGGTATTCTCTGTAATCTATCCTTCCTTTCTTTAAAAATCAGGGTAGATGAGGTCTAATTTATATGCAGTACAATCACCCTTTGGGGGGGTTAGTGTTTTAGGGATTTTGACAGCCCAATGGATGGTGTACCCACCGCCACAATCCAGATGTAGGACATTTTCATCCCCTCCCTCCAAATTCCTTGAGCCACTTCTGAACAAATGTGCCTCTCCACCTCCTAGGTTTTCCAATACTTACAGTTTTGCCTTTTCCAGAATATCAAGGAGGAAATTTTTAATATTTTACTATTGAATATGTGATTAGAAAAACTGAGCTTGTGCACACATGTGAGCTCACACGCCCACGAGTGTGGGCTGTAAAACTCTTATCAGGTTAAGGAAGTCACCTTTGGTTTCTAGTTGAGAAGGACAAGAGCTTTTTATGGTAAAGCAAACATTGTATGTTATCAAACGCCTTCCATCTCTACTGAGATGACCGTATGATTTTTTTTTTCTTTTAATGGAACTGTTACATAGTGAACTACTTACAGAAATTTTCTGATGCTGAACCAGTTTTGACTTCATGAAATGAATCTAACTTGGTCATTATTTGTTGTCTTTTTTATTTGGCTCGTTTTCATTGGTGAAATGGTTCTATGATTTTTTTTTTTTCCTCTAACAACTGTGTCTGATCCTGGCATCAAGATTATGTGGCCCCATAGAATGTCTTAAAAGATGCTCCTTTTCTTCTACTTTATAGGAGTGTTATAATAATATTGAAACTGTCTTTTTCTCTAATATTTGTTGCATTGATCTATAAAGCAGTGATATTGTTAGCTATTCACTACCTCAATTTAAAGGTTTTCTGAGTCCACTTCAGCAATTAGTATTATGCTGGTAATATGTATGGAGGTTCATGACATTGTACAAGAGGCAATGATCAAGACCATCTGCAAAAAAAAGAAATGCAAAAAGGCAAAACTGTTGTCTGAGGAGCCCTTACAAACAGCTGAGAAAAGAAGAGAAGCTAAAGGCAAAGGAGAAAAGGAAGGAGAGTTCAAGAAAAACATCTACTTCTCCTTTATTGACTATGCCAAAGCCTTTGTCTGTGTGGCTCATAATATACTGTGGAAAAGTCTTAAAGCGATGGGAATGCCAGACCATCTGACCTGTCTCTTGAGAAACCTGTATGCAGGTCAGGAAGCAACAGTTAGAACTGGACATGGAACAACAGACTGGTTTCAAATAGGAAAAGGCTGTATATTGTCACCCTGCTTATTTAACTTATATGCAGAGTACATCATGAGAAATGCTGTGCTGGATGAAGCACAAGCTGGAATCAAGATTGCCAGGAGAAATATCAATAACCTCAGATATGCAAACGACACCACCCTTATGGCAGAAAGTGAAGAGGAACTAAAAAGCCTCTTGCTGAAAGTGAAAGAGGAGAGTGAAAAAGTTGGCTTAAGGTGCAACATTAAGAAAATTAAGATCATGGCATCTGGTCCCATCACTTCATGGGAAGTAGATGGGGAAACAGTGGAAATAGTGTCAGACTTTATGTTTTGGGGCTCCAAAATCACTGTAGATGGTGATTGCAGCCATGAAATCAAAAGCCGCTTACTCCTTGGAAGGAGAGTTATGGCTAACCTAGAGAGCATATTGAAAAGCAGAGACATTACTTTGCCAACAAAGGTCCGTCTAGTCAAGGCTATGGCTTTTCCAGTAGTCATGTATGGATGTGAGAGTTGGACAGTGAAGAAGGCTGAGCACCGAAGAATCGATGCTTTTGAACTGTGATGTTGGAGAAGACTCTTGAGAGTCCCTTGGACTGCAAGGAGATCCAACCAGTCCATCCTAAAGGAGATCAGTCCTGGGTGTTCATTGGAAGGACTGATGTTGAAGCTGAAACTCCAATACTTTGGCCACCTCATGTGAAGAGTTGACTCATTGGAAAAAAACCCTGATGCTGGGAAGGATTGGGGGCAGGAGGAGAAGGGGTCGACAGAGGATGAAATGGCTGGATGGCATCACCGACTCGATGGGCATGGGTTTGGGTGGACTCTGGGAGTTGGTGATGGACAGGGAGGCCTGGAGTGTTGCGATTCATGGGGTCGCAGAGAATTAAACATGACTGAGCTACTGAACTGAACTTATCTGAACAGGCAGGTTGCTTCACCTCTCAGCGTCAGGTCCCCATATTTAAACTGGGGATAAAGCAACTGAGTCACCAGTTGGAATCAAGATTGCCAGGAGAAACATCAACAACCTCAGATATGCAGATGATATCACTCTAATGGCAGAAAACGAAGAGGAACTAAAGAGCCTCTTAATGAGGGTGAAAGAGAAGGAGTGAAAAAGTTGACTTACAACTCAGCATTTAAAAAAACTAATCATGGCGTTCGGTCCCATCACTTCATGGCAAATAGAAGGGGGGGAAGTGGAAACAGTGGCAGATTTTATTTTCTGGGGGCTCCAAATTCACTGTGGACAGTGACTGCTACCACAGTCCTTCAGAGGATTGTTGGCAATCTTTGGTGTTCCTTGGCTTGTAGCCATGTTGCTCTGATCATGACCTTCATCTTTCCGTGATGTTATGACTGTTGAGTATGTTCATGTCTCTTCCCTTCTCATAATGACTCCAGTCATATCGGAATCCATTTAAGGGATTCCCTTCTGATAAAGACACCCAGCCTGCTCTAATGACCCCATCTTAATTAACTTGATTACAGCTGCAAAGATCCTATTTCCTATTAAGGTTACATGAACTGGTACTAGAGGTTAAACATATTTTGGGGGCAAGGAAACCCAATTCAGCTCGTAACAAGTAGTTAAAATCTTCTTTCTCATTTCTAATGTTGCTATTTGTGCTTTTTCCCCTTTATTTCTTAGTTATTCTCACTGGTAGTTCTCAATTTCATCAATCATTTAAACACACATCTATCTTTTAGTTTCGCTAATCCTTCTTTACCTCTTTTTTCTTGTTTCATTAATTCTTCTCTTTATTTGATACAGTTTTCCACTTTTTAAAAGCTTATTCTTGTCTTTTGGACTCTATGGGAGAGGACAAGGGTGGGATGATATGGGAGAACGGCACTGAAACATGTAAATTATCATATGTGAAATCAATCACCAGCCCAGGCTTGATGCTTGATACAGGGTGCTCAGGGCTGGTGCACCGGGATGACTCAGAGGGATGGAATCGGGAGGGAGGTGGGAGGGGGGTTCTGGAAGGGGAACACATGTATACCCGTGGCAGATTCACGTCAATGTATGGCAAAACCAACACGATAATGTAAATAAAATAAAATAAATAAATAAAAGCTTATTCTTTTATTATAATTTCTTAATTTGGAAGTTTATCTTCCTGCTATTCAGACTTTCTCCTCTCTTAAAATATAAGCATGTAAACTATATATTTTTTTCTAACCACTTATAACAACTGTTGTAACCTTATTCCCTACATTTGAGTATGTAATATTATCCTCATAAATGAGTATTAAGTATTTCTAATTTCTACTGTGATTTCTTCTTTGACCCTAGAATTATTTAAAAGTATATCTTTAAATTTCCAACTACGGGATTATTTTTTTAAAGTTATATTTTGCTCTTGATTTCTTCATTTCTTTGCAGTTGTAATATGTAATCTATGAGATGCTGATTCTTCTAAACTTTTTGACGCTTGGCTTATGGCATAACATGTAGACAATATCCTTAAGTGTTTCAAGTAAGCTTGGGGAAAAAATGTCTCTTTTCCATTTCTTAGGCATAGAATTCTGTATATTAACATATCCATCAGCTCAAGCTTGTTAATGGCATTGCCCAACTTCTACTTTATTCTTTTTTGTTTCTGTTGCTTCATCTATCACATCTTGAGAGAGAACACTAAAGCTCCCACTGTGTTGTGAATTTGTCAGTTTCTCCCCATGGTTCTGACAGTTGTGTTTTGTCTATTTCAAAGCTACATCACTGGTTATATACAAGTTTAAGATTGTTATGTCTTTCTTGGGAATTGAACTTTTTAGCATTGTGAATATCTATCTTTATGTCTAATAAAGCTTTTTGCCTTATAGTAAATTTTGTCTGATAGCTCTCTTCCCAGGCTTGTGCTTTCACTCTTTTAGCATCTTTATGTTTGAGTTGTGTCCCTTGAAGCAGCATAAATTAGATTCTTAAATCAAGTCTAACCATATTTACCCTTTCGTGGCAGAGTTTACTCAAACAATTATTTCATTTCTTTTAATGTGGTCCATTTACATTTCAGTGACTGCTAGTACAGTTGGATTTATTTCTACCATACTGTTCATTTCTTCCCCATATTTTTGTCTTGTTTCATCTTTTAAACATTTACTCAGTTTTTCTTCTACTAATTTCAACATTTTATTCTTCCATGTCTAGTCCCTAAGTGGTTAATGAGCTTAAAATCAACAGTTAACTTCTTACTCATCTCCTGATCAATACAAGGACCTTAGCATGGTTCAACTTTAGTCATACCTCACTCCAACTTGTATGCTTTTTTGCCCTGTTTTAGTTCTGTCTTTTCTTGAACTCCACAAACTAGACAACTTAACCTGCCACAGTTCCATTGGTGGGGGCAGAAGACGTGACACACTGGGTCAAAGACAGCAGACTTTATTCTCTTGGTGCACAAGTCACATAAGCATCACAGTCACAGTGGGTCTACTTCTTCCCAGTCCCACAGGGGTGACACAGGTGACTCACAAGCATGGGTTTGTATGGCAGGACTCAGGAAATCCCAATCTCTTACAGATTTGCATGCAAATCTGCCCAAACTCTGGCCGGAAGCCTGGACTGGGTCATCGCTACACTGCAGAAGAAAGCAATTCTGTGCTCCAAAGGTAGACATACTCTCCATTACCTAAGGCTGTTTGCTGTACAGATATTCTTAAAAAGATACAGGTGCTCAGGGCTGGTGCACCGGGATGACCCAGAGGGATGGAATCAGGAGGGAGGTGGGAGGGGGGTTCTGGAAGGGGAACACATGTATACCCATGGCGGATTCATGTCAATGTATGGCAAAACCAACACGATAATGTAAATAAAATAAATTAATTAAAAAAAAAAAGATGCACTCACTTGCTTCAGTTGTGTCTGACTCTTTACAACCCATGGACTGTAGCCTGCCAGACTCCTCTGTTCATGGGATTTCCCAGGCAAGAACACTGGAGTGGGTTGCCTGCCCTCCTCTAGAGGATCTTCCCCACCCAGGGATCAAATCTGCGTCTCTCGCATCTCCTGCATTGCAGGAGGCTTCTTTACCACTAGTGTCACTGGGGAAGCCCATCCTAAAAAGATAATCCCAAACAAAAGTCAGTCCATGCCTTTTTTCACGACATGTGCAGAAACAAGAGAGACCATGGAAAATGGTCTCTGAACAACTTAAAATGAGAAACTAAGAAAACAATAAAACCCTAAATAAAACAACACTGGGGGAGTGGAGGACTTCCCTGGCAGTCCAATGATTAAGACTCTGCACTTCCACTGCAGGAGGCATAGGTTCAATCCCTGGTTTGGGAACTAATATCCCACATGCCACAGAATGGCCCAAAATATAAAATTTAATTAAAAAATAAAAGAAAATGGGAAATCAAATCACAGAAAATTTAAGGGACTTGCTTACACTTTAGTGAAAAGAATCACAATTAAAACATCCAAGTTGCCTAAACCCCCAGCTCCATCCTGAGAATCTTTGCCCAAAGAGGACCATCACCGAATCGTGCTTCCACTTTATACAGATTTTTTGGACTAAACAGGACCTTGTTGTTTAGGTCATCTGCCTAGTTCTCAAAGACACATCCCCTTCACAAGGCATTAGCTTGTTTTCCAACTACATAGCAATCAGCTTTGGGTAATTAACTAAGAAATTAAAGTGTTAAAACATTATCTTGTGAGTATAACTGTGTCTCTGTAGGTTCCAGAGAGTCATTTTTCAAATTGAGACTACTTCCAAAATCCAGATCGATACTGCGAAGTAAGCCAAACTGTTCCACCATCAAACTGATCTGTCCATCTCCTACTAGAATTCCTTCTTCCAGAAATTCTCTCCCACATGATATGTCTTCCTAGATTTGAAATCCTTAAGCTCCCACTTTCCACAAAAAAAAAAAAAAAAAAAAAAAAAAACACCTTCTGTGAAGGGAAAAGCTAAAAATCATTAAGGGAAGGAAGGAACCGGGAGGAAAATGAACTGAAGTCAGCCATCCTCATTCTCAAAAGGTCAACAGCACTACAGCCACCGTTTCTGAAAATGGGACTTGCACCCATGCCTGCTGTGGATAAATATTCAGCTTCCTTCCGCAGTGAAATCACCGAAAGAGGAAGCTTGGAAAATTGACCTCAAGTGTTTATGTGGCCTGGGTCCCCTCCTCCAGCAGAGAAGACCCTGTGAGGTCCCCATGTAGGACTGCTCTTCTCCAGACCTGGGAGGGTGGGCGATAGAGTGGGGAGAGATCTCTGGGTCTTGCTCCTAGAGTCGCCCATCAGGCCAGAGAAGGGACTTGAGAATTTGCATTTCTAAGAATTTCCTAAGTGATGCTGCTCCTGCTGCTGCTGCTTAGGAGACCACATTTAGGGCAGGAACATCCTTATCTTTGAGCTTCCCTGGTGGCTCAGACAGTAAAGAATCTGCCTGCAATGCAAGAGATGCGGGTTCTATCCATGGGTTGGGAAGATTCCCTTAGAGAAGGAAATGGCAACCCACTCCAGTATTCTTGCCTGGGAAATCCCATGGACAGAGGGACCTGGTGGGCTACAGTCCATGGGGTCACAGAAGAGTCGGACTCGACTTAGTGACTAACACAACAACAGACATCCTTATCTCCACAGCCCCAGGTCCCAGTACTAGGCAGGTGGCCAGGGCACATTGGGTGAGCGCCCAAGTTGCAAGTTCCTTTATTTTACCTCTCTTGATCGCAAATGTTCTCATCTGGGTAAGAGTCCACCACGTAAAAGGAACATTAAGGCAAGACGTCAGGGGGCAAAGGATCTCAGGTGCTCAGACAGAGAAATGCACCCCCAGGGCTGACCTGGTTTTCTAGGTTGTGGGTCACACTGCCTGTGGGTCTGTCCAGCCTTGAAGAAAAGGAGAACTAAGTGAAGGAGAAGTGAACAAGGAACAGGACGGCATCTGGAAGTGGGAAGACCTCAGCATCCGAAACCACGAGGAAGAAAAGGGAACTGGCCTGGACCTGAGCAGGGGTCACAGCCGCAGAGCCTGGGGGACACGGCTGCAGAGCCAGAGCCTGCAGAATAGGAGGGTCAGGACCCAGAATTCAAGACCAGGAAGGAAATCCAAGGCTGGCCAGCTCTCAACTTGACCAGCACAGCTCCCCCGAGACCAGAGCACCCTGTCCATCTCTCCTTGCCCATCCCTCCAGCTTGCAGCTGCTTCTAGACACCGACTCTTGGGGAGACGGCCGTTCCTTCCCCTTCCTGAAACAAACTGCTTGTCCATCCCACCACCCTGCCACTCACTGGTCCTGCAAGGGAGGCCCTCCGGGGGTGAGACACACACACAACACATCTCTAGATGCACAAGTTACAGAATCCTCTCTCTCTCTCTTCCCCTCCCCTCCTTCCCCCTCCAAGTGCCCTGACAATGGCCCCAGCTGGCCAGCCAGCTTCTCTCTCCTCTCCCCAGCACCCACATTCCCCGCACCTGGGACAGCCAGCCTGTTTCCATGGAGTTCTCCCCAGGATGGGGACCAAGGTAGACCTGTCTCACACACACACACACACACACACACACAAACACACACACACACCCATCACCACAACAGCAGGTCAGAGATTGGGGGAGGGGATGACAACCCCGTAGACTGCAGTTGATTTGCAGCTCCTTAGAGGACCCAAAACTTTTTCTGAAAGGAAAAAAATGCAGGAAGGCCCCAAATCCTGATTGGCCAGCGGCGGGGCTCTGGAATGCCTTGGTTACCGTATATGCTCACATAGAAGATGCCGCTGCAGAAGGAATGTGGCCCATGAGCCAGGCCACGTGGAGTGAATGTGGCAGCAACCGCACGCTGGCTTCTCCACGAAGGACCCTCCCTTCCCAGTCTCCATGTCCACTGCCGTGACCAGGGCCCTACCAATCACAGTTCTGCTGGGGCCGCGCCTTGGCTAGAAACCGGGCTAACCTATGTCACTGACCAGAAGGAGAACTAGGACTTCTCTGATGAATCTCCTTGAGGCTCCTCATTTAAATACACAGGACTGTTTTTCCCAAGGCTTCTTCTAGGCAAGTATATATGGTATTTCATGCGAGGAATGTTCTATTCACAATCTCCTACCTTTTTGGATCGGGAAGGGATTAGAATGACCTTATAGCTGATCAGTTCTCCAGTGCCTGGAGCACTCCTCCCCCACGACCTTCAGCTCCCACCCAGAAACCTTTCTCTCCTCCGACACACCCGCCCTCTTGCCCCCAACTCAGCAGCACAGGCTCCCACCCCCACTCTGGGGCCAGGAGGGCTGAACAGAGGACCAAAGAGAAGGGAGCAAGGAAGGAGAGGAAGTTCGTGTCTGAAATGTGCACCCCAGTTACATTCCAGAGGCAAAAAGAAAGTAAAAAAGAAATAAAAAAGAATTAAAGTTAGGTCACTGCTGTTTCCTATTATCCATGCCTCTGCAGTTCTTCATTCATACCTTGCTGATCGGTTACCCGCCAGCCGACGAGCCATCCCAGGACAGAAGTGGGGAGCCTTGGAGAGGGTCATCGTCTGCCCTGTTCAGTTTTCAGCAGATGACTGGAAGGATCAGAGAGGTTCAGTGACCTAACTAGGGTCACACAGCCAGTTCCTACAGACTCAGGACTAGAACACAGGTCTCTTAAGACATGGGTCCAGATTCCTTCAGTGCCCACTCCTGGCTTCAATTCACATGCCCCGTAAGCATAAGTGTTCATTGACTGCCCCTCCTTTCAGACAGCCCTGTGGGCTAAGCCAGTGGTCAGGTTGTTAGCGGGAGCTGGGGTCGGGGGAGCGGCTTCTGATGGGCGGGCTGCTAATTGCTGTCATGTCGGTGCAGACCCTGACCACGTGCAGACCCCTTGAGGACCGAGGCAGCAACAGTCTCACAATGGAAGTCTCACAATGACAGTTGGCTGCACAAACCCAGGGCAGTTGAGGGGAACTGAAATTTGATCTTTTTCTTTCTTTCTTTTTTTCTCCCCTCCAACCTGGTCTGAAAGAGCCAGTGAAAAAACCCCAGCCAGACCCACCGAGCAGCCTCTGAATCACTGAGAAGCACAGAGGAGGTTGGCGCCCATCCCTGGGCAGTTGGGGGAGCGCCCCCCCCAGCTGCCCTGCCTCCTTGCTGTCACTGACACAGGGTCCCATGCCAGCCGGGCTCCCCAGCCACTGTCTCTGTCCGCGTGCACTGCATTCCGGACGTGGGAGCTCCGGGCCGTCACACACCCGCTTCCTCCTCTGCCTCTCACCGCCAGCATCCTCGGAGGGGCCAGCACAAGGTTTCCATTAGCAAAGCACATTTTTGTGCTATGGATATTGAACTGGGGAGGAAAGAAAGCAGACTGTTGTCCATGATGGATGGGTTTCCTAGAGGGCTTCCCAGGGTGGTCCTTAAGGGGCCAGGATGGAGCCACGCAGGCTTCACAGCTTCACAACATGCCCTTGTTCGGGTGCGTGTCCATGCTGGGGGTCTGTCTGCTCTGCCCCGGGCTTCCCCCACCTCCATCCCTCCCCCTTCCTTCCCCCTCCCCCCAGCATCCCAACTTCCAGTTTATCTGAGTGCAAAACACCTTCTCAGTTCTCCTTTTAGAATCAAAAGTGCCCTGTCCCTGGGCTTGCTCTGTATTACCAATGTGACTGCCCCGAAGTGGGAGGGATGGCATGGGGACCCCAGCTTGAGAAACATAGCCTGATAATCTTGCACTTAAAAATATCTCTAACTCCCTTTCCAGAATGCTGAGGTTTTGTTAAGCTTTGTAAGCATGCTTTCCCCATGATTGTCACCCTTATCCACACACAGTCCAGAAGAAATACAATGGATGAACCACAGACCCATTTCAGGGTTCTCCATGACCTGCATGGTGCTGAGAACAAAGTGAGTGGGAGCTGGATAAACAATTTACAAAAACGACTTGAGGTCTATGGAAACCTAGTTTATAAATCCATTTCCCTCAGCTCAGTTAACTCCATTTTTTAATTTTATTATTTTATTTTTGAAATATTTATTTATTCAGCTGGGTCAGGATCCCTTGTGGCATATGGGCTTAGTCGCTCCTTGGCATATGGAATCTTCATTCCCCGTCCAGGGCTCAAACCTGCGTCCCCTGCTTTGCAAGGCAGATTCTTAACCACTGAAGTACCAGAGAAATGCCCCTGCTTTTTTTAAATAGAAGAAGGAAGTGACCTTTGGGAACTTGAATGGCTGAGTGAGAAAGCAAATCCAGTCCTCCCAGAAGTCCCTTCCCAGTCCATCTCATCACTCTGTTTGGGAAACTTTGAACCCCTATTTTAAGACGTACCTCTGCCCTCAGGGTGCTTTCAACCTGGCCAGGGAGTCAGACCCTATTGGAGAAAATAATAAAGGACAATTCAGGGAAGTGACAGTGAATAGTCCAACACAAAACTGCTTTGGGGACAGATAGCACTTAAAGACGAGAATAAATTGAGACCCAATTCACTGAGAAAAAAAGGTAGAAAGGCTATAAAGGGAACTGTTCACCCAAAGTCAAATCACCAAAGACAAAGTCGAGTTCATCGAATCTTTAATCCTGCGGAAGGACTTTCAAAGAGCCTTTGAGGACAGGTGGAGTGGCCGAACTCTAAGTCAGAGTCTCTTGCAGCATCCGAAAGTCCATACTGTCCAAGTCTCAGAAATTTACGTATTAGAGGCTCTAAAAAGTTCTAAGGGCAAAACCAAAAGCAAAGAACAGAAAACCCCAAATCAGGAAACCTTTAACTCAGTGTCATCGGAGCTTCCCTCTCTGACCTTCAGAACAGTTGTCTCTGCTGCCTGGTGCCTAGGAGAAGTGGAACACCAAGGAAGGAAGCCTTTGTCTGGGGCAGTTTTAGAGACTGACCCACAAGCTGCCTTCCCAAGGGGCTCCCCAGCTCTCAGATCCCCGAGTTCACACATAAAGACAAACCCACATGTTCCTTTCCTTCTGGAAGGAATCTCAGCACTCCCCACCCACTTCTGCTCCCACACCTGCCTCCTGGGTGTGTTGTGGATCTTCTCCTCAGAGAGTTACCAGAGATAGAGTCTCATCTACTGGTTTGCCCAGGGCTTAGCATAGAGCTTGGCGTGCAAACCATAGGTGTATAAATAAGTGTGAGCTGAGCGGGATGCACTGCACCTGTGAGTAGTTCTAGCGCTTTCTTTTCTCTTCTCATGAAAAACCCTCCTCCCCCCCCCCCCCCACCACCCAGAGACTGTGTCTGGAGTCTCCCCAAAGGCCGAGCTGGGAGGTATTGAGACCCCTCCACCCCACTCCCTCCCCCCACCCCAACCTGTCCCTGAAGCCTCTGCCCTAAAACCTCTGTGTCCCTAATGGATGGGATGGCAGCCTGTGCCCCACCTCCTGCCCCTCCTCTCCACACTCCTCCCCACTCCTCCTTGTCCTCTCCCACCGCTCCCTCGCTCACTTTCCACCATCCCACCCCAGCTAGGCTTTCTTTCCCTCTATTGAGCTGTCAGCCCAGCAGCTGGCTCCAAGGAACCTCTGTTTGGCTGGGCCCTGGGCCAATCCCTTGCCTCCAGCTGCCCGATTCAGGATGATCTAAATCAAAGATGCATGTGTAGGCCTAGTGTCCTCAGGGGATGCCCTTCTCTGGTCTTCTGGGCTAGAAAGCACCCTCAGAGAATATCCACATCTGGCCAGTGGGGGCACCTCTGACCACAGCCACCATGGCCGCTAGCTCTGCTAGTCCAGAGTGGACACAAGTTTGTAGGGGTAGCTTTGAAGAGGGTTCTCTCTTTCAGGAAGAGGGCATCCTGCTCCTTTCCAATGGCTCAAGTGGTAAAGCCTCTGCCCACAGTGCAGGAGATACAGGAAACGTGGGTTTGATCCCTGGGTCGGGAAGATCCCTGGAGCAGTGCATGGCTACACACCCCAGTATTCCTGCCTGGAGAATCCCATGGACAGAAGAGCCTGGCGGGCTACAGTCCATGAGGTCACAAAGAGTCAGACACGACTGAGCACGCATGCATACATACACCCTGCTCCTTGTCACTGAGAGAGGCTTGTTCCAGGAATGGCCCAGGCTGGTCTTGGAAGACCTAGATGCGTGTCAGAGAAGATGTAGGGAAATGCTAGGGCCCCATACTGCTTCCGCACTGGGGCTCCTTTCTGCAGGCAGGACACGAGGGAAGTCCAGGAAAAGAGCTGTGGGACCGGCTCTTGGGGCAGTGAGGCAGAGGACGAGGCCGGGGCTGGGGAGTGGGGGTGCTAGGAAAAGGGCACGTGACCTGCTAACTATTCCAGCCAAGGGGCCCCGAAGCCCACCCCACCAGGTGAAGGAGCAGGAAACAGGGAAGTCTCCAGGTCCTGACATGTGGTTGTAATGATCACAGACCCCATAGGCGCCTAGGGACCTCAGAGGTCATCTCCTCCATCCTCCTGCTTCCGGGCAGGGCTGTATCTAAACTAGTCAAGATGTGCAGGCAGTTCTGTTTGTAAAGGTCCCTGGAGAAGGGGGAAAATGAGCTTCCTTTCATCAAATATGAGGCTTGGGGATCTCAGTGTTGACTTTGCTGCCATCATCCACAAAGGTCATACTTTAGAAAGACTACATCAGAGACTGCCTCATGATTCAGCTGGACGCTGGGACGTGTGGGTTCTGGGTCAGGAGAGGGCTAGGACCCACCTCCCCCAAGTTTCCCAGGCCTGGGAGTGCCCACTGCCCGGCCACATCCCTCCAGCTGCCCTTCCGGCTCTCTGCTCATCTCGGCGATGCATGCGGGTGGTTAGAACAGGAGTCAGCAACGCGAGCACCCTGTTATTGGTGTGAGGCATGCTCATAGCTACTACAGCTACAGCTCTCAGTGGAGAAGAAAGTCTGTCTTTCAGTTTCTTTCTTAAGAAGCCCTGTTGTCCAGACTTCTGTGGCGGTCCAGTGGTTAGGACTTTGCACTTCCAATGCAGGAGGCGCGTGTTCAATCCCTGGGCGGGGAACTACTAAGATCTTTACAGGCCACCCAATGTGGCCAAAGATTTTAAAAAGAAAAAAAAGACTGTTTGTCTACCATCCTGTCCCAAAGGCAGAAAGCGGGTTAGGGTGAGTGTCCCAGCTGAGATGTCTTCCCTGACCTGTCTCCCCTTCCACCTCCTCTCTGCCTCCCCAGCCGGGCCATGATAGGTTCCCCAACCTCTGCCATCATCTTCTGTGTGTCCCCCATAACCACACTGGCTGACCTTTTGGAGGGGCAGTGGTGTGGTACAGAGTAACTGTTAGGGGGTCCCCATGGGATAGGCTTCCCTGGTGGTTCAGATGGTAAAGAATCTGCTTACAATGCGAGAGACCTGGGTTCGATCCTTGAATTGGGAAGATCCCCTGGAGAAGGGAATGGCAACCCACTCACGTATTCTTGCCTGGAAAATTCTATGGAATTCTCCAGAGGAGCCTGGAGGGCTACCATCCATGGGGTCACAAAGAATTGGAGAAGAGTGAGTGACTAACATTTTTACACCATGGGGTACCCATATAATTTAGTATCCAAACCAGGATGCCACTGAGGTTGAAAAGGGTGCCATTATTGATGCAGGAGGACAGGCATAAATCAGAATTCCTCCAGATCAAGTGGAGTCCTCAATCACTCTGGCTCCGGGTTTGAATCAGGACCCTACAACTTGCATTATCTGATCCTGAGCAATTGAATTATTTTGAGTCTTAGGTTTCTTATTGGTAAAATCATGGTAGTCCACATGATCTCAGAGTCAGACACAACCTAGCAGGTGAACAACACTGGTAAAACATACTACTGTACAATCTACCCCCGAGGCAGGGGCAGGATCTCAGTCTTTGAAATACATGAGTTATTCAAGATGTCTGTTAAAAACCAAGATGCCCAGGGACTTCCCTGGCAGTCTAGTGGTTAAAGCTCCATGGGTTCAGTCCCTGGTCAGGGAACATGGCATAAGACCCCATACACTGTGTGGTGCAGCCTAAAAATTTTTTTCAATTAAAAATTTTTAAATAAAAATTTTAATTTTTTTCATTAAAAATCTAATATTTTTATTTTTAAAAATTAAAAAAGAATGAAGATGGCAAACCCAACTCCAGTAAATTCTGACCCATTGGCTCAGAGTGTGGCTTAGGAATTTGTATTTCGATGGGTGGTCTGTAGCTCAAATTTTGAGAAGTCTTGCCTTTGAGTCATAGTAAGGACAGTGAGAATAATAAAAGTAAGGTGCCTGGCACGGAGCAGCCACCAGGAGGGTTGCTGTCATCCCGCTGTAGCCCTACCTTTTTTCCCTTCCTCCTTCCCCTCTACCCTGTGAGTTCCCTGGGGCTAGAGTTGTATCTTATCAGCTTTTCAGAGACAGTGCCAGCCTGGCACACACTGGCTGCTAATGATGGCCTAGAGCTCCTTTTTGGATGTCCCTGTTTAGAGGACAGGTTTTTCCCGACCGCTCAGCAGGTAAACAAGCCACCTGCAATGCAGGAGACACAGGAGACTCAAGTTCAGTCCTTAGGTCGGGAAGATCCCCTGGAGAAGGGAATGGCAACCCACACCAGGATTCTTCCTTGGGAAATTCCATGGTCAGGGGAGCCTGGTGGGCTATGGACCATGGAATCGCAAAGAGTCGGACACGACTGAGTGACTAAGCACACACACACGTGCAGAGGAACGAGGAAGATGCCTGCCCACCATCACCCACAGGCGCTGGTACCCGGGGCCCCCTTGGAGAGAGTCGCCGATCCGCAGAGGATGGACTTCTGTGCAGTTGGCCTCATGCCCACTGCTTCCCTCTCAGCTCCACCCTCAAGTTCAAGTTGAACAACCTGGGCTAGGGTGGAGCCCAGGTTGGCTGAGAAATCTGGCTGAGAGATCTGACCGTTAAATGAGTTTCATCCTGAAATGACTTGGAGTGAAAACTGAAAGTAAAACTCAAACCACCCACTTCCCCAGCGAGTGCTGATCTCAGCGAAGCTGCTCCAGGCTTGGAGGCCCTGTACTACCTCTCCCTTCCCTGCCCGAACCCCAACTCCACTGAGCACCACACCCAATCACCCACCTCTGCCCATGCAGGACTCAGAGGCTGGGGTGTGGTGGGGGAGACTCCCCTCCTCACAGACCAGACGCGCAGATTCCTTATCAACCCTGACTCCTTTCTATGCTTGGACTCTCTTTACCAAATGAGAAACCGTTCTTCCACGTAAGGGTGCGTATCAGACACATGTCATGGCCATTGTGTACTGAGCTTCAAACTCTGCTGTCCCAACTGCAAGTTGGTACCACTTAGGTCAAAACCAGAAACAGAAGCTTTAAAAATACAAAAATAAAATTCCCTTCTTTTTCATATGATTATGTGGCTTCCCAGGTGGCAGAGTGAAAAATCCACTGCAATGTAGGAGATGTAGGAGGCGTAGATTAAATCCCTAGGTCAGGAAGATCCCCTGGAGGAGGAAATGGCAACCCTCTCAGTATTCTTGCCTGGGAAATCCCGTGGACAGAGGAGCCTGGCGGGCTACAGTTCATGGGGTCATAGAGTCAGATACGACTGAGCAACTGAACAAAGAAAGGTTATGATAAAATGACTAGTTCATTTACATTCACTTGTAACAATTATATGATAACTTGAATTTTGCCATGTTTGGGGTTTGTTCACTCCTGTGAATAATGGTACAGTTAGGTGAGGGTTTCTGTTATGGCACCCAAACTCACCATTTGGTCCTTTTTAATCTTTCAGGGATTCAATAAAAATTATTCACTCAAAAGAATGAATTTTAAAAAGTACAAAAATAAGTATACATGTTAATGCATATACTGCATATGAGAACATGAATATGAGAACAATATGATACTTTCTTATGGCAAAAACTCAAACACTTGAGTTTTTTGAGCAGGAACAAAAGACAGGGCGCCTATTATGCAATCCTCCAAAAACCACCTCCTTTAATAGTTCAGATTAAAAAAAAACAACTCTATAGGGTAATTCCTGGGGAAGGGAAGGCAACCCACCCCAGTTTTCTTGCCTGGAGAATCCCATGGAGAGAGGAGCCTAGCGGGCTATAGTCCATGGGGTCACAAAGGGTCGGACACGACTGTGACAAACACACACAACACACAGGGTAGTTAGTCTGTGCAGTGGGATTGCCCCTGAATGCACACTGTTCCCTGAGGCTCCAGAAGGTTGTGTAAACCTGGTTGCGTACCCAAGTTCACCCAGCTAGGAGGTAGTATCGGGGAGAGAGACAGAGACAGGGAGCAAGCAACCTACCACCGGTGATCTGCTAACCAGGGTTCAGGAAGAACTCCCTAAGAGATCTGTGAGCCTGGCCCATCTAGCAGAACCGATTTCCTGGCCCTCAAGTTCCAGGTGCTTCTCTCCACTTGCCTCTGCCTATGCCTCCTTCACAAATGTCTATCTCCCACTTCACTCTTGTCTACCTGCTTCTCATTATGTCCCCGGTATAAGCATGCATAGAAGCCTTCTCACCCAAGGCTCTTAACATATTTATTTTAAGATCCATGTTAAAAACAGGGTTGTTTTTTATCTGTCATGGAATATATTTAATTCCAATATATTATCAAGCAGGAACAGGGATGGTGACAGCTTTTTATTGAATGATCTCATCTCTTCTTTTCTCCTACAATCATCAAACAAACTAACCAGGACTATCCTGGTAGCCCAGTGGGAGAATCCACCTTCCAGGGCAGGAGAGGCAGGTTCAACTCCTAGCTAGGGAACGTGCTCCCACATGCCACAGAGAAACTAAGCTTGGTGCCACAATGCAGACCCAGCACAGCCAACACAAACAAACAAACTTTGCCCCCAAAAGAAGCCCATAAGAGCAAAGCTGGAGGGATATCAGCATGAACAATTAAAGAGACTGTCACCGCATATCATGCAGGGGATGTAACTCATAAGCTCACACCTCTTCCAACAACCTATCTTAAAATCAAAAGTCAGAAAAGAGGACTGTCCCAGAGACGTGTGCTCACAGCCACCTGTCGGGCTGTCATGCTCTGTCACTTCCCTGTAATGGTAATTCCTGGATCATGGTCATTTTCTCCAGTCATCACACGTATTTCTCCATTATAGAGGTGTACTATGCAGTGAAGGTGGTTCCCTGAGTACCTCCTTTCCAACAATCTTATCCTTTACCTACTCCAGCTACTTAGTCCCATACTCATACACTGGACCTCGTTTTGCCAATTATTTCAATTCCACCGTAATCTCAGTTTCTTGCATTCCATGCTTTCATTCTTTGCCCACCTAGAACCTCAGTTCCAACCATCTTGGATTCCCAGACCCTCATTCTCACTGGCCTCACTCCCTCTCCCTTCCTTACCTACCTTGAATCCTCTGCTCAGTCCTGATGATGACTCCCACTTTGCATTATCCCAGCAAGATATGAGCTGGGAAGCATCAGGCTGGGGTACCGAGACCACTGCATAGGTATAGGAGTGTGTAGATACTCTGGGTGCTTCTCAGAAGCGTTGGGACTCTCTACAGCCTCAGGGACTACAAGGCTTCAGCTGGCATGACGAGAACTGTCAAGAGTGCTCCTTGAAGGAGCTGTGGGTGTGTGAGGACTTACGAGGAAGTGGATAAGTTCTACAAGAACCAGACAGCAGCGCTCAGCGATTCCTCTGAAGCATAGTCCTATGCAGTCAGGTCCTGGGGACTCACTGTGACAACTCGCTCCTCGCGGCTATGGATACAGCAGCTGCTCCTTCCGAGTTCCTAAGAGAAAGAGTCCAATTGGGTCACAGAGCACCATCCCACGTGGAGACTGCTATGGGACAGAGGCTCTTTCAAGCCACCTGAGAGGAGCCAGGGCTTGGCGTGGCCACTAATCCTCCAGTCAGGTGTCTGTGACCTGGATAGCACGGCTCCAGCCCTGGAGGGTGCTGACTGTGACCAGGGTGAGTGGTCCTGACCACATCCTCATCACACTGACTCACATTAATTCTGAGAATGGGTTCTTCATGTCACTCATCCAGGAACCCCAGGCATCCACTGCTAAGGGGATTTCGATGGTGGTCCCCAGGCTTTCAGACTGATTCACCCTGTTGGTCCTACAACCTTGACCACGTGCTGTGGTCATTGCAAAGCCTGTCAGGAGACTAGAATGAAAAACTTTATGCCCTGTTCCTGGCTTCAAGCTTTATTGTCACGGAAAGTACATTAGGCTTTAGAGCAAGGAGGATTGAATTTGTATCCCGGTTCTGTCTCAGACTAGCCGTGAGACCTCTGCCTAAGTCGCTCCACCTAGCATGGACACAGGGGTTAGGAGGGGCCTCGGGGAAGTGGGGAGGCGCACCTGCACGTGAGGAGGGGGAGAGGGAGTGAGAGGGGGCCTGAGCTGTTTTCAAACGATGAAGCCACACAGAACTGCTCCTCTGCCACATCCTGGGCTGCAGTCCGCCTGCCTCCAGGACACCTGCCGACAAGTCTTACCAGCCTGGAAAGGACAGGGCAGATGAGGCAGAGCCTCTGTCCTCTCCTTAACCCACCAACTGATGGAGAATGGCTTTCGCTCTAGGGAAACATGACCCAAACAAGTCAAGATGGTTGTAAGACCTGAATCCCCTTCTTGCCCGGAGGTGTGAATTTCAAGCCAGCTCTGCTCCTTGTGCTGCCCCTGCCCGGCTCCAGGCTGTGATGAGAAGGAAACGTGATGAAGTGGAGGATGCCCCCCAGTCACCGCATTTCCTGTATACAGGGGCACCCTCCCAGCTGAGACTGACTTCCCAACCTGAGTATGAGCTTCCAGACATGGAGCTGAATCCTCCACATCTTGGTGCAGGCTTCCGACTCACCAGACATGGCACTCAGCTATTTATACATCATTTTCTCATTTAATCCCCACTCATAACATTATGGGGTTATTATTTTCATTTTCTAGATGAGGAACTAAAACTGGAAGTTAGGTCACTTGCCAAAAGACCAGTAGTTACTAAATGGCTGAGCCAGGATGTTTCTCTAAGCTCATTTCGAAAATCCAGTTACTTCAAAATTTGTATTACAAAAGTTTATGCCAATGAAGAGCCTCCTCTCCAGTCCCGTGCCCCACCACAGTCCCTTCCTCAAGGCCATCAGGATCAACCAGTTCTTTTATATCATCCTCTAGATACTGCCTGCATATACATTCTAATGTGAATCAATATTGCTTTGTATGCGTGCTTGCATGCTCAGTTGCTTCAGTCATGTCCGACTCTTTGAGACTGAAGCCCACCAGGCTCCTCAGTCCATGGGATTCTGCAGCAAGAATACTGAAGTGGGTTGCCATGCCCTCCTCAAGGGTATCTTCCTGACCCAGGAATCAAACTTGTGTCTCCTTCATTGCAGGAAGATTCTTTACCATGGAGCCACCTAGGAAGCCCCATTGCTTTGTATACTCCTTATCCCAAATGGTAATGTCCTGCTGTTCAGCACTTTGCTTTTAAACTGAGTAAATACCTTTTTTAAAAATTGGGGTATAGTCGCTTTACAGTGCTGTGCCAGTCCCTTCTGTACAACAAAGTGAATCCGCTGTATGCATGCATACACCCACCTCCCTCTGTGCCTCCTCCCCACCCATCCCATCCTATCCCTCTGGGTCATCACAGAGCACCCAGCTGGGCTTCCTGTGCTATCAGCAGCTTCCCTCTGGCTATCTATTTAACACATGAGGGTGTAAATATGTCAGCACTGCTCTCAATTCTTCCCACCCTCTCCTTTCCTTCTGTGTCCACAAATCCGTACTCTACATCTGTGTTTCTGTTCCTGCCCAGCAAGTAGGTTTATCAGTACCATTTTTCTAGATGTCATATGTGTTAACTACATTTGTTTTTCTCTTTCTGACTTCCTTCACCCTGTATAAGAGGCTCTAGGTTCATCCACCTCTCTACAAATAATCCAATTTCATTCCTTTTAATGGCTAAGTAATATTCCATCATGTATATGTACCACATTTTCTTTATCCATTCCTTTGTGAATATTTAGGTTGCTTCCATGTCCTGGCTATTATAAATAAAACTTATGAAATATCTTAAGGGTGATTTCTCTCTCTTTCCCTCTCTCCATCTCCCTCTCCATGCCTGGGGCTTTGCAACTGGTCTTGTTCAGAGTCCATCTCTGCATGGCTACCTTTTGTTACAATGGACATGAGAGATTGTGAGGCTTAAAAGCTGGAAGCAACTTAAAGATTCTGCAGGTGGCCTCCTCCATCAACAGGTGGGTCCCCCCAAAACCCAGAGCAGGTGACCTAATTAGACCACCACTGCTGGCACGAGCCCAGGAGCCTTCCAGAGTCAGACTCTGTCTGCTGCCAAGGATGGTCCAGACCTAGAGGTGGTGGTCAGGACCATCAGACCAGGGCTGTAACATTTTGGGGAACCCCTGCTTGACTTGATTTCCTTTTACCAGAGAGAAATCTGGGTATGTGCAGTTGGTCCTAACCACTGGGGAAGAGCTTTGAGTCCAGGAGCACTCATTCCCCAAGCCTCGGTTCAGCCTCTTTAATCTGCCCAGTCCTCACCTCCACGTGAGTAAAGGGACTTTAACACCAATCTCAGGGGACCAGAAGAGAGTCCCAGGGAGATGGCTGGGTGATCAGGGGGTCATGTGGGGGATCTGAAGTCCCCTTAACCCTCTGGGCCACCATCCTCTAAGTTTCCCCTATTTACATTGTGAAAAATAAGCTATGCTTGAAGGAAACTTCCACAGCATGAAGTTCAAACATGTTTTAATGTAACTCTTCTTTCTAGAACAGAGAAAACTATGAGTGGACTGCATTATGCCAGTTATATCATGAAGCCAGAATGTCCAAGGACCTGAAGGGTAGACCAGTCACTGTTTTTTCCAGTATGGTTTCAGTTCGGTTGTTCAGTCATGTCAAACTCTTTGCGACCCCATGGACTGCAGCACGCCAGGCTTCCCTGTCCATCATCAACTTCTGGAGCTTGGTCAAACTCATGTCCATTGAGTCAGTGATGCCATCCAACCATCTCATCCTCTGCCATCCCCTTCTCCTGCCTTCAGTCTTTCCTAGCATCAGGGCCCTGTCTTTTCCAATGAGTCAGTTCTTCACGTCAGGTGGCCAAAGTATTGGAGCTTCATCTTCAGCATGAGTCCTTCCAATGAATATTCAGGACTGATTTCCTTTCGGATGGACTGGTTGGATCTCCTTGTAGTCCAAGGGACTCTCTAGAGTCTTCTCCAATACCACAGTTCAAAAGCATCTGTTCTTTGGTGCTCAGCTTTCTTTATGATCCAACTCTCACATCCACACATGATTACTGGAAAAACCATAGCTTTGACTAGACAGACCTTTGTCAGCAAAGTATGAGTTAGGGACCATTTTATCTAGAGATCAAGGATGGCCTAACATTCAGTGGTTCCCAGACTTTTTACACTTGATAAACTAGCACAACTTCACCCCCAAATTTGAGGACCAATAAAAAGATGATGACTCAGCATTTTGCCAAATAAGAATATGATTTTAGGGAGGCACAGATATAGAAAAGCTATTTGCTATGACTATTGTTTCACAATGAAAAGATCTTCTGAAAACAAAAAGTAAAACAATCTAAGAATAAAGATTTCCCTTCAAAGAATGCTTTCCTTTTTCTTTTGCAGTGGAGTTGATTCACAGTACTAGTTTCGGGTGTACAGCAAAGTGATTCAGTTGTGCATACATACGTATATTCTTTTCCACTACAAGTTATCACAAGATATTAAATTTAGTTCACTATGCTATTTGGTAGGTCCTTATTGTTTATTCAAAGAATGTTTTTTTCAAAGACATGCGTGCATGCTAAGTCTCTTCAGTCCTGTCCGACTCTTTTCAACCTTATGGATCACAGCCCTTAAGTCTCCTCTGTCCACAGGATCCTCCAGGCAAGAATACTGGAGTGGGTTGCCATGCCCTCCTCCAGAGGCTCTTCCTGACCCAGAGATTGAACCTACATCTCTTACGTCTCCTGCAATGGCAGATGGGTTCTTTACTACCAGCACCACCTGGGAAGCCCACATACATAGTCTTTGTTCTCCCTCAGACCAGCAAAAATTTCTTCAGGAACCTTCAGAGATCCATCATGGGTCCTCATTTAGGAGTTAATGAACTTGATGATGTGATGTGGGGATCCTCCTCTTAACCAACAATGTTTACTAGTAGTTTCCTTAAGTTATTCTTGCATCCTAACCTCCCTCCCTCCTCCCCTCATTCCTCCTTCCCTTCCTTTCTTCTCTCTTTCCCTCCCTCCTGTCCTTTATAAACGTTTCTCGAGCAACTACTGTGTGCTAGCTATCTTCCTACCATCTTTTCCTCTATAACGAATGCTTTTATAGTACCAAAGAGCTCCCCTACACCCAATCAAGAGGAGCCCTTGAGATTGTGAAGAGAAGCTGGTTGGTTTTGATGGAGTTCTTTCTGACCGGGAGAGCTGGAACAACAGATGTAGAATGGTAACTCTCAGCCAGAAAGAAAAGACCCTTAACTTGACTTTGGCTGGGGCAAGAGCCCTTTCAGGTCTATTTTGAGAGATTTGAAAAGCATGTCTGCACCTGGGGGTTTGGTCCCCAGAGAGACCCATCCCAGGAAGCAGGTTGCACTTCCCCTGTGTCCACCTGGCTGGGAGTTCGCCTCCACCTGCACCGGCTCATCACCCACAGGCAACAATGTTGCTGGAGAGTTTTAACATCCCTGGAGGCAACCTCGGATGTGCGATCACATGACCTAGCTGTCCAGGTTTCTCCTGAAACATCCATCACCACTTCAGGTAGGCTTCTGTTCCCAAGTTACGCAGGTCAGCCCTACCCTACTGCTTTTGGCCTGTTACTTTTAGTACACAGTTTTGCAGAATGCAAGGGTTTTCAGGAATGCTCAGACTATGTTACAGCACAGAACCCTGTGGTAAATGAATACTACTGATCTTTAACTATATGTGAAACTGTAGAACAATCATACCCACAGGATACTAAGCTGTGGTTAAAATTTTAAAAATGTAGAGCTATGCGGGGAAAATCCCCGTAGCAGAGTAAGTGAAAAAAAAAAAAAAGGCAATTTGTAGAACAATATATGCAGTACGATCACTTCATGGGATGGGGGGGATAACCTTCAAAACAACACCTTTACCCCCTATGGGTACATGTATTACATATGTCTGTAAGTTAAAGGGAAACCTCTTGCTCTCTATTTTGAGTGCTTCAGGTTTTAGTTGCAGTGTGCAGGATCTTTTTTATAAAATTAATTAATATACTTATTTATGGCTGCGCTGGCTCTTCACTGTTGCTTGGCCTCTTCTCTAGTTGCGACGAGCAGGGGTTACTCTCTAGCTGCGGTGCACAATGTTATCATCGCGGTGGCTTCTCTTGTTGTGGAGCGCGGGCTCTAGAGCATTTGGCTTCAGTAGCAGCGGCTCCCGAGTTCTAGGGCACAGGTTCAGTAGTTGTGGCACACAGGCTTAGTTGCCCTGCGCATGTGCGATCCTCCCAGACCAGGGATTTAATCCATGTCTCTTACATTGACAGGCGGACTCTTTACAGCTGGACCACCAGGGAAGCCCATTGCTTATGTATTTAGCAGTTAATTAAAACATAATAAAAAGAATTCAAATACTCCCTCTTCATCCAGAGATTGGAATTAACAAAGTCTTTAATGATAAACCTTCATGATGGCTCCTGGGGCCTAGGTGGGGAGGAGAAGGGGGCAAAAATGAAGATGTAAGGGGAGCAGAAGGGGCTTCCCTGGGACTCAGATGGTAAAGACTCTGCCTGCAATGCAGGAGACCAGGGTTCAATCCCTGGGTCAGGAAGATCCCCTGGAGAAGGGAATGGCAACCCACTCCAGTATTCTTGGCTGGACAATTCCATGGACAGGGGAGCCTGGTGGGCTACAGTCCATGGGATGACAAAAACGAGGACATGACTGAGTGACTAACACAACTTAAAGGGGAACAGAGCTCTGATTACTCTGAGTGACAGGTGACAATGACTTCCTAATTTTACAGAAACCAAGCATATTTTGATGGCTGTAAAGGGCCACGGGGGCGAGGGTGGAATTCCCCAAAAGAAAAGGCCACAGCCATTAGTGGACTTTCCACCCCGAAGCCACCTACCACCCAACATCCAACTCGAGGATGAGTGAGAGAAGGATCCAGGAAGTTGCTGTGAGCGGCCCTGGATCTTGACGCCGGGGCAGATGGTCAGAGTGCCTTTGGAGGGGCCACAGACCAGGGGATTTCCTGGGGGTGGAGTCTTGAGTGAGGCCCCCAGGCTATTCTGAGTGTCTCCCCTCCCCGCAGCCCCAGCTCCCCCACACTGGTTCCAGGAAGCCTGCCTGGGATTATCAGAAAGTAGCCATCTTCAGCTGTGTTCAGCTGGCGCAGAGTGGGTGGAGGGTGCAGGCCACCTGGTTGTGAGCTCAAAGAGCCCAGAACCAGGAAGCAGGAGGACGGCCATCCGAAGGGGTGGTGTTTGTGTGTGTGTGTGTGACTCTGGACAGTGCACTCAACCCCCTGGGCACTGCTGGCCCCGCTTCCATGTGTAACATGTAAAAGTGGGATAATATTTCATCTCAGGGCAACTTCAAAAGGCTGTGGAGAAACCTATGCAAGATAATGCATGTGAAAGCGATCTGTAAACTGGAAGGTGCCATGAAAATATAAGCGACTCATTTTTGTCCAGATGCAACTCAGACATCACCTCCTCCAGAAAGCCCTCCCTGGTTCCCTAGCCTAGCTTTGTTGTTTGGCCACTAAGTCATGTCCAACTCTGCAATCTCATAGATGGCAGGATACCAGGCTTCCCTGTCCTTCACTATCCTCACATCCGTTGAGTTGGTGATGCTATCCAACCATCTCATCCTCTGCTGCCCACTTCTCCTTTTGCCTTCAATTTGTCCAAGCATCAGATCTTTTCCAGTGAGTCAGCTCTTTGCATCAGACGGCCAAAGTATTGGAGCTTAGGGATTTCTATTCTTGGAGCCCTATGGCTCACCATATGAACTTTGGTTTTAACCTTTCCTCTGTCCTGTTATATTGATGGACTTGGAGGACAAAATCATGCTTGTTTTTCTAGTCCCAACTTCCATCACCATGCTGGACACATAGTAAGAAGTTGAGAATTGCCTTGAAAGAGATGTGTACGTGAACGAGGGATGGTCATCTTCTCCAAATGATGTGGAGTACCCACCGACTCATCCTTGCCCCAAGCCCTGGGATGCTGACAATTGTTGTCATTTAGTCTCTAAATCATGTGAACTCTTTGCGACCCCATGGACTGCAGCCTGCCAGGCTCCTCTGTCTATGGGATTCTCCAGGCAGGAATACTGGAGTGGGTTTCCATTTCCTTCTCCAGGGGAGCTTCCTGACTTAATCTGTGATTCTTTCTGTCCTCTGAGTATATGTTTTTAATGTGCACCCCTAAAATCCAGATCCTAACTCCTTAGATGTCAGGGGCCTTGTCTAGTAATAAATCAATGGCTTTAAAAATAGATGGTAATGTTAACACAACTGGAATTTAAAAAACAAAGCACTCAGTAAGAGGAAGTAAACCCCCTTGAACTTAAATACCCACACATAGACACACCCTTAGAGCTCCCCAAGGCCCTGTCAAGTCTTTGCGTGCAAGATCTGGTCCCCAAGTCTGCATGCCTCTTCTGGGACAGGCCCACAGACTATCCCTAGTTGAGTCTCTGGGAGCTTTTCAAGACTTTGGGGAAAGAGCCAGCCCCTGTGCACTGAGGGTCCACCCCAAGGCAGAAGCCTCCCACTCCTGCTGGGCAAGGCCAACGGCCCTTCAGGGAGACTGAGAAGAGAAAGGGTTGCTCTGGCTGGAGGAGGGGGGTTTCTCTGCGGAGGAGGGGTGGTTTGTGGGACCCCCCCCAGGGAGACAATAGCGGTAACAAGCCCAGAGCATGCTGACAAAGAGGGGGGCAGCTGTGAATACAGGCTGGATGGGCAGAGCTGAGCTGGGGAAAACCGTGGGGCACTTTAGGGTGATTTTCTTTCAAAAAAGTTTCTGGATTCTGGAGCAGGCGACTGCCCCGAGAAGGATACAAGCAAGGGATCTTGCAGGGAGTTGAGCAGATCCTTGGAGGAGAGACACAGGATAACATGCCAGGGCTCATCCCCGCCACCCGCTCTGGCAGGGGCCCCATTAAACACCGAGAGCTCTTTAGGGTGGATGCTGCTACTTCATGGCCCCCGCCAGCTGCCAGCAGAGCCTCTTTGTGACCCTTGTTCACCCGGACACCGTGTGGACTAAGGCGAGCTGGAGACCTTTGGCCTGCGTTGCTAGCACCCTAATGGGTAGTTCTTACCGCACAGTGGACCGGGCAAGCTGATGCCGGAACCTCGCTCTTAACACAAGGCGTTTAAGATCACCTGGTTTCTTCCCAGCCAAGCAGACATAATGGGCATCATAATGGGCATCTTATTTTAAACATTAAATGGAGATGATGAACTTTGGGTGCCCCCACTTCAGGATGATGCAGGGTGGAACAGGAAAAATCTTCAGGTCCCGCAGGCCCAAAGCCTCTGGGTCCCAAACACCTAAAAGATCTCTAAAATCCACAACCTCAGAGCCTCAGAGTCGCTCCTCTACTGTGCTTGATAACCTCCTCCCCTTCCTTTACCGAGCTTTCCCTGTCACAGGCCACAGCCCCAGGGGAAGGGGGAGTGCCCACATCCCCAGCCCTGGGGTGAAGAATCACTCGCTGTGTCCTTGATGCCTCTGAGGGTGAATGCAATCTGGGATCACGGGTAGGGCTGGCCCTTGGGCTCATCAGCAAGCTCGGTGTGCAGATGTGTTGTCTGTCTCAGTTAACCCACCTGAGACTTGGAAGAAGTGGAAATTTAGGGTGAATCCAATGGATCAGAAAGATGGAGGTCCACAGCAGGGCAAGGAATACATAGAACATAGACGTGTACATACACACACATACATGCATACGCACCATGTATGTGCCTTATGGAATTTAAAAGGGAAGCAGAATGAAAGACCCAATTGCTTTCTCCACAACGTGGATGCGTCTCACAAAGGAACTCTGGAGCAAGTGAAGGCAGATACCAAAAACAAACAGGTTCTATATCTGGTGCAACTGAGGCTGAGTCCCAAACACGCTGAAGGAACCCACGCTATGAGAAGTCAGTGCGGCCGTAACCAGCACCTCTGACGTTCTCTGGGAGGGCATGAAGGCAGCTTCACGGGGTTGCTGGCGATATTCTGCCTTGACATCAGAATCAAGGCTGCTTACCTGAAGGTGTGCACCTTGTAAAAATGAAGTTCATTTATAAAGTGGACACATCAGACTCAGAGCATAAAAATGAAGTATATACATAAAGGCATTTATTACATTTACAGCTTACAATTTGGACATTTTTGTATGTATATCTTGCGTGCATGCTCAATGGGTACCGTTTTCTCCTCCAGGGAATCTTCCTGACCCAGGTATTGAACCTGTATCTCCTGCATTGTCAGGTGAATTCTTTCCCAGTGTGTCACCTGGGAAGCCATAGATATATGTATATATATATACATACATATATATGTGTGTGTGTAGTAGTTATACACACTATTATATCTGTACAACATAATAGTTATGGTACAGATAATAGTTATATTAAGAGAAGAGACAGACAAGCTATAGACTGAAAGAAAATCTTTGCAAAACATATCTTAGAAAGGACTGGCACATAAAACTCTTAAAACTCAATAATAAGAAAACAACTCAATTAAAAAATTGGGCAAAGGCTCTGAACAGACACTTGATCAAAGAAGATCCAGAGTTGCAAATATGAGTATAAAAAGATGCTCACATCATATGTCACTAGGGAATCACATACTGAAACAGCAGAGAGACATCACTGCACGCCTGTGAGACTGGCTAAGGTCCGAGGCACTGACAGCATCCAATGCCGATGAGGATATGGAGCAACAGAAACTCTTGCTCGTTGCTGCCAGGAATGCAAAATGGTGCAACCACATTGGAAGGCAACTGGGCAAGATCTAAACTTAAACTCATACCATATGATCCAGGAATCCCACTCCTTGGTATTCTCCCAAATGAGTGGAAATTTTATTTCCATGCAAAAACCCAAATATTTCTAGGAGCCTTTATTCATAATTACCAAAACTTGGAAGCAGCCAAGATGCCCTTCAAAAGATGAATGGATAAACAAACACTGGCCTTTCCATACAGTGGAATATTATTTAGCACTAAAAATAAATCAGCTATCAAGCCATGAGAAACCTCAAAAGTATATTGTTAAGTGAAAGAAGCCAATCTGAAAAGGATACACAATGTGATTTTGTCGATATAGACATTCTGGAAAAGGCAAAACTACAGAGATGGTTAAAAGATTGGTAGTTGCCAGTGACCGACGCAGGAATAAGTAGATAGAAGGCAAGGGCTTGTTAGGGCAGTTACACTATTTTGTTTGATGCTGTAATGGTAGAAATAGGTCATTACACATGTAAAACCCATAGAGTGAACAACAGGAAGAGTGAACCTTACTGTAAACTGTGTGTTAGTTAAGAAGATATCAATACTGGCTCATCAATTATAAGAAATGCACCACGGCAAGTTAAGATGTTAATAACTGGGAAAACTGGAGGCGGGAGTGGTGGGGTATATGAGAATTTTCTGTACTTTCCCCACAGTTTTTCTGTAAACTTAAAATTGCTCAAAAATATCTGTGAATTTTTTAAAGATATAGTTAAAACAGAAATAAACTCACTGACGTAGAAAACAAACTTATGGTTACAAAAAGGGGAAAAAGGGTCAGGGATAAATTAGGGGTTTGGGAACAGATACACACTATTATATACTATGTATTGATAGACTCGATAAAATAGGTAAACAACAAGGACCTGCTATATAGCACAGGGGACTATATTCAATATCTTGTAATAACCTATAATCAGAGAAATCTGAAAAAGAATCAGCTCAGTTCACTCAGTCGTGTCCAACTCTTTGCAACCCCATGGACTGCAGCAGGTCAGGCTTCCCCATCCTTCACCAACTCCCGAAGCTTGTTCAAACTCATGTCCATCAAGTCAGTGATGCCATCCAACCATCTCATCCTCTGTCGTCCCCTTCTCCTCCTGCCTTCAATCTTTCCCAGCATTCGGGTCTTTTCTTTGCATCAGGTGGCCAAAAAGAATAGGTATATATGATATCAGTGAATCACTTTGCTGTATACCTGAAACATTGTAAATCAAATATACTTCAGTTTTTTTAAAGCAGTTGCATCACTTGAGATAATGCTTAAGCTTTCAAGACCTTCATTTCAGTTTCCTTAACCTATGAAATGAGGGGTTTCCCAGGTGGCACAGTGGTAAAGAATCCACCTGCCAGAGCAGGCGATGTGGGTTTGATCCCCAGATAGGGAAAATCCCTTGGAGGAGGAAATAGCCACCCATTCCAGTATTCTTGCCTGGAAAATTCCATGGAAAGAGGAGCCTGGAAGGTTATAGTCCTTGGGGTCACAGAAGAGTCAGCCACGACTAAGCAGGCAAGCACCTATGAAATGAGAGAGTTTGACAAGGTGAGTCTCAGAGTCCCTGGAGGAGGATGCCTATAAAGATGGACAGACTGGCTCCCCACCATCCACTGCCCATCTCCCAAAGTCATGCGTGTTACGCGCAGCCCAGGATCAGCACACTCACTCAGGTGGTTGGAAACCCAGTGCCTGGGCAGGGTGGGCTTCCAGGACAGGGATGTTCAGGGCAGAACCAGAGGGGACCCAGGGCCCTAGGCTGCTGGACGTGGAGGGTCACCTTCACTGAATGAATCAGGAGGCAGGAAGAGCTTCAGAGCATCCTTGAGGTCCCTACAGCAGCCCCAAGACCCCCATACTGAAAGGCAGGCAGGACCCTTTGTCAACACAGGACACACAGCAGAGGGGCCGAGGTTTGGTACAAAGCGGGCAGCTGGGCCGACGTCACAGCTGCAGGGGTGGTGGGCCTGTGAGGCCCCTGGGAGTTCTGTGGAGAAGCCCGGGGGCCCCCACACCCACCTGCAAACCCAGACCCAGCCAACCCTGGTCACAGTCTCTGCTCCCCCCCTCCAGAAACAGGTCACACCACACCGAAAGCAGGCTCACTTCAGATTCAGGATCTCCAACCTCAGCTCAGAGATTCTTTTTCGCTTCTCAGTTTCCTTGACCCCTTTCTCCACAGCAGATTTTTCAAACTTGTCCTGAACCTCCTGCAAGCTCTCTCCCCACCTCCCACATGTGGGGGAGTCCCCTCCCCTGCCTCACCTGCAGCCCCGCCCACTCCTTCCTCCTTCCTCCTTCCTGCTCATCACGCTGGAAGCCAGGGCCCCACTTGTCTTACAAGGATTCCTCCTTCGCTGCCCTGATTCTGCTGCCTCCAGGGTCTTCAGCATGAATGCGTTCCCTCCCTCTCCATTTCTCCTTTGGACCCCTTTCCCAGGACCTTCACTGGTTGACTCCCTTCCTTGACCATCCATCAGGTGAGCTTCTCTCTGAGGACCACTCTCCCTACACCCTCTCTAAGTGATGTCAGCAGCTTCCCTGGTCTCACTGATGCGGATGCTGTGGATGCCGGGGTGTGAGCCCCTAAGGCCACATCTCTCCTCTGAGCATCAGGCGGGTCCGTCTGACTCTTCCTGGTCACCCCACTTAGAGGCCTTTCCTACATAAATCCCCATTTCCAAGGACCCACTCCCACCTCCCCCATGGAAAGGATACATCCAGGGAACCTCACTGATACCCCAGAACCCTGACCCTCCTAGGCACACCAACGCAAACACCAAGGTCACAGCCGATTGGAGCCAGTATAGAAATCTGACTCTCTGGAAAATAGGAGTTTGGAGATGCAGGGAAGAGATCAGAAAGCAAGAGATACTTGTTCTCAGCATAGCTGCTGGCAGGATGTCCGTGCTCAGTATCTGCCAAGCCATTGCTGTTCATCCTTTTTCGTCCTCCTCTGAAACCATATTCCTCCTCCAGCTGCCCACCCCGGAAGCTTTTCATTCTCTTCCCCTGCTGCGCATCTCGGATTAACCGCTGAAATTGACTCCTAGCCAGTCTGCTGCCTCCAGGCTGTGCCCCCATCATTCTCTACATGTACCCCAAGTGCTTCTTCTACATGAGAAGCCTCCTGGGGTCACCCTCTCACAGAGCAAACCCTCTCTCCTGACTCACCAGCCCCCACTTGATCCAGTCCTGATGCCTGCTCAATGGCACTTCTGGCTGACCCTCTCCTTACCGTGGACCCTGCAGCCAGTGTGTTGTCTCCCAAATTCTCTGTTCTCTCTCCCCTGTGGACTTTGGATGTGCCTTTTTGAAGGCTCTGCCTGGAACATTCTTTCTTCATCCTTTTTTTGGCTGTATAATTCTTTTTTTAAAAATCTTTATGTATTTATTTATTTATTTGGCTCGCCGGGTCGCAGTATGTGAAGACTTTAGTTGTGGCATGTGGGATCTAGTTCCCTGACCAGGGGTGGAAACTGGGTTCCCTGTGTTGGGAACTCAGTCTTACCCACTAGACCACTGGGGAAGTCCCTGGCTGTACAATTCTTGACCAATCTTTTAGTTATGCCAGTAGCTGTCTCTTCCTCGGGAAAGCTCTTCCTAGTGTCGCCAGTCATGGACTTGCATGGCAGCCTTCATTCGCTCCATCACACCGCCCACCACACTCCCCGAGAGTTCCCTCTGAGTTGTTCCAACTTCATTCTGGACTAGTAGCCACTTGGACAAAATCTACCACTGAGTTTCATGGCCCTGGCAGGAAATCTGGCACATCAAAGCTGTTGAATGAATGAATGAATGAATTTATGAGTGCCTTATAAGTATTTATCACTTGTTATAGGCACTGAAGACTCAAAGATGAAAAATAATATCCTGCATAAAAGAACTTGGAGGTAGACCAATAAGGAAGCAAGCAAGTATGACAAAGAATTATAAATGCTGTGAGAAAGCATAATGAAAGAGGTGGAGACAGGCATAGAGAAAGATGGGATCAATTCTACCATCTCAAGGGGTGCTTGAGAAATTCTTTTTCCTTCTTTCTTTTTGAAATTTTCCATTTTGAAATCATTTAAGACTTACAAATATTGCAAAAATAGTACAGGGTTCCCTTCCACCCTACCCCTAGTGCTCTCAACCGTTGACAGCTTAAATAACCATGGTTCAGTGACCATAACCAGGAAGTTCACTTTGATATGATGCTATCAGCTAATTATAGACCTTATTCAAACTTCACCAATTTGATTTACTCATATCTTTTTTTTTAGGACCAGGGTCCAATCCTGGATTCTACATCCTATTTAGTTATATTTAGTTGTCTTAATCACCTTTAATCTGGTACATTGTTCTTAGTCTTTCCCCTTTTTTTCTTTCCTGTCTTCTTTTTTTGTTTGTTTTATGACCTTGACAGTTTGAAAAGTATTGGCTGATGATTTTGTAGAATTCCCCTCTATCTGGATTTGTCCAATGGTTTCTCATGATTCGATGGAGGCTGTTATTTTTGGCGAGAATCTCTCAGATGGGACACTGTGCCCTTCTCTATGCATCCTATCAGGGGCTTTGTTGTGTTGCTGGTTGTCATTCCTGCTGATGTTAACTGCGACCCCTTGGTTGAGGTGATGTCCTCTAGGCTTCTCCACTATTATCATTTTTCTTTTGTGATGAAATCTCTTGTGAGGAGATAGTTTGAGACTCTGCAGATACGTTTCCATCTATTTTCACATCCCACATTTAGCATCCACCCATGAGACATACTTGCCACAATCATTAATTGAGTGTTGCCAAATTGTCCTTTTTTCCCCCTCTCTCATTTCTTCTACATTTATCAACTGGAATTCTCCTGGGAAAAAGAGCTGTTCCTTTTTTCTCCCTTTGTGTATATAATTTATTCAATTATTTATATCATCATGGACTCATGAACATTTATCCTTTTCTCTTCTATGGGTTATCATTCATTCTTATTATTATTTACTTTATTATTCAAAACATCTCAGCATGGGACTCTGGGATAAACCTGATTCTTTTCTAAAAGTCATCATAGTTTCAGAGTTGAGACAGCTAATCAAAGACTATAGGAAGGCATATTGTCCAGAAAGCAAATACAGAAACTCACTGGAAGCCACTGTTATGTAATTTTCTACGATTCTTGGTCATATAGGAGAAGTGATTCTTGAGAGATGAGTAGGTGCTTCCCAGCCAGAACAGGGTGGGCAAGACAGGTCAGGGAAGTAGCTGCAGCAGAAGCATCCATGTGCAACAGCCTGGGTACCGCGGAAGAACAGTGTTCCGAGTGGCTGAAGCAAAGGATTTGCACATGAGACAGAGCTGGGCAAGATGTAAATCTGGAGAGAGAGAAGCAGGGTCCAAATCTCAGAGTGGGCAGGGACCCCAGATGCCTGACTCCAGGCTGACGTCCACACTGTTAGTGAGAAGCCATTGACAGGGCTCAAGTAGCTGAATCATAGGTTTTGTTTAGTGATGTTTTAAAAGTCTTTCTTTCTCTGAGAGAGAGAGAGAGAGAGAGCTAGGAGAGTATGAGGCTGCAGGTGGGCAGTCAGCTACAGGATCAGCACCAGTCTAGTTGAAAGGATGAGGATCTGAGGAGTCAGCGGTGGGGATGAAAACGGAGGCAGGTCTGAGAGATAGGAAAGAAGCAGACTCAGGAGTGTTCCATGACCCAATGTGGGGAAGCTCTGGAGTGTGTTAGGCTGATAGTGATATGATTTGTTGTTCAGTCGCTCAGTCGTGTCCAACTCTTTGCAACCCCGTGGACTGTAGCATGTCAGGCTTCCCTGTCCTTCACTGTCTCCTGGAGTTTGCTCAAATTCATGTCCATTGAGTTAGTGATGCCATCCAGCCATCTCTTCCTCTGTCGCCCCCTTCTCCTCCTGCCCTCAGTCTTTCCCAGCATCAGGGCATTTTACAATGAAATTGGCCCTTTGAATCAAGTGGCCAAAGTATTGGAGCTTCAGCTTCAGTATCAGTCCTTCCAATGGATATTCAAGGTTGATTTCCTTTAGGACTGACTGGTTTATCTCCTTACTGTCCAACAGATTCTCAAGAGTTTTCTCCAGCACCACAGTTCAAAACCGTCAGTCCTTCTGTGCTAGCTTTCTTTATGGTCCAACTCTCACACCCATGCATGACTACTAGAAAAACCATAACTTTGACTATACAGACCTTTGTTGGCAAAGTGATATCTCTGCTTTGAAGGGTTGAGATTTAGAATAGGCACTCTGGCTCCTGGATGCAGCATGGAAAGAGAAAGCCCCATTGCAAGGCCCTTTCACTGGTCCAGGGAAGATAAAGACCACTTGGGATGATGGCAGGGGAGAGCAAAAGAAGGAGCAGATCCAAGAGATGCTGAGGAGGGAAAACCCACAGGACTTGGTCATCTATAGGATGCTCAGAGAGATATGCATGGAGGAAAACTCCCAGATTTCTGGAATCGACAACAGTTGACACTGAGCATTCAATTCATATCAGGCACAGTTCAAATCAAGATAGGGGAGAAAAAAATCACACACAGACACACACACATAGTTTACACATGGGGTGCCTCTGAGGATACACAAGAAGCTGCTTAACTGGACAGCCACTTGTAAAAGAATGAAACTAGAACACTTTCTAACACCATACACAAAAATAAACTCAAAATGGATCAAAGATCTAAGCATAAGACCAGAAACTATAAAACTCCTAGAGAATAACATAGGCAAAACACTCTCCGACATAAACCAAAGTGGGATCCTCTATGACCCACCTCCCAGAATATTGGAAATAAAAGCACGAATAAACAAATGGGACCTAATTAAAATTAAAAGCTTCTGCACAACAAAGGAAACTATAAGCAAGGTGAAAAGACAGCCTTCAGAATGGGAGAAAATAATAGCCAATGAAGCAACAGACAAACAATTAATCTTAAAAATATACAAGCAACTCCTGCAGCTCCATTCTAGAAAAATAAACGACCCAATCAAAAAGTGGGCCAAAGAACTTAACAGACATTTCTCCAAAGAAGACATAAAAATGGCTAACAAACACATGAAAAGATGCTCAACATCACTCATTATCAGAGAAATGCAAATCAAAACCACAATGAGGTACCATTTCACACCAGTCAGAATGGCTGCCATCCAAAAGTCTACAAGCAATAAATGCTGGAGAGGATGTGGAGAAAAGGGAACCCTCTTACACTGTTGGTGGGAATGCAAACTAGTACAGCCACTATGGAAAACAGTGTGGAGATTCCTTAAAAAACTGAAAATAGAACTGCCATATGACCCAGCAATCCCACTGCTGGGCATATACACCGAGGAAACCAGAATTGAAAGAGCCACGTGTACCCCAATGTTCATCGCTGCATTGTTTACAATAGCCAGGACATGGAAGCAACCTAGATGCCCATCAACAGACGAATGGATACGAAAGCTGTGGTACATATACACAATGGAATATTACTCAGCATTAAAAGAAAATTCATTTGAAGCAATTCTACTCAGATGGACGAAACTGGAGCCCATTATCCAGAGTGAAGTAAGCCAGAAGCAAAAACAACAATACAGTATATTAACACATATATATGGAATTTAGAAAGACGGTAACGAGAACCCAACATACGAGACAGCAAAAGGAACGCAGATGTATAAAATAGACTCGTGGACTTTGTGGATGAGGGTAAGGGTGGGATGATATGGGAGAAGGGCATTGAAACATGTTAATTATCATATGTGAAATCAATCGCCAGCCCAGGATTGATGCTCAGGGCTGGTGCACCGAGATTTCCCAGGGGGAGGGAATCGGGAGGGAGGAGGGAGGGGGATTCTGGAGGGGGAGCATATGTAAACTCATGGCGGTTTCATGTCATTGTATGGCAAAACCAACACAATAAAGTAAAGAAAATTGAAAAGAAAAAAAAATAGAAATGTTGCCTTAGGGACGAACTGAGGATCTCTAATAAAGATCAAAATACTATCTAGTAGGACTTCCCTGGTGGTCCAGTGGTTAAGAATTCACCTGCCAATGCAGGGGACATAGGTTCAATCCCTGGTCCAGGAAGACCCCACATGCCACAGGGCACCTAAGCCCACATGCCACAACTATTGCAGCCCATGCACCCTAGAGCCCGTGCTCTGCAACAAGAGAAGCCACTGCAATGAGAAGCCCATGCACAGCTAGAGAAAGCCCAAGAACAGCAACAAAGACTTGGCCAAAATTTTTTAAAAATAAAATAAATATTAAAAAAAAATAACTGTCTAGTAAAACTCTTGGAGAACTGATGTTGGATGTTTTATGCACCTGTGCTTGCTAATACCAGCCTTCAGTTTGGCTGACTGAATCCACACAATCCACAGTAGCTGAGTGTTGCAGCTGCAGATTCTGTGTAGGTAAAACAGGAGGAGAACAGAAGAAATATTGTCCCCTGGCAAGCAAAGACAGAGAAGAGGGAAGAGCCAAGCATCATACTCAGCTCCTTCTTCCAAAACAACCAATCAGCTTGGCCCTTCACAGACGTGGGCAGGGTGTGGAGCAGGAAGGTGCCACCTCCATGGGCTCCCAGCTGACATCCCCAACTCCTGGCTCACTGAACTGGCTGAACTAACCCACTGAGCTTATGGTGGGTAGGAGTTGTGTGTCCTTCCAGGTCTGTTCGATCTTGCCCCCATCATCAAGTGGAGTTTTCCCAATATCAACTACTTTGGGCAGCCTCCTAGAACCACAACTGGGCAAAGCAGATTTGGTTGCCTGAAGGTCAGGAACAAAACAGGATTAGACATTTCAATTGACTCCAAGGCCACTCAGTATCTAAGTTGAAAAACTGACTCCCTGTCCTATTTTCCACCTCAGATTATGAAGCACCAAGCAGCATGATAGAGCTCATCAGGTATACTATGAAAGCAAATGACAATATACTCCAATACTTTGGCCACATGAATGCAAAGAGCCAACTCATTGGAAAGACCTTGATGCTGGGAATGAGCGAAGGCAAAAGGAGAAGAGGGCAGCAAATGATAAGATGTTTAGATAGATAGCATCATTGACTCAATGGACATGAATTTAAGCAAACTCCAAGAGATAGCAGAGGACAGAGGAGCCTGGCATGCTGCAGTCCATGGGATCGCAAAAAGTCAGACATGACTTAGTGAGTAAACAACTAAACGGCAATATAAAAATATTCCATTAAATAGCAACAGAGAGAAGCCTCAAGCTTGAATACAAATTCATTCCCATAGTGAATTTCTGATCCTGCGTAGCCATAGCTGAAGGGGCTCTGAGGGTCTGGATGGAGCTGGGGCCACCGCCTGGACCATCTCTAGTGCGGAGAGGCGTGGACCCTTCAGCACCTTATTAGGGATGCTGAGAGCACCAAGTCTCTCCCAAGACTCAGCTTAAAAACATCCTAAGAGTTAACGCGTTGAACCCAACAGATAAATGACATATGGTCTGCACACACAGGAAATCCCCAGCTCTCAGGGTGAGTATATGAGCAAGAGTATATTCCCCTAGGCTCTGTAGGTGATGCTGCAAAGACCAAGAGAGAGACTCAAGAGAGGGAGGAAAGGAAGATGTGGACCAAGAAAACCACTTCTATTCTGCCAGGATGCTAGTCAGGCAATGGAAGACAGGGGCTACCCCCTTAAACTCATTAGGGTCAAATCTTTTAACCTCTTTTAACCACTGTGCAAGTGCCATATAAGGGGTAGGGGGCCGTGCACAGGGTCCCTCCCCTGAGACAGCAGGGTCTGAGATGTCATTGTCTTCGTGCTGTTGTTGTTTAATCTCTCAGTCGTGTCTGACTCTTTGTGACCCCATGAATTGTAGTCCACCAGACTCCTCTGTCCATGGGATTCTCCAGGCAAGGATACTGGAGTGGGCTACCATTCCCTTCTCCAGGGGAGCTTCTCAACCCAAGGATAGAACCCGGATCCCCTGCATTGGCAGGTGGATTCTTTAGCTCTGAACCACCTGGGTAGCCCCCATTGTCTTCATGTGTTAGCAATCTGCAGTGATGCTGGCCCCAGTGACCAGGTCTTCTTTGAGGTACCTTCCTTTCCCAACTAGAAGTCAGACTCTGAATGTCCATTCTTTTTGGGCTCTGGTGCCTCTGCCCCCTCCTGAGAGCATCCCACCACAGGGCATCCTTGCTGAGACCCCAGACTGTCCCCTAAAGAAGGCAGCTTTCTTCCCTCATCCCCCTTGTGTTCCAACTTGAGGATCACTCAGGCAGAATCCTGAACCAAAGCCAAATTGATGGTTCTGCTCCCACGCACTTCTCAAGATGCTCTTCTTTGTAGGCCTTTAAAAAATATCCACCATTTGAAAATTATTGCTTTCCCTCAGATCTTCTCCTGCAAGGATCAGATATTTCACCTGCGCTTTCTTCCCCTCGACTATCCCTGGCTTCTTTCAGGCAAGCTCAGCTTTGTATCAGTTGAACCTGCTTTTTTTAAAGTTGGCCCTTTATTTCACATAGAGCCCGCCCTTTCTTGGGTTTTCCAAGAATTGTTTTCTGAGCACAATTCTCCAGGGTCTTTTCTTATGGGATTTCCCATGATGGGAGATACGAAATCATTCATCCTGGGTCTGTTCAAAGCAAACCGCTGTTTAGACAAATCTTACTAAGCTGGAAAATCCCACTCAGAGGTCTTCTCCCATCAGTCCTGTGTTTCCTCGAGTCTGGGCTTGTTCCAAGCTTGTCCTGCCTGGCTGTTTTGTCATCCGTCCCACTGGTCCTGTGTTTTCCTTCAGAGACCAAATTCCATGAATGTCTCAGGTGTTCTCTTAGACAGAGGTATTTCCTGGGTCACAAAGTTCATGAAATGTTTTGTTGTTGTTGTGTGTTTTTTTTTTTTTTTTTTAGCATTTCACACTCGTCTTTCTAGTCTTTCAATGTCCAAATTTTTTCAATTAATTTATGTATTTTTAATTGGAGGATAATGACTTACACTGTCATGTTGGTTTCTGCCATACAACAATATGAATCAGCCACAGGTATGCATAGGTCTCCCTCCCTCTTGAATCTCCCTCCCTGCTCCCACGCCATCCCATCCCCTTTGGATAGCTTTATCCAAAGCTTTTTTTTTTTTTGTCCCATCCTCTAAGAGGCTGTTGCCAATTGTTCTTACGATGTATGCTCACACTGCGGCCCTCCTCCCAGCAAATCTAAAAGGACAGACACTTCTCAGATTTTCCTGGATCCTAGCTACCCCTGGGAAAGTCATTGCAGTCTGCTTTCTGTAAAATGTTGCTTCTTTTCTCTGCTGCTTAATCTTACTGGAATTTGAACACCATTTCTGTTCTAGACCCATCTAAACTAGGTTTGTCAACATTGTATAATATATCATCTTTACCATCTGAGCAACCAGGGAAGCCCAATCTATTACTATAGTTCAATAAAAAATATTTTAAAAAATGTCTGCCATTTCAACTTCCTCCATAAGAACAATCAATATTATATTTTCAATAATATTGATGTTATTTTTCTTCCACAAACTTAGAAGACATAGTCTCTTTATGATAAAAGACTTCATTCCTTTTATTATTTTTTTAAAATAAAATCTACTATTTTTCTGTAAAAGGAAGCCACAGGCAGGGTGTCTGAGGTTCAGAGCCGTAGTCAGAGTATATCAGTAACAAATCTGGAACCACTTTGAAATCACATATGGGGGGTTTCTCTTGAACCTGTGGGCAAGTTACAGGAATTAAAATCGAGTTCCTCTGTAGTTTTCTCTCTTGCTTCTGAAGACAATTTAAAGCAATTTAAAATTTCTTAAAGTTCAGAACTGGGGGGTAGTTTACCTTATGCCATCTACAGTTACCGACCACTAACACTCTAAAATTCAAAACTCACTCTGTTCTGTGAAACAGACAGAATATCAGCTTAAAGTCCTGGGCATCCTGACTCGGAGAACTTCCCAAAGACCACACTAAAAATGTCCTGCTTCTTTGCATCAAAGCCTCTATGAAACGCTCTCAATTCCCTTTAATCAAACTCTTGCCTCCTTCTTCAGGTCAGTTCAGTTCAGTCACTCAGTCATGTCTGACTCATTTCGACCCCATGAATCACAGCACGCCAGGCCTCCCTGTCCATTACCAACTCCCGGAGTCTACCCAAACTCATGCCCATCAAGTCAGTGATGCCATCTAGCCATCTCATCCTCTGTCGTCCCCTTCTCCTCCTGCCCTCAGTCCTTCCCAGCATCAGGGTCTTTTCCAACGAGTCAACTCTTCGCATGAGGTGGCCAAAGTATTGGAGTTTCAGCTTCAACATCAGTCTTTCCAACGAACACTCAGGGCTGATCTTCTTTAGGATGGACTTTTTGGATCTCCTTGTGGTCCAAGAGTCTTCTCCAACACCACAGTTCAAAAGCATCAATTCTTAGGCGCTCAGCTTTCTTCACAGTACAACTCTCACATCCATACATGACTACTGGAAAAACCATAGCCTTGACTAGACAGACCTTTGTTGGCAATGTCTCTGCTTTTGAATATGCTATCTAGGTCGGTCATAACTTTCCTTGAAGGAGTAAGCGTCTTTTAATTTCATGGCTGAAATCACCATCTGCAGTGATTTTGGAGCCCCCCCCAAAATAAAGTCTGACACTGTTTCCACTGTTTCCCCATCTATTTCCCATGAAGTGATGGGACCAGATGCCATGAGCTTTAAGCCAACTTTTTCACTCTCCTCTTTCACTTTCATCAACAGGCTTCTTAGCCTCCTTCTTAATCTTCCCTAATGCCTCCTTTTCACCAAATCCTTCCTGTTTCTGCCTCTTAAGCCCATCCTGAAGCCACCTCACTTGCTAGGGTTCTCAGCCTACCTCCATCCCAGTGTAAAATGGCCAAGGAACCTCTGGCTGCCATGACCAGCTAAGGGAAGGGTCCCACACAGCGCCTGCTTCTTAATGCTTAACTCTCCCACCCAGGGCATCCCTGTGAAAAACTCAATTTCAGGAGCTTCCCTGGTGGCTCAGCTGCCTGCCAATGCAGGAGGCACCAGTTTGAACCCAGGAAGATCCCACAAGCCTGGGAGCCACAGATACTGAAGTCTAAGGGCCCTAGAGCCTGTGCTTTGCAACCAGAGAAGCCACTGCAATGAGAAGCCCCAGCACTGCAACTAGAGAGTAGCCAATGCTCACCATATCTAGGGAAAAGTCCGTGCAGCAATGAAGACCCAGTACAGCCCAAAATAAATGAAATTTTTAAAAAATCAATTTCATTATAGAGCAGTGAGAATGAATAATACATGACTACACACAACCATGTGGATGATCTCATAAAACACTCTTCATTTTGCAGGAAAGAACATACTGTTTCTACTGTATGATTGTATTTATATAAATGCATGTGAATTACAAAGCAAACCCAAAACTCTTTATGCTGTTAGTGGTCAAGATAGTAGCTGGACGATCATAAGTGGTATGAGGGGGTTTATGTGGTATTGGTAATGTCCTCTGTCTTGTCCAGGTGCTGGTTACATAAAGAGTGTCCAGTTAGTAAAATTTCATCCAACATCCAACTGTAACATCTGCACGTCGATAAAAGGTTACTTTTTTAAAAGTCATCGGGGCCAACTATATGACATCATGTTAGCATTGTGACCAATTGCCAAAGTCAACTCCCATTCCCACCCCAAGGGTTGCAGTTGACAAATCTAGGACCTTGCCTCCTGGCCATGCCCAAAGCCCCCATCCACACAGGTTGAGTGCGCCACAAATGACAGTTATTATTATTAATTTTTCAATGTTCTCTGCTCTTTAAAGAGATGTTAGGGTTTGAGGGAGTATGTTGGGTTGAAGAGTGCACCCCAAAAATGATATAACCACATCTTAGCCCCAGATGCTTATGAAAGTGATCTTGTTCAGAAATTGGGTCTTTGTGAATGTAATTAAGTCAAGGTCTGAGATTTACAGTACTCCCTAAATCAATGTTCTTGTAAGAAAAAGGAGAGGGAAATTTGAGATGCAGAAAAAGAGACCCAAGGAAGAAAACCATGTGGAGATGGAGGCAAAGGCTGGAATTGTGCTGCCACAAACCAAGGAACCTCAGGAGCCAGCAGAGGAAACCAGGAGAAGCAGGAATGACCTTTCCCTAGAGCCCTCACAGAGAGCATGGCCCTGCCAACACTTTGATTTCAGACTTCTGACCTCCAGAATGTGAAAGAATACATTTCCGTCATTTTAAGCCCATCAGTTTGTGGTTATTTGTTAACAATAACCCTAGGAGACAAATACAGCACTAGGACCAAACACTTAACACTCCCTTTTTCCTGCACTTTCTCTAAACGGAGAGACAAATTTCTGACTCTAAGAGATGGGTATCAGAATTCTGCCTGGATTACTCATGAAACCACAGTAGATAGCATGATTAAGCACATGCCAAATTAGCTTATTAGTAACCGCCTGAGAATTGACTTGAGTTCCTCCCGGCCCCAGACCTTCCTACCACAGGCTAGACTCTGCTTAAAAATGCTTACAAGAACAGGTAAGGTCACATTTTATCTGAAAGGTATTCAGCATTTGTTTAGAGACTCTAGGTGCTTCCTAGGGGGCGTGGAGGCGGGAAACAGTAAAGATACTGTCTATCACAGAGCAAGACAAATACTAGATGATATCATTTAAGTGTGGAATCTAAAAGAACCAAACTCTTAGAAATAGAGTAAAGGGGTGGTTACCAAGAACTGGTGGGTGAGGGAAGAGGGAAGATGTTGGTCAACAGATAGAAACTTTCAGTTATAAGACTGAAGTTCTGGGAATCTAATATACAGCATAAGTATAATCGTTACTCATACTGTAACATGCATTTGAAAGTTGCTAAGAGAATAAACTGTAAATGTTATCAGCATGAAAAAGAAATGGTAATCATGTGACATGATAGAAGCGTTAGCTAACGGCAGGATGGTAATTATCTTGCAATATATAAGTGTATCAGAACAACACAGACACTATGTATCAATTATACCTCAATAAAGCTAGGAAAATAAGATGTTGTCCATCACTCTGCAATTCAGCTCTGGCTCCATACTTGCACAAATCAGGAAGAACTGAGTAAGTCTATAGTATCTATGATCTTTGAAGACAGATGATTAAGTTGTGACTTGGTTATGTCCCCTGGGGGTTCACTGACACAAATATCCCCCCAAGTGGCTTATCGAAGAATTCTATCCAAGCTTACTGCTCTCCCTAAGAGGTACTGTTACTGAAACAAACAACATTCTGTTTTGTTCTATATCACTGATGTTTGAATGTCTTTTCCAGAATGTCATCCCCGACAGCAGCTTGCCTAGCCCGTCCCCAGTCCTGCTCTACAGTGGAAACCAGTGAAGAGATATTCTCTTTCAGGTTATACAGTCTTAACCATTGGCCTGCAGAACAGAAAAAAAAGGCTGGATATACTCTCCTGTCTGTTACTTGTGACAAGAATTCTCACTTACTTTTGGTTGCATTGGGTCTCAGTTGAGGCAGGCGGTATCTTTTGCTGTGGCACGAAGGGTTAGTTACTCCGTAGCATGTGGAATCCTAGCTCCCCAACCAGGGATTGAATCTGTGCCTCCAGCATTGGAAGCATGGAGTCGTAACCCCTGGACCACCAGGGAAGTCCCTCCCTCTTCTAATATTGCCAAAGTAACCAGACCCAGAAAGCAGAGGGGACACATGAGAGGGAAGGACTACCTTTGACTAAGCCCCTCTTAGGAGTGTGTCACCTTTCCCAGTGCACATTCTTGCTGACAAGCATGTGACCCCATCCGGGACCACCTATCCCAGACAGCCCGCCACATTCCAAAATATTTTTTCCTCTCTTTACTGCATCCCTCTCCTTCCTTCAGCTAGTTGTCTGGGTAAAAAATGTCTGGTATCCTCCAAGGTACCATATTAGTGAAGATGCCAGTTATCTTCCTCAGGGATACATACATTTTAGAAGAAGGTAACTTATGAGAGTAAGACCTGAAAGCAAAGGAATCAATGTTGAATGTTGCAATTGTAGCCAGCTTGAATGAGTAGAAAGATTTTCCTTCCTTCCTCCCTCAAATGACACTGTGTAGCTGAGCAGCGACTCTGCAAGCCTACAGCAGGGCTATTCAGGGCACACGCCTCTGTAAGGTATAGAAGTCACCATGGGAAGTCCCACTTCCCATCACAGAGACCCACACTGGAACATACAGAAAAGAAGAGAAATTAGACATGAAAGGCAGGCAGACTCCCCATACAGCAGAGTAAGGAATTTACAGTCTACCTTACAGGCACTGGGAGCCATGAAGGCCTTTACCCAAGGGAGCAGTGTGGCAGCTTTGCCTTTTAGCCAGACCACCACATGGCATTGTGGAGGATGGATACGATGGAGTCGGCGGGCTCAGCTGGGAAGTTGTGATGTGGTCCATCAGAGAGACATGAGGCTCTGAACGAGAGCAAAGGTAGTGGAGCTGGAGAGGAGGGGGAGGATCTGAGAACACTGGGGAAGGGTGGGTGCCAGGGGGTGGGGAACCAGCAGCCCCAGGTGACCGAGGGGATCCAGGCAGAAAGAGCAGGAGCCTCACACACCGATGCTCATAAAGAGGAAAAAGAGGAAAGCAGGCACAGAGAAGCCAAGGCAGAGCAAGGTCCTAAGCAAAGGCAGTTATTGGTGTGAAATTCAAACTTTCTATTCATGCAGTCCTAGTGCTTCGGTCCTTCAGGTGACATGCAGGTTTCCACAGGTCACGTGAGCATGAATCACCTGAAAGCTGTCCATCTCCAGATCCTCCATTTCCTCAAGTGAATTCGACCTACTGCAGATAGAAAATACTCAGAAGAACAATTCCAGTAAGTTCCCAAAAGCAAAACTTGAATCTTCCACTCATGTGCAAATACTTACATAGAATTTTCAGCTATTTATATATACTCTATAGATAACTTGGTCTTCCCAGGTGGCTCAATGGTAGAGAATCCACCCATCAATGCAGAAGATGCAGGAGACATGGGTTCGATCCCTGGGTTGAGAAAATCCCCTGTACAAGGAAATGGCAACCCACTCCAGTATTCTTGCCTGGGAAATCCCATAGACAGAGTAGCCTGGCGGGCTACAGTCTATGGGGTCACAAATGACTTAGTGACTAAACAACAGATAAATTACTTTGTATTAAGTATTATAAGTTATTAGGGATAACATAGTGTACAGGGAAGCTGTGCCATAAATTGTCAGGAAATACCAGGATCACAGCTTTATCATGGTGACGGGGCTTTCGGAAGGAAATCAATCCTAAATATTCATTGGAAGAACTGATGTTGAAACTGAAGTTCCAATACTTTGGCCACCTGATGTGAAGAGCCGACTCATTAGAAAAGACCCTAAGGCTGGGAAAGACTGAAGGTGGGAGGATAAGAGGACAACAGAGGATGAGATGGTTGGATGGCATCACCAACTCGATGGAATGAGTTTGAGCAAACTCCAAGAGATGGTGAGGACAGGGGAGCCTGGTGTCCTGCAGTCCATGGGGTCAGAAAGAGTCGGACATGACTGAGGGACTAAACAACAAAAACAACATGTCATTTTATGTAAGGGATCTAAGCTTCCCCAGATTTTGGAACCCAGGGAGAACTGCATTATCTAAAGTCATAGAAAAAAATTCACTTCGATTTATATGTAAATACTTTTGTGGCAGAGAGACAAAACAGGATGATCACTAGAACATTTTCAGTCATAAAAATAATCACGCCCAGATAAACTTCTGTGGAGTTCAAGGAGAAAAGGGAACTCTATAAAACTCTCAACTCTTAAGAGCTTATACATGGACATTTTAAAGTAAATGATGATTCGTCTCAAGTAGCTAGATTCTCTTTGAGACACTTCAGAGTGATAGTGCACATTTCAGCGTCAAAGAAATGTCGACATGGCAGAAAGTACATTGTTTACAGGCTACAACCACTTAAAGTTATGATGAGACATTCCCGATGCTTAATGAATCATTTTCAAGATTATGTTCTAAATGATCTTAGAGCAGCGCACAGGTCATGCCTGGGTTCCCCACCCCAGGGCTGTGCCTCCCCGGCGCTGTCTTCAGTGTATCTGATCTGGGAGCCTGCCTGGCTTCAAGGCGCACTTGGGTGCCCAGCGCTGTCCATTCCCCTCCTGAGTTTCTCTCTCTCTCCCTGGCTTTCACACCCTTTCCAAGTGAGCGCTTCCCTCTGCCACGTCACAGCCATCTCATTTGCCACCCTTTTCCCAGCCCCGGTACCCTGATAGCAGTTGCTGTTTACAGGCTGGGCACTGAGCGGATGCAGAAGGAAGCCGGCCCCTCTGCTTCAGCCTTCCTGCTTCTCCCCCCCCCCCCCCCCCCCCCCCGGGTACCCAACTTCCCTGAGGTCCACACCCACCCTGCATACACTCCCTAGCCTCCCTCCTCTCTTCCATCAGCCCAGCCGCCTCCAGCCCTGCCTTCCCTGCCAGGCGCCCAGGGCCCAGCCTCTGGACCTCCATCCCAGGAGAGCTGAAGGTGAGCCTGAACAAGCACATCGGTAACACCAGCCCTGACCAGCCAGGCCCTTCCCTCTCCACAGACATCTCAGTCTCCCTGGCCTTTCATCTGCAGGGGAGTGGGAGGGAGAGGATGTGACTTCATCGGCCAGGCATCCGAGCCCAGGGGTGCCCAGTGCTCCCACCCAGGCCTGCCCCCCACACCCCTCTCTCCATCTCTGAGCCCTGCTGTGGACAACCAAGGGCTTTGACTTTGAAGGGAGGATGCTGCATTTCTGAGAAAGGGACAGACTGGGGAGGAAATGGACTTGGCTAGACGTACACTTTACATAAAACATCCCCTCCACTGGAATCCCATGAACAGGGCTACACACACTCACTGCACAGGGTGCAGCTGTGCAGGAACACACACACACACACACACACACACACATCCAACTCACTGCAGCCCCAACCTGATCAGAAGAAATGAATTAAAATGAAAGCCCTTAGTGTTCTCCCTCATTTCCTCCTTGTGGGGTTAGCAGAAGTCACAGCAGAAGCTTCTGAATTTCAAGGTGCCAGTGAGAGAAGGCATGGGGCCAATAGGACCAGGAGAGCCCCCCTTCAGAGCCCCCAGTCTCCCCCTCTCCGGCTGACTGCATGGAGGTTGCTGGCTGCACCCCTTTCTTTCCTCCTGCCCCCCAAAAGTGCATGGTCTCTACCTTACGCATCCTTGCTGCACTGGGGCTTACTGCCTTGAGGGTCTTCAAGGTTTCCAACCCTCCAGAATTCTTGGCTTCCATACAGGTGCCCCGTGGAAGGGTGACACACTTATGTATACTTCTAGGGGGGGGAACAGGAGCAGCTGATGGGAGGGGCGAGGCTCGGAAAGGGCCGAAGGGAAAGGTCCGTTTCCGTTTCCAGACCCAGCGGGTGGGATGCCGGCCCTGAAACACCTTTCTCAGGGGTGGCTGCCCCCTCCTTGCTGGTCCTCAGAAACTCCCAAGGGTGGGCCCTACCTGGGCTATGGAGAGAAGCCCAGGGACCTCTGGGGTCTCTCCATCTAAGAAGCTCACGGAGACATCTTTGCTCTGTCCGAGGGGTGCTGCAGGAATTCCCTGGTGGCTCAAATGTTTAGTAAAGTGTCTGCCTGCAATGCAGGAGACCCAGCTTCAATCCCTGGGTTGGGAAGATCTCCTGGAGAAGGAAATGGCAACCCACTCCAGTACTCTTGTCTGGAAAATCCCATGGACGGAGGAGCCTGGTGGGCTACAGTCCACAAGGTCGCAAAGAGTCAGTCACGACTGAGCTGGTAGGCTACAAGCTACAGGTGAGCTTCATGCCAGCTGGTCACACCTGTCACCCCATCCTGAGTGCCTTCTACCCCTCCACACCCACCACTGTCACCATTCACCCTGTGGCCTCCTCACCTTTAAGGTCTCTCTTAAAGGGACCTCCTCCAACCATGCCAGGAAAACTTGCCCTCTCCAGGAAATAAATCACTCTGTTTATTTCCTCCCAAGCATTTGTCATTATCTTGCTCGATTTTGTTTACTTATTTGTTTGTTATCTGAGCAGTGCTGTCACCTCTCCACACGGAGCCCCCAGGATTGGAGCTCCCCAAATGAAGTGGTTTGCCAGTCTCTCTCACCTTCCTTGCAGCCCCAGAGTGGGTCTAGCACCCAGCAGCTCTGTGTGTGCTCAGTCACTCAGTCGTGTCTGACTCTTTGTGACCCCATGGACCGTAGCCCTCCAGGCTCCTCTGTCCATAGGATTTCCCAGGCAAGAATACTAGAGTGGGTAGCCATTCCCTTCTCCAGGGGATATTCCCTAGCCAGGGATGGAACCTGAGTCTCCTGCTTTGGAAGGCAGGTTCTTTACCACTGAGCCACCTGGGAAGCCCACCTAGTAACTACATATTTGTTCAATAAATGAATGAAGGAAAACATTCTTGGTGCTGGTAACCTGTGTCCTTTTTCTATCTTAAAGACTTTCTAGTTAAATTATTATTTATAGATATTAACATAGAACATACATTGGGTACATTATACAATTATATGTACATATAATAAGTAAATATGTCACATGTACTTGTCAATGTCTGCCTTCTAAGCAACTCAAGAGCATTGCGTAGTCTGAGCTCTTGCTGTCATTCATCATCCAGTCCATTACCCAACACAAAGACAATAGTCTAGAGTTTGTTTATTGCCATATGATGATGAACAAAACATTTTATTTTAATTAGGAGGAAAGTGATACATCTTGCATTTGTTCAGTTCTTGAAATACTGCTAAGTTCTTCCATGTCTGATTTACCTCCATAATTCTAAAAGTCAGCACACAGTGGTGGCGGTGGTTTACTCGCTAAGTCGTGTCTGACTCTTTGTGATCTGATGGACTACAGTCCACCAGGCTCCTCTGTCCAAGGGATTTCCCAGCCAAGAATACTGGAGTGGGTTGTCATTTCCTTCTCCAAGGGATCTTCCTGGATCCGAGATTGAACCCGCATCTCCTGCTTGGCAGGTGGATTCTTTATCATTGAGCCACCTGGGAATCTCCAAAAGTCAGCATCAGTTAGTTCAGTACATTCTAACTCTTTGTGACCCCTCAGACTACAGCACACCAGGCTTCCCTGTCCTTCACCGTCTCCCAGAGTTTGCTCAAACTCATGTCTATCAAGTCAGTGATGCCATACAACCATGTCATCCTCTGTCATCCCCTTCTCCTCCTGCCTTCAATCTTTCCCAGCATCAGGGTCTTTTCCAATAAGTTGGCTCTTTGCATCAGGTGGCCAAAGTACTGGAGCTTTATGTATTTGGAAATCTTATTTCCATAAGTCCTTTCAACGTATGCAATTAGGATGGCTTAATGCAACCTCAGCTCATGGCTTTTCTTCTGAGCTTTGCATTGTGCTGCGTTCAACTCTCCCACAAGATACAGTTCATACCTCCCTTCCTTTGGCTACCTCTCTTCCTGATAACTTGAGCAGATACATCACTTCTGCGACCACAACCCGATTGTACCCGCATGCATACTTGTATCAAAGCTCATCACACTTTATTGATTTGCCTTTGTGAGTGTCTTCCCCACTAGACCCTACATTCTTCTCAACGTAAGAACTATGTACTGTTTATTTACACGTCTCCTGTTCCTAGCAGGGCTCCATGTACCTTTTCTTGAACTTGTAGGCATACATCAGCCAAAAGCTAACTGACTTACTTCGCCATATCACAAGGTGCATAAGGATGGCATCTAGAAATACAGGACAAACCAAAGCCCAGAAAGCCATTTTCAATAAGATCTAGGAAAGCATATCCCATTGGGAGGGCTGGGTAAGTTAGTCTCTACTCAGGGACATGGTGTGGTCACGAGTGTTAGTGGAGAGTTCCATGTTCCTCATGAGTTCCCTGGTCACTCACTGCCTCCTAGCCCATCTCTCTTCCTTTCTTGGGCAACACTAGATCCCCCAGCACAGGAAAGAGACTTGACTCTCAGGTCTTGGGAGCATTTAAATAGGACTATAGGGTTCAAGGAAGATTTCCATGGGGAAGTGATGATTACCATGAGACCCCAGGGACTTCCTTGGATAGGATATCCTATGCTATCCAATGGATAGGAATCCAGTGGGCAGTGGATAAGAATCCACCTGTCCGTGCAGGGGACACAGGTCCCATCCTTGGCCCTGGAAGATTTCTCATGCCATGGAGCAACCAAGTCCATGCACCACAACGACTGAGCTCTGTGCTGGAATTACTGAGGCCCGCGTGCCTATGTGCCTGGACTCCACAACAAGGGAAGCCACCGAACCACAATTAGAGAGTAGCCCCCATTCTCCACAACTGGAGAAAGCCTGCACTCAGCAGCGAAGACCCAGGGCAACCATAAATAAATAAACATTTAAAAAATCATTTTGAAAACAGATGAGACCCCAAGAAAAGTTGGAGATGGCAAAGAGAAGGGAGTGAGGGTTTTGCAGCCAGAGGGGACAGCACCCATAAGACAGCAGTGGCCACTTACCGTGGTGGAGGCCCCGGGGAGTGGAGACCATAGGCGCTGGACCACTCACGCCTCAGCCAGAAGGGGCAACAGGCTGCGGTCACATGGGGATGGGGGAGGGGGATGTTAATGTGTCTTCCAAGTTTTTAAAGAATCTGGAAACCTGAACTTTTATGAGAAATTCTCTCGTTTTACATGTCGGCTCAACTTAACAAAAATATTGTGTGTGCCAAATAAAACACACCTGTGGGTTTAATGGGCCAGTGGGTAGCCAGTCTGGGGGCACCGGGTTAAAATGTGAATAAAGGGGCCACAATGTGCAAAGACAGAGGCTGAAGAATGAAAAAGACTACGTGGCCATGAAAGGCTGTGGAAGGACTTTGTCACCTTGTCTTGTCTTTACTTTTTCTTTTCTTCTTCTCTCTGCTATTCTCTTTTTTTCTCATACAACTCTTCTTATTTCTTTTTTTGAAATTGAATTATGGTTGAGTTATAGTGTCTTGCTAGTTTCAGGTAAATGGCAAAGTGATTCACATAAATATATATGTAGATAGATAGATAGATTTTCAGATTCTTTTCCCTTATAGGTTATTACAAGATACTGAGTAGAGTTTTCTGTGTTATACAGTCAGTTCTTATTGCTTCTCTATTTTATTTTTTATTGGCATATACAGTACCATGTATAAGATAGATGGGTAGTAGGAAGCTGCTCTGTGGCATTGGAAATTCAGCTTGGTACTCTGTGACCTAGAGGGGTGGGATGGGAGGAAGGGAGACAAGAGGGAGGGGATATATGTATGCACATGGCTGATTCAGTTCATCGTACAACAGAAACTAGCACAACATTGTAAAGCTGCTATATGCTAATAAATTTTTTAAAGCTTATCTATTTTATATGTAGTAGTGTATTGATGTTAATCCCAATCTCCTAATTTATCACTCCCCAAAGAATCTTAAGGTGAGCAGGATTGTATTTTGGGAAGCCTACTCAGGTTGCAACATGAAGAATCAATGGGAAGGAACCAGTATGTAAGGAGGAAGACTAGTTTCAAGACAAGTAATGTGACAATACAGGTAGAAATGTAGCAGCCTGCTCTCGGTCCAGAAGGATGGGGATGGATGTGTTTGAGAGATTTTCTGGTTTTCGAACCACAGGATTTTATGTCTGAATGATGTTTGAGTTTCTGGCTTAGACACCTAAGTAGGTTTTGGTGTTATTTATCAAGAGAGAAAACATAAGGGACTTCCCATAGTGGTCCAGTGGTTAAGACTCCACATTTTTACTGTATGGGGCAGGGGTTCAGTCCCTGGTTGGGTAACTAAGATCTCACATGCCATGCAGCTGAAAAAATAAAAAGAAAAGAAGAGAGAAAGCACCAAAGGAAGACCAGGTATAGTGGGCGAGATGAGTTTAACTTTGACCATGTTGAATATAAGGTTCTGGCACTTCCAAATGGAAATTTCCAGGGGATGATTTCAAAGAAAGAAATCTGTGTTAAAAATCTAGATTTAGAAGTCACCGACAGGTGACAGTAAAGCCAGGAAGGAAAGTTGAGAACCCAAAAGGAAAATATGTAGGGTGAGAACAGACAAGGGTCCAGAACAGAACCCATTTTAGAGGTGAGTGTAAGTGAAGAAGTTGCAGGCCCATAAAAGTCAGAAAAGAAGTAAGAAAACCAGTAAAGTGCTGGTGTGTGATTTCATGAAATCAGGGAGACATGTACTTTCAGGATCAAGTGGACAGCAAAGTCAGATATTTCAGAGATACCAGCTGAGAACAGGAGAGTGACCATTGATATGGAGCTTAATGGTCATCTTGGGGACTGCAGTTTCACTGAAGTGGTTGGGATGAAATCCAGCTTGCAGGCACTGAGGACCCAGTTGGGCTAGAGCAGAAGGACACAGCAGGTTTGGAGAGCTCTATCCAAAATGTTGGCTCTGGACAGAAGAGAGAAAGATAAGTCTATAGGAGGATGTGAGATTTGGACCATAAAAACAGCTGAGTGTGGAATAATTGATGCTTTTGAACTGTGGTGCTGGAGAAGAAGACTCTTGGACTGCAAGGAGATCAAACCAGTCAATCCTAAAGGAAACCAACCCTGAATATTCATTGGAAGGACTGAAGCTGAAGCTCCAATACTTTGGCCACCTGACGTGAAGGGTCGACTTGTAAGAAAAGACCCTGATGCTGGGAAAGATTGAAGGCAGGAGGAGAAGGGGATGACAGAGGATGAGATGGTTGGATGGCATCACCAACTCAATGGACATGTGTTTGAATAAACTCTGGGAGATGGTGAAGGACAGAGAAGCCTGGCATGGGGTGGCAAAGAGTCAGACATGAGGTAGCAACTGAAAAACAACAAGAGTGTGTGAGACCAAGGCATTTTTATATATAGGAGAGAACTGAACCTATTTTAATCTTCATAAGTCTTCAGAGCAAGAGAAAGAAGTTGAAGAAATGAGAACAGAGAAGTCATCAGTAGTCCATGAAAGCTAAGAAGGCAGGTGACACAGAGTCCCCAGCAAACAGGGAGATCCTTGGATGGGAGCAAGAGGGTGAGTACAAGCAGGCGGTGAGCTGGCTGTCTATAGCGAGCTCCACTTGTGGGCTTCTCTTTTTCCCTCTGAAGTTAAAACTGACAGCATCAGCAGAAGAGGCACGGCGCACGTGGAGGATTCTAGGGTTTGAGGGGAAGTGACTCATCTCTGAGCACATCTGCAGAGAAGGTGACTGCCTTGCCCTGGTTCCCACACTCGGTGAGCTTGGGCTTTTGTGTGTGTTCTAGTGATTCTTCTTCACTCCTTCAAAGGCCAGTTGCATTTCTAACCGATGGTCCACGGGCAGAGGCAGCCCTTCCCACACCTTGTGGGAAATGCCCTGGACTGGAGTCCAGGGGCCTCAGGAGAATCCCATCCCTGCCACTCATCAATCTGGATATAAGGTCAAAACATCAGGCCACGAGTGGCCAGTGATGAGCTTGATGACAGATAAAAGGGGAGATGTATGTTTGCATGCTCGTGTACCCAAGCACACACTCCTGATTCACAACTTCCATACCATCCTCAATGTTGTCGTTTAGTCACTCAGTCGTGTCCAACTCCTTGAGACCCCATGGACTGTAGCCCGCCAGGCTCCTCCATCCATGGGATTTCCCAGGCAAGAATACTGGGGTGGTTGCCACTTCCTCATCCGGGGGATCGTCCCAACCCAGGGATTGAACCCACATCTCTTATATTGGCAAGTGGATTGTTTGCCACCAGTGCCACCTGGAAGGGTCTCACATAAGGCTGCAATCAAGGTCTCTTAGGAGGTGCTATCCATGACTGCGATCTCTCTCACCTGCAAGCTTGGCTGGAGAGAGATCCTCCTCTGAGCCCATGGCCACTATTCAGCCTCTCTCTGACTGTGGACCAGAGATCGCCTTCAGAGCCCTGCCACGTGGGCCTCTCCAACAAGGTAACTTGCTTCTCCAATGCACACAAACCACAAAGGCAGTGGAGTCTACTAGCAGAAGTCACAGTCTCTTTTAATGGAATCACAGAGTTCACGTTCCTTCCCTTTTTCCATTTTCTGCCAATCCAAAACCAAGTCACCAGGGACTCCCTGGTGGTCCAATGGTTAAGAAACTGCTTACAATGCAGGGGACATGGGTTCAATCACTGGTGGGGGAACTAAAATCTCTCACTGTTTGTTGTTGTTGCTGTTCAGTTGCTAAGTCGTGTCTGACTCTTTGTGACCCCATGGACTGCCGCACGCCAGGCTTCCCTATCCTCCACTATCTCACATGCCTCTGAGCTGCTAAGTCCATGCCACAACTAAGACCCAGTGTAGCTAGCTATATGAATTAATGAATTTGTAAAGCCTATTAAAAAAAGAAAAGAAAAATCACCAGGTCCAGCCCATGTTTAAGGGGACAGAGTTATATAAATGCATGAAAACCAAGGAGCAGGCATCATTGAGGCCACCTTAGAAGTCTGCCTACTACAAAGGGGCTCCAGATTTTTGCTCTGGAACAGAGGCTCAAGCCAAGTTTAATCATGTTTTAGAAACGCAGAGTAGCCTGAGCTGATATTTGATGCCTAAGGAGTAACAGCTCATAGACAGGACCGTATGCCACTCACCACCCTAAGCTATGTACTTGCAGTTCTGATTTGCAAAACAATGTTTCAAGTGAAGTATTCTCACTATGCAAATTTAGGGTGAAGAAAATAAGTTTTAGCTTAAGTAAGTTTGTTCAGGGACACAGCCATCACGTGGCAGAGATGGGTCACAGACAGAGCTGATCTGCTTCCACACCATGAAAACCAGCTCTGAGTGTCCCCCACTCAGCCAGGTCTGTATCTTCAGAGCCTCACCTCTGGATGCCAAAATCTGTGTCTGTTAAGAATGAATTTGGCTTTAATAGCCAAGAACCCAATACACCGGGGTTTCAATAAGACAGGCTTCATTAAAAGTCCTTAGGGCTATTTTATCTATAATAGTATACATGTGTCCAACTCTTTGCAACCCCATGGACTGTAGTCTGCCAGCCTCCTCTGTGCATGGAATTCTCCAGGCAAGAATACTGGAGTGGGTTGCCATTTCCTCTTCCAATAGAAAATCTCAGGAAATCTAAAAACAAACTGCTAAAACTAATACATGAATTTAGCAAGGTTGCTGGTCAGTATACACAAATACTTACATTTACCTGGGTTATATTTATAAAAATTATAACATATTTTAATATATAACATTCAGGTATGATCTAAATCAAATCCCTTACGATTATACAGTAGAAGTGACAAATAGACTTAAGGGATTAGATCTGAGAGACAGAGGGCCTGAAGAACTATGGCAGAGGTTCATGACATTGTACAGGAGGCAGTGATCAAGACCATCGCCAAGAAAAATAATGCAAAAAGGCAAAATGGTTATCTGAGGAGCCCTTACAAATATAGCTGAGAGAAGAAGGGAAGCAAAAGGCAAAGAAAAGGAAGGATACATCCATTTGAATGCAGAGTTCGAAAGAATAGCAGGGAGAGATAAGAAAGCCTTCTTCAGTGATCAATGCAAAGAAATAGAGGAAAACAATAGAATGGGAAAGACTAGAGACCTCTTCAAGAAAATTAGAGATACAAAGGGAACATTTCATGCCAAGTGAAACTGAAGTCGCTCAGTCGTGTCTGACTCTTTGCGATCCCATGGATTATAGCCTACCAGGCTCTTCTGTCCATGGAATTTTCCAGGCAAGAGTACTGGAGTGGGTTGCCATTTCCTTCTCCAGGGGATCTTCCCAACCCACAGATCAAACCCAGGTCTCCCGCATTGTGGGCAGACATTTTACCATCCGAGCCACCAGGGAAGCATTTCATGCAAAGATGGGCACAATAAAGGACAGAAATGGTATGGACCTTACAGAAGTAGAAGATATTAAGGTGGCAAGAATACACAGAAGAACTATACAAAAAAGATCTTCATGACCCAGATAACCACGATTGTGTGATCACTCCCCTTGAGCCAGACATCCTGGAATGCAAAGTCAAGTCAGCCTTAGGAAGCATCACTAAGAATAAAGCTAATGGAGGTGATGGAATTCCAGTTGAGCTATTTCAAATCCTCAAAGATGATGCTATGAAAGTGCTGCACTCAATATATCAGCAAATTTGGAAAACTCAGCATTGGCCACAGGACTGGAAAAAGTCAGTTTTCATTCTAATCCCAAAGAAAGGCAATGCCAAAGGATGTTCAAACTACTGCACAATTGCACTCACCTCACACACTAGCAAAGTAATGCTCAAAATTCTCCAAGCCAGGCTTCAATAGTACATGAACCATGAACTTCCAGATGTTCAAGCTGGATTTAGAAAAGGCAGAGGAACCAGAGATCAAATTGCCAACATCTGCTGGATCATCAAAAAAGCAAGAGTTCCAGAAAAACATCTACTTCTGCTTTATTGACTACACCAAAGCCTTTAACCGTGTGGATCACAACAAACTGAAAAATTCTTCAAGAGATGGGAATAGCAGACCACCTTCCCTGCCTCCTGAGAAATCTGTATGCAGGTCAAGAAGCAACAGTTAGAACTGGACATGGAACAACAGATTGGCTCTAAATAGGGAAAGTAGTACCTCAAGGCTGTATATTGTCACTGTGCTTATTTAACTTCTATGCAGAGTACATCATGTGAAATGTCAGGGTGGATGAAGCATAAGCTGGAATCAAGATTGCCGGGAGAAATATCAATAACCTCAGATATGCAGATGACACCACCCTTACAGCAGAAAGTGAAGAAGAACTAAAGAGCCTCTTGATAAAAATGAAAGAGGAGAGTGGAAAAATTTGGCTTAAAGCTCAACATTCAGAAAACTAAGATCATGGCATCCGGTCCCATCACTTCATGGCAAATAGGTGGGGAAACAATGGAAATAGCGAGAGACTATTTTTAGGGGGCTAAAAAATCACTGCAGATGGTGACTGCAGCCATGAAATTAAAAGACGCTTGCTCCTTGGAAGAAAGCTATGACCAACGGAGACAGCATATTAAAAAGCTGAGACATTATTTGCCAACAAAGGTTCGTCTAGTCAAAGCGATGGTTTTTCCAGTAGTCATGTATGGATATGAGAGTTGGACCATAAAGAAAGCTGAGCACTGAAGAATTGATGCTTTTGAACAGTGGTGTTGGAGAAGGCTCTTGAGAGTCCCTTGGACTGCAAGGAGATCCAAACAGTCTATCCTAAAGGAAACCAGTTCTGAATATTCACTGGAAGGACTGATGCTGAAACTGAAACTCCAATACTTTGGCCACCTGATGTGAAGGACTGACTCATTTGAAAAGCCCCTGATGCTAGGAAAGATTGAAGGCAAGAGGAGAAGGGGATGACAGAGGATGAGATTGTTGAATGGGATCGCCAACTTGATGGACATGAATTTCAGTAGTCTCTGGGCGTTGGTGATGGACAGGGAAGCCTGGTGTGCTGAGCAACTGAACTGAACTGATAACATATAATATGCTATAGCTATATATTATGAAATACAAATATATGTTATATATTTATAATTATTTTAATTATATCTTACTTATAATGATATAAATACTTTATATATATTATATAGTCTATTTCTGTATTTTCCATGTACCAACAGTGACTAATCAGAAATTAAAACTAAAAAGCACTGATTTGCCATGGCATTAAAAAAAATCAAATTTCTGGGAGCAAATCTAACAAAATATGGAAAAGTGCTTAATAGCTTTTTAATATTTCTGAAGGAAAAAGAAGATCTGAATAATTGTGGTATAGATATAGGCTAAGTTCATGGATTAGAATGCTTCCTATTGTTAAGATGTCAACTTGTCCCAAATCAATCTATGGACCTCTAGAGTCAATGCAGTCCTGGTCAGAATCCCAGCGGCAGCCTTTTGGAAGAAACTGGCATGCTCATCCTGACATGCACCTGTATGACTGACTTCCTTGGCTAGCATGTCATTAATTTCTCATCATCATAAAGTTGTCAAGATAGTTCATCTGTAGATTTAATGTCATCCCAATAAAAATATCAAAAGGGCATTTTTTTGGAAGTAGACTAGATGGTTCTAAATTTCATACAGAAAAATTATCAAGAACAGCCAGGAAAAGTTTGGAAAAATTAGAGTAATATGGAAGATTGAGGCTGTCATATATAAAAACTCATTCTGAGTCCTCAAAAATCAAAACAACATGAATGGAAACAGAGATCACTAACACTAAGTACAAAATCCTGAAACAGGTTTAAGGTTTCATGAGAATTTTGCATAATAAATTAAAGTCTTGGCTCACAGGAAATCCATCTGAAAAAAAAAATAAAGGTGATCTTGCCTCACAACTGATGCCAAAATAGATTCTGATAGATGAAAGATTTAAATGAAACCACAAATTACTAAACTTGAGAATAATTTTATAAGCTAATATGGGAGAAAGTGTGGTGCAAAATCTAGGAGCATAAAAGAAAAGAGTGACGAATTTTATCCTGGAAAAACTACTTACAACCTCTGTGAATCACAGATGCAGTGATCAGAACAATGGTAACAATACCTCAGACAAACAAAAAGACAAACAACAAACTGGGACAAATATTTGTAACTCATATGACAAACAAGCGCTACATTCCTTCATAGAAAGAAATAAAAAGTAAGAGAAAACTTAGTGATCTAATGGAAAATTAAACAAAGAATAGGAACGTACAGGTCACAGAAACAAACATGGACAGTCCCCAACTTGGGGTGGTTTGACTTAGGATTTTTTGACTTTAGGATGGTGTGCCTTCAGCACAGCATTCAAGTCATTATGTGAGACAGTCAACACTTCATCACAAAGTAGGCTTGTGTCTGATGGTTTTGCCCATCCGTAGCTAATATAGCTGTTCTGAGCACTTTTAAGGTAAGCAGGGCTAAGCAATGGGGCTAAGTAGGTGAGATACATTTTAATCTCATGAAATTTTCAGCTTATTCTGGGTTTATGAGGATGTAGCCGCATCAGGAGTCAAGGATCTGTAGCCTTTGAGCATATGAAAAGATGTTCAACTCCATTCACTTTAATAAAAATGCAAACTTAAGGTACAATGAAATTCCATCTTTTCACCTGTAAGGTTTGTAGATTTTTTTTTAACTTTTATTGAAGCATAGCTGATTTATAATGTGTTAGTTTCAGATGTACAGTAAAGTGAATTAGTTACACATACACATATATACACTCTTTTTTAGATTCTTTTCTCACATAGGTCATTACAAAGTACTGTGTAGAGTTCCCTGTGCTATACAGTAGGTCTTTATTAGTCATCTGTTTTATGTGTAGTAGTTTGGGTAAACTCTGGGAGTTGGTAATGGACAGAGAGGCCTGACGTGCTGCGGTTCATGGAGTTGCAAAGAGTTGGACACGACTGAGAAACTGAACTGAACTGAAGGGTGAGTATATGTCCATCCCAACCTCCCAACTTACCCTGCCCCTGCTCCTTTCCTCTTGGTAATCATGAGTCTGTCTTCTACATCCATAACTTCATTTTTGTTTTGCGGGTAACTCCATCCATACTCTTATACTACGTCTGTAACTTCATTTTTGTTTTGTTCTTTAGGCCCCACATATGAGCAATATCGATGATACTTGCTTTGATCTAACTCACTTCGCTCTGTGACCATCTCTAGGTCCATCCACGTTGCTGTAAAAGGAAGCAAAGGTTTTCTTAATTTGATACCTGCTTTACAGATGTGAGAAAACTTCACATATTGCTGATATTGGTCCATCTTCTATGCCACGACCTTTGCCAATTTCTGTGAAAATTACAGATTCACCTATCTTTTGAATTAATTTCATCTCTAGGCATCTAACCTCTACATATGCCTACATATATGAGAAGTGACTGTCAGGAACACTCACTGTTTATAGCAAAAAGCTGTCATGTTGAGTTGGAAACAACGTAAAGCCTTCACCATCAGTATCCATTTTGATATATCCATGTAATGAAATACTATGCATCAGTTAAAAAGTGAGTGGCAGCTGTTTATCCTGATGCAGAAAAATTGCTAAGATAGATTATCAGAAAGAAACAGAAGAAAACAAGACAAAGAACAATGTATACAATGTGCTACCACTTGTATTAGCATAAAATATATTGTGTGTCTGGCGTGTGTTTGTGTGTGTGTGTGTTTATGTGTGTATAGAGGCTGGTAACTGAGGGTACCTCTAACGAAAGGAACCAGGTAGATGGGGGCCAGGAATGGACAGAAAGACTTTCTTTTCAGGAAATATCTATCTTGTATACCATGAAAATACAGAAGCTATTCAATAAATAAATACATATTCACTGTAAAAAACAAAACCCTTGAGGAAGAAAAGCAATACTCTCATCACCAAAGATCCCTTAACATGTTTGTGGGTACCCTCCAACCTCTTTTTGTTTTCTGAGCATGTAATTGTTTTTAGTGGTGGGTGTGTTAACAGCATAACCTGTCTCCTCTTGGTTTTCTTCCTTTTTATTTTATAATGAACATTTTCCATTTTGAAATGTATTCTTCTAATATGAATTCATACAGATTTTCCCATATTCAAGCAGGGGCGGACTTTTTTTGACCATCACCTTGTGTATCAATACATACAGACCTGTCTTATTCATTTGAAACTGCTGTGTAATATTCCAGGATATGGAGCTGTCATTTTTTTTTACATAACCATGTATTGCGTTAAAGAGAGCACTCTGCCATCCGTGTGTGGGAGCTGCCAGTCCTCCAGTCCAGGTGCAGGGATGCAGTGCTCCAGGCTCATGGGCCTCCTACCAGGCTCCCCTCTCATCCGCCAAGACCACTCAAGGGTTAAGAACCTCCTGGTACTGTGAACCCCTACACTACCTTTTCCTTCACTCCACAGGGTATGGCCCAAGACTTCTTTTTCAGCTGAGGTCCAGCAGATTACAGCTAAGGTGCTAATGACTGGAATGAAGGCCAATTAAACAGTACCAGATCCAATCTGCATTTAAACAAGGGCTCCCCAAGGGCTGAGGTTGGAATGTCAAGCATCTGGGTAGGACCGGAAGAGTGAAGCTTGGAGAGGGGTCCCTTCCCTTAGGTAGCCTCCCCACATCTCTCTGGGGCTTCCTAGGTGGCTCAGTGGGTAAAGAAAGAATTAGTCGCTCAGTTGTTGAGACCCCCGTGGACTGAAACCCACCAGGTTCCTCTGTCTATGGAATTCTCCAGGCAGGAAAACTGGAGTGGGTTAGCCATTCCTTTCTCTAGGGGACCCAGGGATCAAACCTGCATCTCCTGGGTCTCCTGCATTACAGGTAGCTTCTTTACCCACTGAGCCATCTTCAGGAGAGGTTAGGAAAAGTCATGTTCTAGCTGGGCCCATTAGTCCGCCCAACAAAACAGGGATCCAGTGAGTCGAGATGGGAGGCTGGCTGCTGAGGAGCCAGTCGGCAGCCTCAGCTACATACAGAACTGTCCGCTTTCCATCGTAAGCCTTCCCCAAGTGCGGAGCTACACCCTCATTAGTTTGTTTGTGTCTTGTGTTGGTATCTGCCTTTCCCCTGGCTGTAAACTCCGTGAGAGCAGAGTCTACTTTTGGTTTTGTTCATGATTGAATGGCCAGTGCCCAGTGTAGCCCTGAAACCTGCTTTACAGATAATTTTGAAAAGAATGAATGAATGAAGAGCATTAAACAGAACAGAGGCATTTTCTTCCTGCAGGCATCTCTAGCTTGACTTTCCAAAGGGAACTCTGTAGGAATGAGAATAAGGTAATGGCTTAGTTCTTACATATATATTCAGGATTCTACTGGCCAGTGGAAGGAAGCCTGGGACCAGAAAGCAGGTTATTGCCTCTCCAGAAGCTGCCAGCAAAGACAAAACTCAGTGGTCCCAGATGTTCAAATGGGAGACTAACTGGTCCCGGACACTGGTCAGTCCTGTTGGCTTGCTGTGTGGTATTTTGTAGTCCGACGTGAGAGGCTAGAGGCGCGTGGATTCCTGACCTTGTCACCTCATTCCCATCCAAGGCTTGACTTGAAAGTGGTAGATTAATACTCCTGAGACGTACACCTTGTCCAGAAGCTTCAGCGACATGGAATCTACAGAAGAAAAAGTCTAAATGGTAACTGTCCAAAAAGACTCTTTCCATAAACATGTACCATAGGAAGTAAATCCTAGAATGTCCTGTGAGAAACCTTACCACTGACCTTGCCAATCCCCCTGTCTTACAGACAAGGACATGGAGGCTCACAAGGGGCTTCATCCCCCAAGTTCAAGGCAGCATGATGCCAGGACCCCCGGCTTCACACTGAGCCACTCAGGACCCTCAGAGCCGTGATGCTAGGGGTCCACCGTGAGAGATGGGACTCCTCCCCTTCCCCCACATCTCTGCCCTCATCTCTCCAAGGGTGTTAAAAAACCAAAACCAAAATAAAGCCAGAAGACAGAAGTGTCCAGCAGTTCCCTGGCAACCCTCTATTTTCAGCCCTACAGACTCTCTGACAAGCGATAGGATTCTGTTGTCAGATCCAAGTACAGCACACCTGGGCTCTGGGCTTGTCCACCACATGTCAATAGACGAAGCAGTCTCTCCAGGCACGGACTCATAAGCCGAGGCTCCCCAGCTCCTGCTCTCAAGTAGCTTCAGTTCTACCGGGACTTCCGGGCTGGTCCAGTGGTTAAGACTTCACCTCCCAATGCAGGCGGTGATGGTTCAATCCCATCCAGAAGCTAAGATCCCACCCACCTGGAGGCAAAAAAAAAAAAAAAAAAAAACACAGGAAACAGAAACAGTATTGTAACAAATTCAATAGAGACTTTAAAAATAGTCCACATCATAAAAGAAACTTCGGTTTTACCCCAGCACACAAGACCCAGGGCCAAAACAGATGACGGTGGGTGGAGGCAGTGACCTGACCTGTGTTCAGAGAGGGCTCCCTTCAGCCCCCCTTGCTCTGGGATGCAAGGGGGACCCCTTGGTGAAGGTCACCTGACTGCTGAAGAGTGTTTTCCTCTGAAATTCTAAGTCCAGGGGTCCTGACTAATTCTGTACTTACTAATCTCATTTAGTTAGTGTTAATCGCTCAGTCAGGTCCAGCTCTTTACGACCCCGTGGACTGTAGCCGGCCAGGCTCCTCCGTCCTTGGGGATTTCCAGGCAAGAATACTGGAGTGGGTTGCCATTTCCTTCTCCAGGGGATCTTCCCAATCCAGGGATCGAACCCAGGTCTCCTGCTTTGCAGGCGGATTCTTTACCATCTGAGCCATGACTAATCTCATTACTGTCTAATAAACGCTTTTATAAGTCAGTATATCTTGATGGACTGCCTGAATGGATTAATTAACAGCCCACATGTCATAACAACCTGTGAGGAGCGGTTGCAGAAAGCTTCAACCCAGATTGCTGTAATTATCACGTATTTAGGTCACACTAGTTCTAGGCACTCTACATACATTAGCTTTAATCCTTACAACAAACACGCCAAGAAAATATTTAAAGAGGAAATCATTTGCCCAAAGGCATGCAGCTTCCTAAGCCATCCAGATAGGATCTGAACTCAGTTCTGCCAGCTACAAAGTCTACACAGTCTTTGTTTTTCCAACACCTGCTAACGTTCCAACTCTGCAGAAAAGCCTGTCCACACAGACATGGTTAGCCCCATCCTTTCCACTTTGGAAGGTAGACAAAAGGTGCATTTCTGGTGTTCAGTCTGGCTTTGGAGTGTGTGCTTAGTCATGTCTGACTCTTTATGACCCCAGTGACTGTAGCCCACCAGGCTCCTCTGTCCATGGGATTCTCCAGGCAAGAATACTGAAGTGGGTTGCCCTTTCCTTCTCCAGGGGACCTTCCCGACCCAGAGATGGAAACCTCATCTCCTGTGTCTCCTGCATCGCAGGTGGATTCTTTACCCTCTAAGCCGTTTGGTGCTCTGTTTTCAGGGCCAGTAGCCAAGTGGTTATTTGCAAGAGTGGACACTTAGGGGTTAGGGTAGGGTGTGGGAAGGATACTGACCTCTGCAAACAGATAGGCAGCAAGCAGTGGGTGTTCAGAATCTTCCCACCGGGGAGGTATGCTTAGAGTAATAGAACTGCTTAAAAAAAAAAAGAGGCCAAGATAAAAGGGATTTCTCATCCTCTTTACAGACCCTGATCTGTTAGGCTTCCCTAACTTGGAGGACAGAGGCTGATCTTTCATGTGACAGATTGTTTAGACAACCTTGCCTCTCTGGGGGAAAGGGTCCTGGGGTTAAACCTCCTGTAAGGACTCTCCCACCATCTCATGTGGCTTGAATCGCTGAGAGGGACACAGAGACTGGTGTCCGCTTGGAGCCAGGGATGCACAGAACAGGGGAGTGGGAGGGAGTGGAGGGGAGGGGTGGGAGAGCAAAGGGGAGGGGTGCAAGATTCCACTCAGACCTGATGCAGAGTTATCCATCACCCTCTGTCCTTTCTGACTCCAGGCTGTTTACAAAACCCTCACCCTAGTCTGTACCGGGCTGCCTGAGAGAGTTTTGTGCTCCCTCCTTGAGAAGGCATGGGCTTCCCTGATGGCTCGGTGGCAAAGAATCTGCCTGCCAAGGCCAAAGATGCAGGATCAGTCCCAAGGTTCGAAAGATCTCCTGGAGAAGGGAATGGCAACTTATCCAGTATTCTTGCCTGGAAAATCCCATGGATAGAGGAGCCTGAAGGGCTATAGTCCATGGAGTCGCAAAAGAGTTGGACATGACTGCGCAACTAAGCAACAATAGGAAAGCAATGCTTTTGTTACAGCAAAAGTAAAAAACCTTCACAAAGCCTACACGCAGGATACACACCTGTGTGTGTTCTGGACCTGCAAAGTTGGACCTGCGAAGATGTGAAAATTCAACATCCATGAGGATTGGCTGCTTCCTCTAAATATCCTCAGACATTCTCTCTCCCATCTTCCTCTCTCCCCCTCCACTCTTTATGTGAGTTTATCTGTGGGGTGGGACCCCCTGAGTGTTGAGGAACTTACTGAGTTAAGGGCCCCCAATTCAAAATACAAAGTGGTAAAGGACTAAGGTTGGCAAAAAAAAAAAAAAAGAAAGAAAGAAACAGCATGGAGAAGGAAATGGCAGCCTACTCCAGTATTCTTGCGTGGGAAATCCCATGGACAGAAGAGCCTCGTAGGCTGCAGTGAAAGTGAAAGGCAGTGAAAGTGAAAGAAATTGAAAGTGTTAGTTGCTCAGTCATGTCTGACTCTTTGCAACCTCATGGACTATAGCCCACAAGGTTCCTCTGTTCATAGGATTCAGGGGGAAAAAAAGCAGATTCTAAGTCATTTCACAAAGACCTACATCCCTGTAGGGCTTCTTAGGGGAAAATATAAGGGAAGACTGGGGGAACTGCACTGAATAGCCCCCAAGACCAGTAGCCCCAGTGCAGCATAGAAGCCTGCTCCCCTAAACCCTATTCACACAAAGGGGCCAGGCACAAGTAAGCCAACTGGTCAACCCAAAGTCAGAAGCTGGGCATCTTACTCCATCACAGGATAAGTGGTCCCTGATGGCCTCAGCACCAGCCTGTAGTCCACGAACCATCCTCATTCCACCCCTCACACAATGAATGTGTGCTCAAGGAGAGCAGATTCATTTTAATATTTAATATGATGTATGGCAAAAACAATAATAAAAAAAAATATTTAATATGACCTTAAAGAAAGCAGATGAAGGTAGGTCCACTGCCTACCTCCAGAGGAAAACTCAAAATTCTCAAATATTCTAAGGCTTTGATCAGGGATACTAGAGAATCTCAAGTGACCAGTGAGCTTTTAGAAGCTAGAGTGTTTGGCACATGTGTATTTAAAAGAATTCAGTTGTAAACTCTCTTGTACAGGTGACCATCTCCCCTTGCACCCTTGGCTCCAGCAGCTGCGGGTGTGAGCCCCAGGAGGTGGCTGATGAGGCAACACCAGGATCTCCTCCTGTTGCCCACTGGCCCACTGGCTCCTGCAGTGGGCGAGGAGGCCAGCAGGGCTCCAGGCTCAGTGAAGCACCCCTCATGGGTTTACTTTCTGCAGGAGCTTGAGCTGGCAGAACCTCAAAAGGATTTTGCCCCCAGTGTGTTCTCTGATTTTCATATCTTTCTGGATTTCAAGGGTAATGTAATTTGAGGGTGTCTGATTTAATGAAAATAGCTCAGCGAAGTCTGGTTTGTGAGAGCTATTTGATGACTAAAAATGCTGAGATCCCTTTTTTTCCTCATGGTCTTCTGAGTTCATCTACTCCAAACCCTTACCCTGGCTGGAAGCTGGAGAGATACAACCCAAGTTATAGAGGAGCGTGGAGCTAAGGCATGGTGAGGAAGGGCATCTAATTTTTCAAAATCTTCCATGATTTTTTTTTTTTGTCACACCACTCAACATGAAAGATCTTAGTTCCCCAACCAGGGATCGAATCAGCATGCCCTGCAGTAGAAGCATGGAGTCTTAATCACCGGACCACCAAGGAAGTCCAGTTTCATGATTCATACGTCTATTTCACAGATGGGAATGCTGAGACTCAGAAAGATCCTTACAGTTTGTAGGTGAAAGAATAGAGCTATGAGTAGGATACACCTGACTCCAAAGACTGCCCTTCCCACTAGACCATATCACATCCTTGGGAAGCAAGCTACCCAGCCCCAGTTATCCCAGACAATACCTCATGCTTCCCCTGGTTCTGGCCTCTGATTCCTCATTCTAAAGCCCCATACCAGCAAGAATCTAGAAGGACCATCTCCCAGTTTCCAGCAAAACAGCTCTGATGTATATTACACTTTTAGCATTGAAAGTTTTCAATGTCCTGGGACTTCCCTGGTTGTCCAGTGGTTGAGACTCTGCCTTCCAATGCAGGGGGTACAGATTTGATCCCTGGTCAGGAAGCTAAGATCCCATGTGACTTGTTGCCAAAAATAAATAAATAATAAATAACATAAAACTGAAATGATGTTGTAACAAATTCAATAGAATCTTTTTAAATGGTTCACATCAAAAGAAATAAAATCTGAAAAAAAAATTTGCCACATCCTCAGCTACTGATCCTTGTGGCTTAGGGAGTAAGTGGTGTACACGCTGTGTACAGCAGTGCCATGAACATCTGATCGGGTCCCAGGAGGCCAGCCCTAACTGTGTCTGCCATTGCGGGGGCTGTGTCATGCCAAGCCTTGGGTTCCCTACCTGTAAAACAAGAAGACGGGACTGCTGATCTCAGAGAATTCACCCTACTGACAATCTGCCAGGGTACATCAATATAACCACCTTGGTGCCCTAGGACCATGCTGAACTATAAGACATGTCAAGACAGAACAAGAAGTGATAGAAAGCATTAGTCACTCAGTCATGTCCAACTCTTTGCGACCCCATGGACTATAGCCTGCCAGTCTCCTTTGTCCAAGGAATTCTCCAGGAAAGAATACTAGAATGGGTTGCCATTTCCTCCTCAAGAGGATTTTCCCAGCCCAGGGATAGAACCTGGGCCTCTTGCACTGCAGGTGGATTCTTTACCATCTGAGTCACCAGGGAAGCCCCAAGAGGACAGAGTGATCTAGATAAGAGAGAAGAGCTACCTGATACATCATTAGACATGGTGGGAATTCCAACCCATGGAATTTCTTTCCTGGAAAATATATACCCATCACTCTAGCTAGGAAGGACTTCCTTGGGATGACAAACCCAAACCTTTAGGGCTTTTTTTTAGCCTGGAAAGACACAGCTGAGAACAGACATGAGTCTCATGCAGAGTTCTAGCTGGGAGAGCCAGCCAGAGCAGCCTCCTTGACGGAGCTGCCAGCCTCCAGTAAGATAACATCTCTGAAAGCATTTTGTCAGCTGTTTGGTGCCAAGGCAAGGACAAGGGATTTGAATTGTGTACAGGAGCTGGAGTTCCTCTCTTGAGGCTTTAAGGATAAATAAAGGCAGCGTTCCTTGACATGGAAGGGTGCAAACCACTCAACGGATAAGAATATAGGCTGAGAAATACCACAGACTCCAAACAAAACTCTTAAGACATTTCATGAACATCTAAGGCTTTGAATTTAAAATCCAGAGACCCCTTCTGTGGCTTACCCCAACAAAGAACTCCTCTTCCTTTTTCTCATCATCAGTCTATAAACGCACCCCTGGTCTCATCCTCAGCACCATGATGGGCATGTCAGGGAAGTATCACCCTCATCTTCCAAGTGAAGAAACTGAGATTCAGAACAGTTACAAGAGTTGTCAAAGCCACACATGTAGCAAGCGGTATAGCCTCTGACTCAGGCAGAGGTCTAGGTCCTTTCTGGTATTAACTTAGCTCACCCCTGGGATTCATTCTCCTTTCATTTATGTGTTCATTCATTTAATAGAAAAGAAACAAACTAAACAGGAAACAGGAGGATGTTTTCTTTCCCATCTCCTGGCAAGATTGGGACATGTTCAACGAAAACAGTAACATTTTGTCTCTGTTCTAAAATCACCTCTGTCATCTCATTGTCTTCACTGATTCTCTTCACAGCTGACAAGTTCTTAAAGATCTGCCCGTCTCTTGGGCTGATCCCTTGCTTCTTCCCAGCTCCCTTCCTGGGTTCAAACTTCACTGACCTTTCAGTCCTAAATGTAACCAGCCAAGTATATGCTTTCTCAGGGCCTGTGTACAAGCCATTTCTCCCATGCACACGTGTCCACATCCTTCCCATCATTCAGGTCTGAGCTCAACGTCTTGTCCTGGCTTCTGCTTTCTGACCCTTCACACACCCTCAGCGCACACCAGCCCTGTCCGTCACAGTTCCCTTTACTTTCTTCATGGCACTTACCACTACCTAAGATTTTCTAATTTACCTTTACTTGTTTGCTGCCAGTCTCCCCCCACCCTCAGGAATGAGAACACAAGAAGAGTAAGGATCTCATGTGTCTTGTTCACCAGAGACACCTCCTGCCCTGTGTTTCACACATAACAAAGCTCGCAGTGAGTATTCATTGAATAAAATCGTTAATTACTGGTCAGAGTGTCAATATTTACTCCACTGCATCCAACTACACTGTTTATACCAGGGGGTCATTGTTATAAGCTGTATAGACAAGGGACCTACCTTTTGGTCCAGTGGTTAAAACTCTGCCTTCCAATTCAGGAGATGTGGGTTCCATCCCTGATCGGGGAGCTAGGATTCGACATGCCTTGAGGCCAAAAAACCAACACGTAAAATGGAAGCAATGCTGTAACGCATTCAGTAAAGTCTTTAAAAGTGATCTACATCAAAAAAAATTCTTTAAAAAAATATAGACGAGAAAATGGAAAGCCTTCTTTGCACTGAAATCAGATCGGTTCCAGTGAAATTTAACCTCTTCTAAGGAAAAGTTTCAACAACCGTCAGATCCACAAACACACACACACAGAGTATGAACCCCAATTAGAAGACTCCCTTTGTCCTTTTGTTTTGTTTATTTGTTTACACGCGGCATCAATTTATGAACAGTTGTTTCAGCTTCCAGGCTTGGGAAAAGTATCAGTAAGTTGAAGGCAGTGGACAGCACCTCTTCTGAGCTACCACGAAGCAAAAATCACAGACGGCTCACAGAGGGGGCTGTTGTCCAGTCAGAGCTAAGACTTCTACCTCAGGCTCAGAACTAGACCCACAGGTCTAGTTCATGCCACCCACAAAGCTGGCATGTTTTTAGCTCCAGAGCTTACTCTCTGCAGCCTTTTCCCTCATGATCCACTCGCTTTCCTCAGTTACTTCTCATCCTTATTTTTCCCTCTTCCCTTATCTGACATGCTCTGATGAAAGGAGCTGAAGAACTCATTCACACTAAGGTGTAAACGATATACATACATTTATATTCTTTTTCAGATTATTTTTCCCTTAGTTTATTACAAAATATTGAGTACATATAGTAGGTCCTTATTGGTTATCTCCTTTATGTTCAGTAGTGTGTATCTGTTCATTGTCGCGTTCTAGTTTATCCCTCCCTCCACTTTCCCCTTTGGTAATCATTAGTTTGTTTTCTATGTCTGTGAGTTTATTTGTTTTACAAATAAGTTCATTAGTATCTTTTTTTAGATTCCACATATAACCAACACCTTATGATATTTGTCTTTCTCTGTCTGGCTTATTTCACTTAGGATGATCATCTGAAATGGACATTACTATTTTCATTTTTCACAAGAGGAGAAAGTGAAGGCTCATAGACATAAACTAACTAACCTAAGTTCAAATAGGTGGGAAACAGTAGAGCCAGGATTCCTTCTGGTTCTGAAGATCTTGATTTTCCCTGTAGCTTCCTTCTTCACATTTGTAAGAGAGAGTAACCCACTGAGATATGAGCTTATAATTCCCAATATAACGTATCCACTTACATGTTTAACTTTCCAAGTTAGAAGTGAAGGTTCATGCTAAGTGCTGTGTCATTTGCTTGAGTGTTTTGGAGTGGCTCTCTTGATAGTCATTTCTTTTTTTTATAATATACAATGATAAAAAAAATAATGGTGTCGTGCTGGCTTCAGCAGCACATATACTAAAATTGGAACGATACAGAGAACATTAGCATGGCCCCTTGCGCAGGGGTGGATGACACACAAATTAGTGAAGCGTTCCATATTTTTTCCTCCAAAGAAGACATAAAATGGCTAACAATCACATGAAAAGATGCTCAACATCACTCATTATCAGAGAAATGCAAATCAAAACCACAATGAGGTACCATTTCACACCAGTCAGAATGGCTGCCATCCAAAAGTCTACAAGCAATAAATGCTGGAGAGGATGTGGAGAAAAGGGAACCTTATTACACTGTTGGTGGGAATGCAAACTAGTACAGCCACTATGGAGAACAGTGTGGAGATTCCTTAAAAAACTGGAAATAGAACTGCCACATGACCCAGCAATCCCACTGCTGGGCATACACACCGAGGAAACCAGAATTAAAAGAGCCACGTGTACCCCAGTGTTCATCGCCGCACTGTTTACAATAGCCAGGACATGGAAGCAACCTAGATGTCCATCAACAGACAAATGGATAAGAAAGCTATGGTACAAATACACAATGGAATATTACTCAGCCATTAGAAAGAATACATTTGAATCAGTTCTACTGAGGTGGATGAAACTGGAGCCTATTATACAGAGTGAAGTAAGCCAGACAAAAAACAATACAGTATACTAACGCATATATATGGATTTAGAAAGATGATAATGATAACCCTGTATGCGAGATAGCAAAAGAGACACAGATGTATAGAACAGTCTTTTGTACTCTATGGGAGAGGGAGAGGGCGAGGGTGGGATGATATGGGAGTATGGCATTGAAACATGTAAATTACCATATGTGAAATGACTCACCAACCCACGTTTGATGCATGATACAGGGTGCTCAGGGCTGGTGCACCGGGATGACCCAGGGGGATGGAATCGGGAGGGAGGTGGGAGGTGGGTTCTGGAAGGGGAACACATGTATACCCATGGTGGATTCATGTCAATGTATGGCAAAATCAGCACAATAATGTAAAGAAAAATGTCTTTCTTGAATTTGTTACAATAAATAAAAAAAAATAATGATGTAAATAATCAGTAATTTTAGCCTTACTTGTACGAGAATTTTCTCTTCCTTATTCACGATATTCATTTCTTAAAAGAACTATTTACTGAGCAGAGACTGAGTACCAGATGCTACTGTTGGAGGGAAACAGAAGTAAAGCCCAACAGCTTCACCTTCGAGGAGCTGACATTCCAGCAGGAGAAGGAGAATAAGGAAAACGCAGACTATGTCAGGAAACACTGTTGTCTGAAATGAAGCAGGGGGAGAACATGGAATGCCAGGGTCCAGGCTGCAATTCTAATTCCTCTGCTTGGAGGAGGTGTCACCATGGTATCTGAGGTGGAGCTGGAGGTGAGGGAGCGATGCAGGGTGGCTGTCTGGGGAAGGCTCATTCTCGGGGTGGGGAACACAAGGACAAAGTTTCTGAGATGGAGTGTGTCACAAAGACAAGTGAACTTTAAGAAAAATACCAGTCTGATAAGTTGCTTGTGTATTGTAAATGCAAAAAAATAAAAATAAAAAAGGAGGTGAAAAAGTCTTTAAATGTATCTCCTACAATGGAACCAGGATCAGTGGTTGCCACTGGAGAGGGGGTAGGCACTGCTGGGAGGGTGGGGGAGCTCCCTAGGCTGTGGGTTTCTTTGTGGACCAGGCGGGGATTAAATGCTTGCAGTCAATTGCTGTCCACCTGCAATCTGGGTTCTTCACTCCGTGAAGTTATACCTCCATTTTTTCAATTTATTTATTATTATTTTTTTATATTTAATTAGCTTTACAATGTCTTGAGAGTCCCTTGGATAGCAAGGAGATCAAACCAGTCAACCCTAAAGGAAATCAACCCTGAATATGCATTGGAAGAACTGGTGCTGAAGCTCCAATACTTTGGCCACCTGATGAGAAAAATCAACTCACTAAAAAAGACTCTGGGGCTGGGAAAGATTGAGGGCCAGAGGAGAAGGCGGGGTGGGGATATAGGATGAGATGGTTGGATGGCATCACCGACTCAACGGACATGAGTTTGAGCACAGGAGATGGTGAAGGAGAGGGAAGCCTGGCGTGCTACAGTCCATGGGGTCGCAAAGAATGGGACACAACTGAACAACGACAGCAATGTTGTGTTAGTCTCTGCTGTACAGTGAAGTGAACCAGCTCTTTGTGTACGTATATCTCCTTCCTCTTGGACCCCCCTCCCATCCCCTCCTCATCCTACCCCTCTAGGTCATCACAGAGTGCTGAGCTGAGCTCCCTGGGCTATAGAGCTGCTTCCTGCTGGCTATCTGTTAACACCTGGTAGTGTATCCATGTCAATTTATCCCACCTCCTCCCCACCCCATGTTCACACATCCCTTCTTCTGTCTGCATCTCTATTCCCGAGCAGTCACAGGCTCAGCTATGCATTTTTTCTAGAGTCCACATATATGCATTAATGTACGGTTTGTTTTTCTCTTTCTGACTTACATCACTCTATACGACAGACTCAAAATCCATACACGTCTCTCAATATTTTTAAATTTAAAAGCAGAGAGGAGTTCTCGTTTTTCACTCGTCTCTGAAGTTACTTCTATTCAAGCTGCATGACATCAGGATCTTTAGTGCACATTGCAGGATTTCTCCTTTGCCATCCTGGCTCCAGAACTGCTCAGAAAAGGGGCAGCTTCACAAGAACAGGGTTCAAGTCCTTGCTCTACCATTTGGGGAGACCGGATAATTTTCTCTGGAACTGAATTTCTAAACTATGAATCAGGGGCTGGGGGTATCATCCACATTACTGGGATTGGGGAGACCGACTCTTGCAGGGAAAAGTCAGTTCTGACTCCATATTGGAACTGTCTCTTTGACTTGCTTTCCTGTTTGTTTTATTGTTACAATCTTACATAAAGGCCTGCCTCAGAGAAGCTTGCCCCTCTGCCTGTTAAACTCAAGTGCCTTTGTTCAGAACCCTGTCTACCTGAGGGTGGCAGGAAGAAATTAACACATCCTCCTTCCTGAGGCTTGCCATTTTAGGAGATATTTGCAAGACTAATTGCCTTTTTTCCTTTGTTTCCTCACCTTCCCCCATCTCTGATCCATAAAAGAACCTGGCATCCAGATTCTGACAAGATGGTTATTTATTCGGTTTTCTGAATGAAGCCGTATTCCTTGCCTCAACATCTCATCTCTTGGATTCACTGGTTTGCTATTGTTGTTGTTCAGTCACTGTCCAACTCTTTGAGACCCCATAGACTGTAGCATGCCAGGCTTCCCTGTTCTTCATTGTCTCCCGGAGTTTGCTCTAACTCATGTCCATTGAGTTGGTGATGCCATCCAACCATCTCATCCTCTGCCGCCCTCTTCTCCTCCTGCCTTCACTCTTTCCTAACATCAGGGTCTTTTCCAATAAGTCAACCTTTTGAATCAGGTGTCCAAAGTATTGAAGCTTCAGCTTCAGTCCTTCCAATGAATATTCAGGGTTGATCTCCTTTAGGATTGACTGGTTGGATCTCCTGGCAGTCCAAAGGACTCTCAAGAGTCATCTCCAACACCACAGTTCAAAAGCATCATTTTTTCAGCACCTAGCCTTCTTTGTGGTCCAACTTTCACATCTGTACATGACTACTGGAAAAACCATAGCTTTAACTAAATGGACCTTTGTCGGCAAAGGGATGTCTCTACGTTTTAATATGCTGCTTAAGTTTGTCATAGTTTTTCTTTCAAGGAGCAAGTATCTTGTAATTTCATGACTGCAGTCACCATCTACAGTGATTTTGGAGCCCGAGAAAATAAAATCTGCCATTGTTTCCATGCCTTCCCCCATCTATTTGCCATGAAGTGATGGGACCGGGAGCTGTGATCTTAGTTTTTTTAAGCCAGTTTTTTATGTGAGATCTTAGATTCCTGACCAGGGATTGAACCCGAACTACCTACATTGGAAGATGAAGTCTTAACCACCAGACCACCAGGGAAGTCCCTTAATTGTTATTTTAAAACTAAAGAACAAATCAAGAAAATCATGATTCTTGCATGAGAATTATGGGAAATAACTTTGGGGAATAAAGGGAGGAAGTGTAAAAACTATAGTCTATCCCAGGAGTTGAATACACTAAGGCCACCAAAGAGCAAAGAGTGTGTATCGTTCAACCAAACACTGAGTGAATTGAGCTGGACGTATTTAGCTCTCAAGCTCTGTGTCCTTCTATGTTATTACTGTTGCATCATTCAGAATAGTTTCAGCTGCTGGGAAGAAAGGGGATTATGATCACATATAAGAATGCTGCCCTGATCCATTCATTCAAAAAAGCACTTATCAGACACTTTTACTTTGACTTCAGTTTATTCCAAGCACTGTACTTGACCCTGGAGAAAGTTCCAGGGCCAAGGAAGCCACGATTTCCTTATTAATTCCAAAATTGAGAAAAATAGGTGGAGATGAAGGTTAAATATCTTGGTCTTTAAATGACTACAATTATGGTAGCATTTCCAAAACACACCTATTAAAAAGGCAGTTTTATAGGAGGGAGACACACACTTATAAAGTAGTTGATAAACAGAACGTCAGTTTATGCTATTACATATTTATAAAATGAGTCCCGACCTGCTGTGGAGAGACAAGTAATTGGAGAGGAACTCCCTCCGCTCGGATCCCAGCGCAAGCTGTTAACAGCAGCCCAGCGTTTAGAGGCTCTTGACTCGCCCCGGGAACATGTTGTAAAGTGCATTTTCCTTATTTATTTAATAAAAGCAATTCTTGCTCATTACTCCTCTTATTATCATTGGTAACAATAATAACAGGGTGTTTGAACATGTTACTTTTTCTCGGGGATTGGCCGGAAGGGCAGGTTTATTACTCATCTAATGGTGAGCCTGGGGTGGGGAAGATGCTGCCGGAAGGGCAGCGGGCCATGGAGGTGGGAAGTGTGTGACCAGCTGCACTGTTACTCGGCATCACGATGCTGAGATGGTCCCTCTGGTTCCTCGGTCACTGTCTGGAGGCTGTCAAACATCACACGAGGAGCAGGCTCCAAAACTGTCTGTGATCTTGGCTTTGGAAGCCAGTCGTTAGTACCATGGAGACAGGACCCCAGGTGCGCTCTGTGACATACAAGCCCCATGGTGGCCTCCTCCATTAGACCCTTGAAGAGATGGGTTAACAGGAACAGTCACAACATGTAAAGAAGAGTGCTTTGTTTCTTTAATCACAAAGTCATGTCTGATTCTCATGTGGCCCCATGGACTGTAGCCCACTAGGCTCCTCTCTGTCCATGGAGTTTTCCAAGCAAGAATATTGGAGTAGGTTGCCATTTCCTTCTTCACGGGATCTTCCCAACCCAGAAATCGAACCTGGGTCTCCTCCTTTGGCAGGTGGATTCTTTACCACTGTGTCACCTGGGAAGCCCTCATAGAGGGTTGTTGCTATTTTTCAGTCACTAATTGTGTCCGACTCTTTGTGACCCCATGGACTGCAGCACGCCAGCCTTCCCTGTCCTTCACTATCTCCCAAAGTTTGCTCAAACTCTTGCCCATTGAGTCGGTGATGCCATCCAACCATCTCATCCTCTGTTGCCCCCTTCTCCTCCTGCCCTCAATCTTTCCCAGCATGAGTCTTTTCTAGTGAGTCAGCTCTTTGCATCAGGTGGTCAAAGTATTAGAGCTTCAGCTTCAGCATCAGTCCTTCCAATCAATATTCAGTATTGATTTCCTTTAGAATTGACTGGTTTGATCTCCAAGGGACTCAAGAGTCTTCTCCAGCACCACAGTTCAAAAGCATCAGTTCTTTGGCACTCAGCCTTCTTTATGGTCCAACTCTCACATCCATACATGACTACTGGAAAAACCATAGCTTTGACTAGATGGACCCTTGTCAGCAAAGTGATGTCTCTGCTTTTTTTTTTTTTTATTAGTTTTGCCAAACAATGACATGATATCACCATGGGTTTACATATGCTCCCCCCCCAGAACCCCCCTCCCTCCTCCCTCCCCCCGGGAAATTAATATGCTGTCTAGGTTTGTCACAGCGTTCCTTCCAAGGAGTGAGTGTCTTTTAATTTCTTAAAAAGATACATTTTTTTTAAAAAAGGCAAATTTCTTTAAAAGATGAAGAAGATGGAGCCTCTTACTTTGGATACTATTACCCGAAATACAAGAGTGGCGAAAACCATCCGATGCGGAAGCCAACTTCGTCCTCGTAGGAGCAGGGGTGGAGATGTTCTGCCTAGTGTGAACTTAACAGTTAGCAGTTTCATCAGGTTCCAGAGGCTGGGACGGGCTCACCCACCTGCGTTCTCATCTGCACCAGGTATCTCGACTTCCTGTCCACCACAGGTGCAGTTCTCCAGGCCTATCAAGCAACTGGACACCAGGAAAGCAGGCTCCAGCATGGACTGGGGTTTCACATTCGCTCTTTCACTTTCTAGAAGTGGAACTTTTGAGAAGTTACTCGAACATTCTGAACAAAATTTTCCTTATCTGGAGAGCATAAACCATAACACCAAGCCTGCAGGTCCATGATGTGACTGGTGCAAACTCTGTCAAAACCCAGCAGACACTGCACTTAATTAAAGGAAGTCATTCAATGGCTACGGCGAAGAGTTCTCCTGGTAAGTGTCATTTTGCACTTGAAAACACGTGGGTTATTTTCAAATATCTTTTGATATTGATTTCTAACATAATTCCACAGTGATAAGAGATTAGACTCTGTGTGATTTCAGTACCTTTAGACCATGAAATTTTTGTACCTTCTTTTATGTCTCTGGATATGTTCTAGTGGCTCCAGATTTATAGTCTCTGGGAACTTGAACTTGTATCCTGTTGTTGTGTGAAAATTATATAAATCTCTATATTGAATTGGTTCATACTGCTTTTCAAGTCTATGGTATCCCTCTACTTCTCTGTCTATTCATTCTATTAATTTTTGAGAATTTGATATATCGAAACTCCAACTAAAACTTCCGACTCACTGGAAAAGACCCTGATGCTGGGAAAGATTGAGGGCCAGAGGAGAAGTGGGCAACAGAGGATGAGATGATTGGCTGGCATCACTGACTCAATGGACATGAGTTTGAGCAAGCTCCGGGAGATAATGAAGGACAGGGAAGCCCGGTGTGCTGCGGTCCATGGGGCTGCAAAGAGTAGGACGTGACTTAGCGTCTGAACAACAACAACAAAATAATAGTAACATATTGTGGAACTATGTGTAACTTTGCATTTTTTAAGTTTCATTTAACTGTTATCATACTTTCATAATTAAAAAGTAAAAAAAGAAAGAAAACTAATAATTAAAGGAAGCCATTTCTACATCACCCTACTACATCCCTGTTCCATTCTTGTCACAATCCAGCCCACATGGGGCTGTGGCTCCCAGGCTCCTATCTACTACTGAAAGTCGGAGAAACTCTCCTTTCCATAGTTCGGAAAAAGTCAGAATAAGGATAGAGAATTGGAACATGTTCATTTATTTCCTCCCAAGGAACTGAAAGCTCAGTAATCAAAACATTGCTTCACTGGTGTTTAAAAACTGCACCGTGGGCAGTTGTACATGGAGAAATTGAGGTTTGCAGGAGTCATGGGAATTGCTGAAGTTCACATACTAAGCCAGAGCAGTTATCCAGTGAGTCCCAAGGTTGTCTGTCTTCCTCTTAGGGCTCTGTTCACTCTTACTGTGTTCGTGAACAAGGAAATCCTTTTTGCAGTATGAGGAAAATGAACTGGAAGCAGTACTGATTAAGTAGAGCTTCTTACAAGGCACTTTCACAAAACTATCTCCCGAATTTTGTGCAATAGGTATTACCGTTAGCATTCACAAATGAAACCGAAATTCTGTGATGCTACCGAACCTGTTCAGCCTCATGGTACCCAAATAAGCAGAACTCAGCTGGGTGTGGCCCCAAACAGCCATTCCCTAATTATACATTTTTATTATTCTTAAGCATGCAACGTGAAAACTATACAAGTATTTTTCAGAAAGTATACTTTCCCACCTTCCATCCCTCACCACCTGCCTCCTGCATCTTTTCTCCCAGTCTACCCACTTTCTATTTTTCAAATCCTTGCTCCACTGTGAAGCCTGTCTTGATCAGTACCTTTCATTTCGATCCAGGGAATCCTGATTCTTCACCTCCTCTACCTGTTCCTGACACTCATCAGAGAGCATGAGATGTGAGGCATGAACTTGTAGATTTCTGTTTTATCACATGATGTTAAAACCTAATCCTCTATGAAGGATAACCTGAGGTTCATCAGCCTTGATGGAGAAGGAAATGGCAGCCCACTCCAGTATTCTTGCCTGGAGAATCCTGGGGCTGGAGGAGCCTGGTGGGCTGCTGTCCATAGGGTCCTACAGAGTTGGACATGACTGAGGAGACTTAGCATGCATGCATGCATAGAAGGAAATGGCAGCCCACTCCAGTATTCTTGCCTGGAGAATCCCAGGGACGGAGGAGCCTGGTGGGCTGCCGTCTATGGGGTCACACAGTGTTGGGCACGACTGAAGTGACTTAGCAGCAGCGGCAACAGCAACCTTGAAGCTTGAGTGGTTGGGGAGTCCTCTCTAGGAAAGAAAAAAAAAATTACAGAGCCTTAGCAGAAGCCCGTGCAAGTGGGGGGGCAGGGGGTGGTACTAAAGTTCACAATCCACAGCCTCTTTGTAGTCCATCTCCAGGTAAGATACAGTTCCCTCTGGCTACCCTCTGAGGAGTCTACTTTGAACCAAAGGCTGAATTTGGAGGCTTAGCCCACCAAACATTCACAACACAGTCAAGAATGTGTGACATTTCCGTTTTATAATTCAGCTCTTCTCATTCATTGTTTTCCACTCAAGCCGGTTTCTTAACCTTAGGGGTCCAGCTTGCTATTTCTTGGTGGGACCATCCATCAAACCCAACACCATTCTGAGTTCATTAATCGTCTATGAATGTGTTGATATTTGAACAGACAAATGAATAAAAAGTACATGTTCAACAGAGACTTGTTGAATTTATAGCAGAAAATTTAATGATTATAATAATTACCATCACTGAGTGTCTGTTATGATCCAGTGAGAATTATTATCTCAGATTTATAGCTGAGAAAATCGAGGTTCTTATGTGGTAAGTTGCTCACCCAAGGTCAGACAGGAAGTGGCAGAACCAGATCCAATTAGTCCTAAAGCCTAGTTCTTTCCACCACGTGCTACAACTCAAAAGTCAGAACCAAGATGCTTCAGCCATGGGAACTGTCTGCCCTTGCTGGTACCTGTTCATCCTGTCTGCCTCACCTGTCAGTGAGGAGGTGACGAGAGACCCCTTCTTGCTTTTACTCACTTTTTCTTCTCCTGCCTCCCCTGTACCCACAGTTCCTTGGACATGCTTGGCCTACGCAACATACAAGTCACATGAACTTAAACAGTGCAAAATTCTCTTAGTGGGTCTGTGGTAGGAAGTAGAATTCAATAAAACTCAGCTTGGCAAACAGAGTGAGCATGCCAAGGAGATCAGGGTGCTGACGACTAAACTTGGGAACCAGCACCTGGGCCACAGGAGATGGGAGGAGATGAGCAAGAACCTCTGGGGCTTTTGCCTGGTGCCCCAGACTGCTCTGCAGATAAAGCCATCAGAAAGATGCTCTTTGCGGTCTCTTTGGACCAAACAGACTCTGTGATCATAGGGGAATGTGAGGGTGCATGCCAGATTCCCACCAAGCACTGAGAAGGAGGAGATCTCTCTTAGGCAATTTTTATGGGATGAGAATGTGCTGGTGCTTTTAAGAGGTTTCAAGAGCCGGAGGCAAAAGATGCTCTGATAACTTTGGAATGAGATGCTCAAAGGCTCTCACCTCCATTATCTCATTGAAGTCTCTCTTATCCTTTAGCGCTGGAAGGGAGGCAGTCCTAGGCATTCCCATTTCAGAGAGGGGAACTTGGAAGCCCAAGATGGGAAAGCCCAGAAGTTCACTGTGTTTATTCTATGTTTGGCTTGGCATGGGATGGCCCTGAATATGAAAAGCTTCTAGAAGACAGGACAAACTAGAGTCTTTCCTTTTCATTATAGTCTAGTTCAATCTAGCATTTTGGTATTTGTTGTTATTTAGTCACTCAGTTGTGTCTGACTCTTTCGAGACCCCATGGACTGCAGCCCACCAGGCTCCTCTGTCCGTGGGATTTCCCAGGCAAGAATACTGGAGTGGGTTGCCATTTCCTCCTCCAGGGGATCTTCCCAATCCAGGGACAGAACCTGCATCTCCTTAATTGGCAGACAGATTCTTTACTGCTGAGCCGCCTGGAAAGCCACATTATAGTATGCTGCTGCTGCTAAGTCACTTCAGTCGTGTCCGACTCTGTGCGACCCCATAGACGGCAGCCCACCCAGGCTCCTCTGTCCCTGGGATTCTCCAGGCAAGAATACTGGAGTGGGCTGCCAGTTCCTTCTCCAGTGCATGCATGCCTGCTAAGTCGCTTCAGTTGTGTCCGACTCTGTGCGACCCTATGGACAACAGCCCACCAGGCTTCCTCTGTCCATGGGATTCTCCAGGCAAGAACACTGGAGTGGGTTTCCATTTCCTTCTCCAACATTATAGTATAGTTCAATCTGTTTAAAAATGCTGTCTGGGAACTTCTCTGGCAGGCCAGCAGTTAAGACTCCATGCTTCCCTTGCAGGGGGCATGGGTTCAATCCCTAGTCAGGAAACTAAGATCCCACACGTCTAGATGGACAGTCAAAAAGTAGGAAAAAGAAAGCAATGTTGCCTGATGCTGAGAAAGGTGGTTATAATGAGGATGGTGACAATGATGGTGACGCTGAGAGTGGCCATCACCTGAACTCATTCAGAAATCAGAGCACCAAGAACACCGGGATAGCTGGCCTGCTCCCAGTCCCCTTTGTACTGAGACACAGAGACCTGGCAGAGTCCTCCCAGACTGGTGACAAACAACTCTTGACATGAGCTGCAAAAAACAAAGGTTGAGCAGGGCAAGGAGACTGTAATTACGCAGCTCTATTGTGCATAGCCAGGTCTATGGTCTATGGTCCTGCAACTCCAGGTGGTCTGTTTTGCTTTTTAGATTTTTGTTTGAAGATTCATGGCCTGAAGCTCTGCGGTCACTTTGTGACCGTGAGGGGGAAATCCTAAGGGCAAAAGTCAACATGCTTAGACCAGCAGAGAGGGCTTCCTTGGCGGTTCAGACTGTAGGAGAATTCACCTGCCAGTGCGGGAGACCCTGGTCCGACCCCTGGGTCAGAAAGATCCCCTGGAGAAAGAAACGGCACCACACTCCAGCATTCTTTCCTGGACAGAGGAGCCTGGCAGGCTACAGTCCATGGGGTCGCAAAGAGCTGGGCACGACTGAGCTTGCATGCACACACACACACAACACCCCCCCCAAACACACACAAGGTGGCAGAGCAGAAAGATGGAAAGAAGCTGGCTCTCTGATGATACTGGGCCGTCAGACTGCCCAACTGCAGAAACAGGCTCAGGACTCCTCATCGTGTGATGATAAATGTCCTCTTTGCTTACACCTCTTGAGGCAAGGCCTCCATCCTTGCTGTACTAACTATTTCAAGCAGTACACCACCTCTGCAGAGAAAGAGCTACATGACAAAGGGGACAATAAAGCCACGAAGTGTGCATGGGGCGGGGGGGGGGGGGGGGGAAGGGAGGCCAATGGTTACAAGTTAGAGAGGGAAAGGGAGCAGTGAGACAGAGGGGGAGGGTCACTGGGGGTGGGACAGAATTAGGGCCTGTGTCCCGCAAGTCCACGGAATGGGAGGATCCCGAAGAAGTACACAGGAGTGGATTGAAATCAATGACAGTAGAAGAAGGCAGAAGTCTATGGGAAGAGGAGGGTGGGGTGGGTAGGGGAAATCATTCTTTGTCGGTTGACTATCTGTATGATGGATAGCTACCCCATAGAAGCCAGGATGACCCAGGTGTCCAGGACTCAGGAAGCTCTGATCCTCAGGATGAGAAAGAAGTGTCATCGTGTAGATATGAACTCCCCACGCCCAGGGCCTCCAGGGCAGAGGCTCTGCAGAATGCTGCCCATTGTCAGACCAGGAGCCTAGACACCTGGTCCGGACCTATCTTCCGTAGACAGAAAAGGCAACACAGAGCTGTGTTTATCGCCTGTAACTCCTAGGAAGTCACTTTGTTGCTTTCTTGTTTCCAGTGCCTGCAGCTCCCCAGGTCTCTCCTCCCTCCCACTTTCTTCCTTCCTCCTTTGTGCTTCCTGCCTTTGATCAGAGGGTTCCCTCTACCCTGGTGTCCTTCCTCCCCATCCCATCTCTACTTGTTAAAGTTTCTCTTCCTGTCCTTCAGGGCCACCACCTCCTCCAGGAAGCCGTCCCCAGTTCTCCCATGTGCAAGTTATCCTGGGCACTTAGGTACCCCCATTTCACCTGGCTTGAAACTTTGTTCTAAGCTCGAAGGGGATGTGTCTGGGGGCATCTGTGGTCTCCTGGGAGACAAGAGCACAAACCCAGAAGGTAATTCACCTGCACAAGTAAACATAGGACCTACACAGTCTGCCCCAAGTGTGAGCAGAATGTGGGTGACCCATGCCCTCCACCCACCTTCAAAATCACCCCTCCCCCTTGCCTTCTCAGATGATCTCCAGGGCAGATGACCTTGGCAAAGCAGGATGTACACCACTCACCTTCCCAACTCTGGAGGGTAGGTGACCTCACCGGCCCCTAGATAAAGGTCCACTTCCTTTGGGGCCACCTCTCTCCTCGGCTGCCCTCTCCTGGGCTCCAGGCCCAACGTCTAGGCTCTCTGTTTCTTCTTATCGCCCTCCGCCTTTATCTGACACTGTTTCTTTCTCTGTCTGCCCACCTCTCTCAGACGCTGTCCTTGTCCTTTCCCACCCCTCCTCCTCACACCTTCAGCCTCCTGGACTGGAAGGATCTTCCTAGCAAAGCAAGTTGGCTTCCAGTGCATGAGGGGAGCTGGGATGAAGACCCAAAGGACAGGGGGCTTCAGGGTCTGAAACCGACCAGCAGAAACTTAAACCATGTTTACCAGACCTGACCAGACCTTGGAGCAAAGTCACTGGGCAGGGTCCCAGAAGCTGAGGACCGAGATGCACACTGTGGCCTCACTAGCATCTTAGACGGTGACCTAAACAGTTCTGATTGCACACCCTGATCAGTTTTTAGAATTGAGCAGTGGTTAAACTAACACAACGTTGTGAAGTGACTATATTCCAATAAAGATTAATTTAGAAAACTGAGCAGCGGCCTCAATCTAAGTATATCAGAGTTCATTCTCTTAGACATGTCTGACTCTTTGCAACCCCATGGACCGTAACACGCCAGGCTTTCCTGTGCATCACCAACTCCCAGAGCTTGCTCAAACTCATGTCCATCAAGTCAGTGATGCCATCCAACCATCTCATCCTCTGTCGTCCCCTTTTCCTCCCACCTTCAACATTTCCCAGCATCAGGGTCTTTTCCAGTGAGTCAGTTCTTTGCATCAAGTGGCCAAAGTATTGTAGTTTCCGCTTCAGCATCAGTCCCTCCAATAATATTCAGGACTGATTTCCTTTAGGATTGACTGGTTTGATCCCCTTGCAGTCCAAGGAACTCTCAAGAGTCTTCTCCAACACCACATTTCTAAAGCATCAGTTCTTCTGTGCTCAGCCTTCTTTATGGTCCAACTCACACACCCATACATGACTACTGGAAAAACCATAGCTTTGACTAGAAGGACCTTTGTTGGCAAAGTATTGTCTCTCTTTTTAATATGCTATCTAGGTTTGTCATAGCTTTTCTTCTAAGGAGCAAGCATCTTTTAATTTCATGGCTGCAGTCACCATCTGCAGTGATTTTGGAGCCCAAGAAAATAAAGTCTGTCACTGTTTCCACTGTTTCCCCATCTATTTGCCATGAAGTGATGGGACCGGATGCCACGATATTAGTTTTTTGATTGTTGAGTTTTAAGTCAGCTTTTTCACTCTACTCTTTCATCTTCATAAGTGGCTCTTTATTTCCTCTTCGCTTTCTGCCATAAGAGTGGTGTCATCTGCATATCTGAGGTTATTGATATTTTCCCAGCAGTCTTGATTCCAGCTTGTGCTTCATCCAGCTTGGCATTTTGCATGTACTCTGCATGTAATTTAAATAAGCAGGGTGACAATATACAGCCTTGACATACTCCTTTCCTTATTTGGAACCAGTGTATCTACCTACTTCTATATACTTCTAATACTTTGGCCACCTGATGCAAAGAGCCGACTCATTGGAAAAGACTCTGATGCTAGGAAAGATTGAAGACAGGAGGAAAAGGAGACAAAAAAGGATAAGATGGTTGGATGGCATCACTGACTCAATGGACATGAGTTTGAGCAAATTCTGGGAGATAGTGAAGGTCAGAGAAAACTGGTGTCCTGCAGTCCATGGGGCTGCAAAGAATTGGATAAGACTGAGCAACTGAACAACGTTTCCCCTGTTATTAACATTTTCCATAGTAGTGGAATTTATGAACTAATGCTGATTTCATTATGATTATTTTAAAGCCCCTGTGTTACTGTGCTTTGTTTTGTTGGGTTTTTTGGTCCTACTGTGTGTGGCATACAGCACACACTTAGTTCCCTGACCAGGGAGTGAACCTACACCCCATGCAGTGGAAGGTCAGACTCCTAACCCTGGACCACCAGGGACTTTCTCCACAATGGTATTTTTTTTAATGAATAGAAGTTTATTATTTTTCTTCCTAACCCCATGCCTCTGGCATATGCCCTGTGTCCAGTGCCCCCAGTGGTGACCACTGCTTTAGGAGGTCCCCTCTTAGTCCCCTCGCTCATCAGATAGCTCAGAAATGAGGCTGAGAGGGGACACCAGATGAAGGGAGGTAAAGAGTGTGAGCGCTGAGCAGATATGCAGAGATGGAGTGACTGCTGGCACCAAGGATCAGTCCAGAAAGCATCTTGGAAGCTGGGTTTAGCCGGGGAGGTCAGAGACCACTTGAGAGAAGGGTCTGGCACTTCCAGGGTGGAGAGCAACCCCGGTGCAGACCCCAGGGGAGGCAGGAGTGGAGGCAGAGGGGGTGGCAGTGAGGTGGAATAATCTGTTTTGCATGAGGACCATGGCCTGGCAGGTGACACAGAGCTGGTCTGAGTCAGGGCAGTGGGTGGTGGACTCCAGGCCTGGGTCTTGGGTACTTTCTTCTCCAAGAGCCTGTCTGCATTTTTTTGAGCCCAAGGTTCTATCTCTTCTGCTGAACTCTGTGTGTCCTGAGCTGTGTTGTGCTGTGCTTAGTCGCTTCAGTTGTGTCCAACTCTTTGCGACCCCATGGACTGCAGCCCGCCAGGCTCCTCTGTCCGTGGGATTTCCCAGGCAAGAATACTGGAGTGGGTTGCCATTTCCTCCTCCAGGGATCTTCCCAACCCAGGAATTGAACCAGCATCTCTTGCATTGGCAGGTGGGTTCTTTGCCACTGCACCATGTGGGAAGGCCCTGTGTGTCCTGGTTCCCCGTTAAAACAGTGGGGTTTTCCTTGACCCTTGGGAGTCCATTTTGGTTAGCCAAAATGTTTGTTCTGGTTTTCTATAACAGCTTACAGAAGAACTTGAACAAATGTTTTGACCAACCCAATATCTGGAGGACAGCCACAATCTTGGAGAAGAAAATTGTAGCAAGACCCCCTACCCTTCTCTTCAGGCCATGAGATAAGAGCTGTCTGGGGAAATCAAGGTTTTTTCTGGCATGTATACACAGAATGCACCCACGACGTATAGTACTCACCCACTCACTGCTGGCTTCTGTTCACATTCTGATTCCCAGGTTTTCCGTGACTATAGATTGGAGGAGGTCCAGAAGCAGAGCTCCTGGGGTCCCCTGCAGCTGGACAGACATGAGCCCATGGACTTGTGCCCAGTGGCCCAGCACCCTGGCCATCACATAGGCCTGGGGTGTAGAAATGGGCACAAACCAAGATCACAGACAGGTAGGAATGTAAGGATGACTGATGTGGTGCCAAAACGACTTCATCATCTGTGCGCATCCCTGGAGGTGGGACTAGGTCCCTTCCCTCTGCATTTCCATGTCCAGCTCAGGGGCGGATGTGCAGTCCGAGAGTCAGATAATTTGTCCATCCAAACGCGCTTCCCTCATTCACTGTAGAACCAGGAAAGGCCTGGGGACCCTGAGCCTTGGGTCTTGCTATTCCTTTCATAGTACCAAGTTATCAAATTGCTTCTTGACCTTGATGTGGCTGCATTTTGGTTCTGCCAGCCACCTTGCTCCTCCACCCCAAGTACACCCACACCAGTTCCTCTGCTGGTTCACCCGGGCTAAAGAGCAGAGGCGGCTCACAGAGACAGCTGTGACCACAGGGCCACTGAACACCCAGACTGGTTAGCTTCAACCAGGCTCAGCCCTGGCTCTCGGCAGCCTCCTTGGAGAAGGGAAGGTGCATGTGGGGACAGACAGTGGTGCTCAAACCCTTAACGCTCAGTGGGGCCACAGTGCCTGGAGGATAAAAATCCAAAGTCGTTAGCATCAAGTTAGTCCTCCATCATTTTTCTGGAGCCTTCTGTCTCTCTGTTACCAACTTCTACACTCTCACTCTAATCCTGACTCTACTCACCCAGTTCCCCAGGCATCCATGGCTCAGTCACATTTAATGTCTGCCATTTCTTATACGGGGCTTCCCTGGTTGCCTCAGATAGTAAAGACTCTGCTTGCAATGCAGGAGACCTAGGTTCGATCCCTGGGTCAGGAAGATCCCCTGGAGAAAGAAATGGACACCCACTCCAGTATTCTTGTCTGGAGAATTCCAAATGGACAGAAGAGCCTGGCGGGCTACAGTTCATGGGGTTGCAGAGACTTTCACTCCTTATACGTATCCTTTGTCCACCATTTCCACCGGCATAAACAGAGGGCTGGTCCAATGAATGTTTAAAACTGCTTCTTCTCTGGAAGGGTCTCCCTGCAGCAGGCCAGGACTCTGGTTTGGGGAGCTGTTCTGTCAGACAGGGCTTGGGGCACCGTCTCCCCACTGTCTTACCTCATCCCTCTTCAGGATTTCTCCAGAGACGCACCCAGGGGGCCCCAGAAAGTCGCAGAGCCCAGAGGCTCAGCACAGCTGGTCCCCAGCGGCGGCCTCTTCCAGGATCTATCCTTCACGCCTCCCCTCCGACATTTCCTCCGCGCCTCACGCAACTACACATGCACTGGGATCCTCAGATGGAAGGCTCTTGGCAGCTCCAAGGGTTCCCCAGGCTGCTGCTCTTCCTCTGGACTCCTGAGTGCTGGTGACCATCACCCTGATGCAGCCATGACCCTTGGGCTTGCCAGAATCATCCAATTCATTTTCCTCTTATCCTTCAAAGTTGGGTGGGGCACATGGGCTTCTGGGAAGCCCCGGGACTACCCAGCATCCCATGTGACACTCAGCCAAGAGCAAGGAAGTAGCGTGGGATTAAGTGCTCCCTGCTTTCCTAAAAAGGGCCAAGCTCATGCCCATGGACCACACAGCTTTCCGCCCATCACCCCTCATCAAAGTCCTGCAACATCTCTGCCATTCTAAGGAAGAAATGGGCTCCAGTGACATAAAATCATGAAAGATCTCAAGCTTTCCTCGTGGCTCAGTGGGAAAGAATCCACTTGCCAAGCAGGAAACGTGGGTTCGATCCCTGAGTTGGGAAGACTCCCTGGAGAAGGAAGTGGCAACCCATGGCAGTGTTCTTGCCTGGGAAATCCCACGAACACATGAGCCTGCAGGAGGTGAGGGGGGCAGCTACAGTCCATGGGGTCGCAGAGTTGGACACAACTGAGCACAGCACACACGTGAGGGATCTCAGACCCGTTCTGTCCGGTTTGGGAGCACTAGGTGGTTCTTATCCTGCAGCTGACTTTCCCGAGTTTATTGAATATTAAAATCCACGCACCACCTGGACAAGGCTGGAGGGAAACTGGCTCCTCATGGAGAGCTGGCCACGAGCAAGTCTGAGCGGTTGTTCTCCAGGAAAACTTTTAAAAATCACAGGAATTGCTGCAGAATCTGAGCGCCGTGTGTGTGCAGTATCTTCTCCGCTTTGAAAACCAACCCAGAGTCATAAATTAGCAACACTGGGAGGGGTCTTAAGACCACTGCCTGAGTTCTGGCTCTGTGTGAGGAAGCCTGAACCCACAGGGAGGTAGGGCCTGCCTAGCGGGACGGCCCATCTCCTCCTCCTTCTCTTTAAAACTTTGACTCATACGCCCTTTTACCCAGAAACCAAGCCACTCGCCCAGCTCCCCTCACCCAGCAACTTTGCTCCACACTCTGATCTCTGCTCAGCTGCTATTTTTATGTACCTGCTGGGTGTGGCCTTTGTGTCAATGTGTCATTATGTACATTTTAATGACTTATTTCCCCTATTAACCCATGAGCTAGAAAACTACTGATTCACCTGGGTTTCTTCTTGTAAATGACATGCTAACTCCTCATTACCTAGTGACCCCCGACTAACGACCCGCAGCACCCATCATGAGGGTCTCTGGCTCCCACCAGATCTTTTTTTTTTTTATTAGTTTTGCCATACAGTGACATGATATCGCCATGGGTTTACATATGCTCCCCCTCCAGAACCCCCCTCCCTCCTCCCTCCCTCCTCCCTCCCCCCGGGAAATCTCGGTGCACCAGCCCAGAGCATCAATTCTGGGCTGGCGATTGATTACACATATGATAATTAACATGTTTCAATGCCATTCTCCCATATCATCCCACCCTTGCCCTCTTCCACAGAGTCCACGAGTCTGTTCTATACGTCTGCATTCCTTTTGCTGTCTCGCATGCTGGGCTCTCCTTACCGTCTTTCTAAATTCCATATATATGCATTAATATACTGTATCGTTGTTTTTGCTTCTGGCTTACTTCACTCTGGAGAATGGGTTCCAGTTCCATCCGTCTGAGTAGAACTGACCAGATTCTGATGCTGCTCCTTTCCAGCCACAGGAGTCAGCCCGTCTAGAGGTGGCACCAAGGGAAGGCTTTAGAGCTCACAGTTGTCATGGGTGTTTGTGTGCTCAGTCGCTAAGTCATGTCCGATTATTTTGCGACCCCGTGGACTGTAGCCTGCCAGGCTCCTCCATCCATGTGATTCCCCAGGCAAGAGTACTGGAGTGGGTTGCCTTTTTCTTCTCCAGGGGATCTTCCCCACCCAGGAACTGAACCTGCGTCTCTTATGTCTCCTGCGTTGTCAGGCAGAATCTTTATCACACACTCAAACACACAAGGTATAAAGCGAAAACAATTCATTTTGACACTCAGCTTCAGGACCAATCTCCTGGTCCCCCTGCATCCATGGATTAAAATGATTAAACTTATCAGCTACTGCAGCTCCCTCCTTCTCAGTTTCCATCACCTGTAAAAGGGAGGAAACAATATCCGATAGAGTCATTGGATAAATTCAGTAAGATAATCCATGTAAAGCACTCAGCACTTGGAAAACTTTAGTACGTGTGCATGCACGTACTCACTGGGGTTAGGGGTCCAATGACCAGCAAAACCTGGTCCCCATCCTCTAATGCTCACAGAGGCAGAGAGGAGACAGACAGGAGATTCAGTGATGACTGTGAGCCTTCCCAGGCAATCCAGTGGTTAGGACTCCTCGCTTCCAAGGTCAGGCTCGTGGTTCTGCCCCTGGTCAAGGAACTAAGATCTCACATGCCACGCGGGGCAGTCAAAAATTTTAAAATGATAACTGTGTGATGAGATGGATGGAGTAACAGAGGGGTGAAAGAAACAGTGTTAATCGCAGGCAGGGGGAGATTTCACAGAGGAGAAGAGAAAATGCCTGGGCAAGAACATGGAACATGAATAGGAGTTTCCTGGGAAGACTGGTATCTCAGTGGCCCCAAGGAACATCTTGTAAGAAACCAGAGGCTATAAATATCACAGCGTCTCCAAGGTGCATGAGTGACCAAGTCGGGGCAGGGAGAGGCAGTGGGCAAGGCGTCAGCGAGACGTGGCTTCCGCCCACGGCTCCATCCTTGATCAGCTGCACAAGCAAGAGCTTTCACCTCTCCGAGCCTTAGTTTCCTCATCTGTAGAAAGGCAGGAGAACAGGACAACCATTCCCAATAATTATCACCCATTGTTTGGCACCTACTTGGTAGCCTGGGCATGGGGCAGCTGCAGAGTTTCAGGCTGTGGAGAACACAGGCCTCAGAAAGGGCTGTATGGGTGAAGGTCACCATGGTGGAGATGAGAATCCTCCAGGAAAACACCAGAAGGGCTGAACCACTAATGGCAGGGGCTGCTATTGTTCAGTCACTCAGCTGTGTCTGACTCTTTGCTATCCCATGGACTGTGGCACACCAGGCTTTCCTGTCCTCCACTATCTCCTGGAGTTTGTTCAAACTCATGTCCATTGAGTCAGTGATGCCATCCAACCATCTCATCCTCTGTGGGTGAGGCAGGGGCCAGGGATGCCAATGAAAGGAGCAAGTCAACAGATGAGAGGGGCTTGGAGGAGAAATAGACAGTTTGTGAAACTTAAGATGAGTGATGGGCAAGAGGCATTTAAGGTGAGGACTTTACTGACAAGAATCATATGTGTGAGTCTGTGTGTGTATTAAAGGAAAGAAATACAGGGTACATAGCAAGCACAATGGACCTAGCATCATTATTCCTCTTGTCATGGAAAACTGGACCATCTCCCTCCTTTCCAGGTGAATAACCTGAGGCCCAGAGAAGCAAAGCCATGCCCCCTGTGACCCTGAGTGGGGTTGGGGTGGGGATGCCCAGTAGAGGGATTGAAACAAGTAATGGGGACTCCTTGGACCTGTGAAGCCAATGGCCTTGGTTCAATGGCTCCAAGTAGATGCTACCATATATTTGGGTTTTTAAAAGTATTAGTTGCTCAGTCATGTCTGACTCTTTGTGACCTCATGGACTATAGCCCTCCAGGCTCCTCTGTCTATGGGATTCTCCAGGCAAGAATTCTGGAGTGGGTTGCCATTTCCTCCTCCAGTGGATCTTCCTGACCCAGGGATCGAACCCATGTCTCTGTATCTCCTGCATTGAAGGCAGATTCTTTGCCCTCTGAGCTACTAGGGAAGCCCTAAAAGCCATGGTATGTGCCATCTAAATTATGAGAGGCCAGCTGATGTCAGGGACCAAGATCTAAGTGCTGCTCCCCAGTATCTAGGAGGATAAAGCTGTGTCTGGATGCTGGCCATGGAAGCCCAGAGTCCGGAGGGGCGGTGGTCACACCTTGGGCAGGCGTTTCTGTGGCCTCCACATCACTGGCCTGCCCTGTGACGCATGTCATTGGGACACAGGGAGGTTTCTGCTTGGCTGGCGGGTCAGGCAGGGGGGTGGAGGGGAGAGAGAGAGAGCATGCTTGTGTTCACTCGGCAAGCTGGAAAGTCCTCTCCACTGGGTGACCCCCAGACAGTAGAGCCGTGGGGGAATGTGCACTGGGGAGGTGGGAGTGGGAGTGTTGGGGGATGTGTCTGGAGGGGGGTCTTTAGACACCAGGAGCAGCAGGCAAGTCCACAGTCTTTTGTGGGATTCTAGCCAAGCGAGAGGAGGAAGAAGTAACCAGGATGGCCAGGCTGGACCTCACCACCCTTATGGTCTCCGCAGGCAGAGCACACCTGGGGAGCCCCCAGATCGCTCCGACATCCCCTACACAGGTCCCGGACCCCACCCTTCCCCGACCAGGGGTCCCCACACCCATGTGGGTTGTGCTGAGAGCAGGCGGCAGTGCCCGGGCCTGGCAGGACTGGCAGGGGAAGGGCTCCAACCAGCCCCCACCCCACCCCCATCTCTACCCTCCAGCTGTCGCTCCCCCTCCAAGCCCACCATTTGGCAGAGCGCAACCCCACCCCCAGCCCAGTCTGGTCCAGCAGGCATGGCTTAAGTTGCCACAGAAACTCTGACTTTCCTGGGGTTTGGAGGTGGCCCCGGCAAGGAGGGAGGTGGGTGGTGTCTGCGGCCACAGTTCCAAGGCTGCTGGCTTCAGGACCCTCTCTCCTCCCACGGCTTCTGGCGGGCACGGTCACTGCCTGGACCAAGGCCTGGGAGATCCTGGCCCGAGGCGCCGGTGGCCTACTGTTAGTTCCTATTCCTCGCCCCCTGAAATCCCGAATAACAAACATCACCCTAAAGGGGCCATTTTCACCTTTCAAAGAACTTTCTAATATTTTATTCCACATGGTCCCCATGGCTTCCCCAGGATAATTAAAACTAATCCCGTTTGGCCAAAGGAGAAGCTGAGACCAGAGAGGGTGAAATGACTTGCCCAAGGTCCCATGTTGGGGTCACTGGCATGGAACCCCTGGAGTCCTCCCCAGGCCATGTCGTTAGCTCCATACCCTCTCTGGGTGACACATCGTACTCCCAGAAGTCACGGCAAAAATGTCTCTGCTCTTCTCACAGCCTCCCTTTTGCAGAAAATATCCTGGAGCTACCCCAGGTAGGGAACTGGTGGGGCAGCGGGGAAACAGTAATTCACTCCCTCTTGGGCAGCCTCACCACGTCTGGGCACCAGGACCCACCCCTGCCTCCCCTACTTGCTGGCAACACGTGTTCTGTGTCCCAGACAAATCTCTTGATCGATGTGAAAAACTCCCAAAGAAAGATGCTTTGTCTGTGTTTTTCCATAGGAGGACTGGGAAGCCTCAGAGGGTAAAGGAAATTAACAGAACTGGGGGAGGAAGAGGGCAGAGGAGGAAGGGACGTGCACTTGTGGGCTTGGGGACAGCAGTTGCGGGGGCCTGCTCCTGCGACGCGCCCACCTCTTGGCAGTTACTCTCATGAACTTGTTAACTTGACCCCAACTTGGCTTGAGAAGAGACCCCCTCCAAGACAGCAGGCTGATTCCTGAATCCATAGGACCGAAGTCACCAGGTCCAGCGCAGTCCTAAACTCCTCCAGTGGTGAATCTGCATACTGGTCTTGCACGTTTCCAGAGAAGGGGGTGCCTTGATCAATTCTGGGGTCTCAGGTTCTACTTAGAGTCTAGCCTAAATCCTTCCTGCTGCATTTTAAAAAGACCTTCGAATCTCAGTGGAGGAGAGAGCAGGCGGGATGCCGACAGATAGGAAACAAAATCAGGAGGCTGATGATTTCCCTCTTTTCTTTCCTCTCCTCTCTCCTCCTCCAAGTTCATCACCTCACTGCCCCTCACCCATGGGGCTGCTTGTCAGATGCCCCCACTGTGATGAGCAGCACCTATGTGGACGGTCCCCTTATGAGTTACAGATTTTTGCTGTGAGCCTTCAGGCTTCTCCTCGCAGCCCGGACAAGGGAAATCCCATAATGAAGGATTTCATGGGGCTCAGAGGCTGGGAGCGGCTTTTCTTTCCATCTGTCATTTTACTTCATGCCTTGACCTTTCTTTTCTCACTTGGAGCAGTACCAGGAAGAAGCCTGGGCTGGGGAGTGAATGTCTGGGGTGGGCTGTGGACTATGGAGCAAATGAACCTAAACAAGTAGACTGGGATCAGATAACCTTGAAAGGGTACATTAAGGACCAGAGCACAGCCTTCAGGGCTGTGGATGGAGGCAAGTGGGGTGAAGAGAAGAATTTTAAAGAGAGGAGAGGGGCTTCCCTGATGGTCCAGTAGTTAAGAATCCGCCTGCCGCTGCAGGGGACTTGGGTTCAATCCCTGGGCTGGGAAGAGCCCACATGCCACAGGGCAACAGAACCTGTGTAGCACAATTACTGAAGCCCACGTGCCCTAGAGCCCTGCTCTGCAACAAGAGAAGCCACTGCAATGAGAAGCCTGTTGTGAAGAATGGCACTCGCTTGCCACAACTAGAGAAAACCCTGTGCAAAGCAGCAAGGACTCAGTACAGTCAAAAATTTCTTTGAAAAATTAAATTTAAAAGAAAGAAAGGAAAGGATCCAATGAGGAGTCCTCTGTGGAAGTGGGACCACAGAACAGCCTAAAAACCCCTCCCTGTCTGACCACTCTGGCCAGACACCCAGCAATGCCAATTTTATCAAAGAAGCCAAGATTCTCCTGTTGTTCAGTCCCTGAGTCGTGTCTGATTCTTTGCGATCCCATGGACTGCAGCACACTAGGCTTCCCTGTCTATCCTGGGATCCCCCAAATCTGGGTTTAAAGGCTGTCTTGACCTCTTGCTTGCTAGGACCTTGGGTCAGTCCTTTAACTTCCCCAAGCTTCACTTTCCACATTGGAAAGCCAAAGGCGGGGACTCAGATGTCACCAGCTGCTCTGCTGATGGAACAGGCCACCGCCCAGGGCTCAGCCTGATACCTACAGGTGGGCAGCTTGTAACCAGGGATGCTGGGCGTGCTTCGGGGCAGGAAAGGACCCTAACACCTCCACCTGGAAAGTCTCAGGAACCAGAAAGCCCAGCCGTGGCCTTGGTGCTCACAGAATACCTGGAACCTGCCCTGCTCCACGCCCAATGGGGCCTCAGTCCCGGACAAGCAGCGGTGAGAAAGCAGCTAGGGGCTTTGATGCCAGTGAAAAGGCCACCTTCTGAGCAACTTTCCCATGTCGGGTCCAGACAGGGCTGAAAAAAACTCCCAGTCTCCAAGGCTCCACCACCAAATGCCCGGCTGGCCCTCAGCTTTGCAGAGGCCAAAGCCTCCGAGATGCACAAGGATTGTAATTGTTCGCAACGCTGGTAACATTTCATCTTCCCAAGGACCTTGTTCATTTATCAGGGTTCTTAAAACCCTTTTGTTCCTAGGCGCGCGGTGAGCACAGAAAACATTCTATCTAATATCAGAGCACAGCTGTTCCCTGACAGACAGACTTGGGGAGAAAGCCCTTACAAAAAGGGAAAGGGAGGAGGGGTTTATCCTACCAGGCACAGAAACATGGCAGAAGCAGCCAGGGCAGCTGCCTAACCAGAATAAGCTGTGTGGGGGCCCCGGGAGAAAGTCACCCCAGCGACAGTGGGCCCCCGGGCGCTGAGCCCCGAGACAGAGGCTAGGCCCCAAGTCGGGGCTCCACCCCCTGTAGGGTTCCTGGCAGTCGCACCCGAAACCCCAGCCAAGGCCCCTAAAAATGTTTGAAGTAGGTGTGGAGTCTAGAGTAACATCTTCTTAAGGGCCAGTGTGGCTGGAAAAAAAAAAAAAGGCCTAGTGGAAAACTCTGTCCATCCAAGGCCACAGACGACCAGGAAATATTTTCTAAAAAGGGCTTTGATTGCTCCTGAAGGCCCAGGACAGAGTAATCAGGGCCTGGCCATGGCAGGGGCTCTGCAATGTTGCCCATGGCTGCAGAAGGTGGGGGCAGACAGACCTCCAGTCTAGGATTTATTTTCAGCTCTTGACAATTGAGTCGGGAGTTGTGTAAAACTTAACAGATTTGGATAAAGGAAAAATCACATCCGCGTAGATGAAATGACCGAAGAGTCGACATCACTTTAAATGGCACTTTATTTCATAAATCTAAGCTACATTCTAAAAGGGAAAAAGGGACTTCTCTGGTGGTCCAGTGTTTAAGACTCCGCCTTGCAATGCAGAGGACAAGGGTTCAATCCCTGGACTGAGAACTAAGGTCCCACGTGCTGCAGGGCAACTGGGCCTGTGGGCTGCAATTACTAAGCCTTCATGCCACAGTGAAAGATCTGCAAGATGCTACAAAGATCTTGACACAGCCAAATCAATCAATCATTTTTTTTTATTTTTTAAAAAATAAAAGGGAAAAATGATAAAGTTCATTGAAGTGCCTTTTCAACACTGAAAATTAACAGTTGCCTTGTAATCAGTCAAAAATAAAGTGAGTGTTAGGCACTCAGTTGAGTCTCTTTGTGACCCCATGGACTGTCCACACAATTCTCCAGGCAACAATACTGGAGTGGGTAACAATTCCTTTCTCCAGGAGATTTTCCCGATTCAGGGAACAAATCTGGGTCTCCTGCACTTGCAAGCAGACTCTTTACCATCTGAGCCACCAGGGAAGTCTATACTAGTAAATGACAGAGGTAGGTTTAAATGGGGGTGCTGTGTGACCTTGAGGAAATGTCTCAACCTCTCTGTGCCTGGGATGCCTCAGCAAAATGAGAATGAAGGCCCCTATGTCACAGGGTTGCTGTGAAGGTTCCAGGAGCTTCTCCATAAAATGTGTTTCAAAGAGGGTGAGAATCTCTTGAGCCTCCCCTTTTAAAAGTAGAGGCTCAGTACAACCACTATGGAGAACAGTGTGGAGATTCCTTAAAAAACTGGAAATAGAACTGCCACATGACCCAGCAATCCCACTGCTGGGCATACACACCAAGGAAACCAGAACTGAAAGAGACATATGTACCCCAATGTTCATCACTGCACTGTTTACAATAGCCAGGACATGGAAGCAACCTAGATGTCCATCAGCAGATGAGTGGATAAGAAAGCTGTGGTACATTTACACAATGGAATATTACTCAGCCATTAAAAAGAATGCATTTGAATCAGTTCTACTGAGGTGGACGAAACTAGAGCCTATTATACAGATGAAGTAAGCCAGAAGGAAAAACAACAATACAGTATACTAACGCATATATATGGAATTTAGAAAGATGGTAACGATAACCCTGTATGCGAGACAGCAAAAGAGATGCAGATGTATAGAACAGTCTTTTGGACTCTATGGGAGAGGGCGAGGGTGGGATGATATGGGAGTATGGCATTGAAACATGTAAATTATATGTGAGATGAATCGCCAGCCCAGGTTTGATGCATGATATAGGGTGCTCAGGGCTGGTGCACCGGGATGACCCAGAGAGATGGAATTGGGAGGGAGTGGGAGGTGGGTTCTAGAAGGGGAACACATGTATACCCATGGCGGATTCATGTCAATGTATGGCAAAACCAACACGATAATGTAAAGGAAAAAAATAAAAGTAGAGGCTCAAATTTTAATGAGATGTAGGTGATCACAAGGCTTTGTTGTCATCAGGAAACAGGTAGCCTCAGCTTGACCACTAACTGGATCCTGACACACCTCCAGGCCTTGGTTACCTCTGGGGGAGGCAAATGATACCCATCTATTCCATCTGACATGAAGGTCAGGGGTCAGAGAGGCTTAGGAAATGTAAAGGCATAGGTAACTGTGATCTATCATTATGACAAAGTATCTTCATTAAAGGCTTCCCAGGTGGCGCTAGTGGTAAAGAACCCGCCTGCCAACGCAGGAGATGTAAGAGACATGGCTTTGATCCCTAGGATGTGGAGATCCCCTGGAGGAGGGCAAAGCAACCCATTCTAATATTCTTGCCTGGAGAATCCCACGAACAGAGAAACCTAGCGGGCTACAGTCTACAGGTTCGCACAGTCAGACATGACTAAAGCGACTTAGGACTCAGTGCAAGTCTTTATTATGAAATTTATTCCCTCCCATTCAACAAACAACCTCATTCAAGAACTTTGAATGAGTACTGGGACCCAAATTTCCATTGCATCCTCATTCTAACAGATCAATCGCTAAAGAGTGACAGTCAAACAGTGGGGAAAATCGGACATTGAGTTACTATTCATTTTATTAGTTACAATCATTGTATTGCAGATACACAGGTTATGTACACGTGAGAGAGTTCTTCCATGGGTGCACGTGGAGTGTTTACAGATGATATCACATGATGTTTGAATTTGCTTTAAAAATCTTCGTTGCAGGAGTGGAATCTGGAGCTGGGTATAGATAAAAGAAGGTTGGCCATATGTTAATAATTGTAGAAGCTGGGTGAGGGCACATGGGAGTTATTTATATTGTATTCTCTACCTTTATGTCTGAAAACTTTTCCTAAAAACAATACCAAAAAAAAATCCAGAAGGGGATCAATGACTAAGCATCCATGAGGGCAGCTGAGGACCATGTAGAGTGTCCTAACCGGGACAGTCAGGTAGCTGGGATGCAAAGAAGGTGCCCAGTTATGGGAGGATGCTGGAAACTGGATGGCCTGTAGCGGACAAAGCTTTGTGCTGCCACCACCACTTCATATCTCCAGGTCGCTGTGTCATTTCTCCTGTAAAGGGGGGAGATAAGACTGAAATGCCCCCTTCAGCTTAAACATGATATAATCTTCGAAGATTTCAAAAACAAGTACACTTCACCAGGTTCTCTGAATGGACCACACAAATCTCACTTTCAAGTGAACGAAGCCATTTACAATGTATCCGAAATGCTCTCAATTTAAAGAATCACCATGGAAAGGTGTCTGGGTCAGTATAACAAATATTTTGGTGAGGGGGGTGCCTTCTGCCTCAATTTCTTTCTGGCTTTGCGATCTGTTTGTTAAGGACAATTGACCAGTACCTACAGAGTCTGGAGAAGTTCTTCCAGACTCCATGTCTAAGAACTTAAGGATAATCTGAAAAGAATAAAAATCCTTTAGGTTTCAAATCTCATTACCAAAAAAAAAAAAAAAAAACCACTCAAAGTCAGGAGTCTGCTTTCCTAACTTAACCCACCATGGAGGAACAAATGCCACCTTCTTGGTGAGCTTGGCGAGAGGTTTCTTCTGGTTTCAGGTCACTGCCAAGCATCAGGTCTGACTGCTCTGGACTGGAGATGTAGGCAAAGCGGGTAGAGATCAAGTCCAGTCTGCCAGGCATCTTCTGGAAGGTGAACGTTCAACATCAATCCTCATAGGAGCCAGTTCCATCATACATCCTCCTACAAGTGGAGGACAGGAGAGCAGTTAACAATGTTCTAGTTTGGCTGAGTCTATCAATCAGCTGACGTGGGCTATCTTCCCATTTTTCTCTGCCACGATGGACTGTGTTCACTTACTGTACTTGTGACCCCAAATATGTGGGCTTTATCCCCATGCCAACCAACTTTCCCAACACCAACTGGAGGTCCGACAAGTCAATTCAGTTCTGACCGTGACCACAGGGTCTTAGCACAGACCCTGAGGTGAAGAGCTCAGCCAATAAGACTTGCCCAGCTCAGATGGGGTGCCACCTGGACTCCTGACCAACTAACTCGCCATAAATTCAGGGTTCCCACAACCTCCTCCTGAAGTTTGACCACTGCGAGAACAGCTCGCAGAACTCAGGAACAATTTACACACTATTACTGATTTATTAATAAACCATACTGGACTTCCCAGATGGCACTAATGGTAAAGAACCCAACTGCCAGTGCAGGAGACTTAAGAGACTTAGGTTTGATCCCTGAGCGGGGAAGATCTCCTGCAGGAGGGCATGGCAAGCCTCTCCGGAATTCTTCCGTGGAGAACCCCATGGACAGAGGAGCCAAGGGGTCGCAAAGAGTCAGACACCAACGAAGCGCCTTGGCACGCACATAGAGGATGTGATACAGGATCCAAACAGACAACCAGACGAAGATGTGCAGAGGGTGTGGTCTAGAAGGGTCCCAAGCATGGAACCTTCTGTCCTCGTGAAGCTGGGTTGCATTGCCTTCCCAGGCATGGTTGGTTAAGTCATCGGCCATGGGAGATGAACTGAATCCCCAGCCTCCTCCCCCATCAGGAGGAAGGGGGATGGGACCCAAAGTTCCAACCCTCTAACCTTGGTCTCTTTGGTGACTAGCCCCATCCTGAAGCTCTCTAGGGAGCCCCCGAGAGTGGTCTCATGAGAACAAAAGACATTCCTATTGCTCAGAAAATTCCCAGGAAGTAAGAAGCTATGGGTTGGGAACTGGGGACAAAGACCAAATACATATGTGTATGTGTATATATATATATATTTTAATTGTGTCTCAGTTACCCTGAAGACTAGGAATAAAATGCTTGGAAATCTCTCGCTTCACCCAAGGAGTACCTGGCTTTTGTCCAGCAAGGACTTAATACTATTTTGTCCTCTCAAGAGCACCTGAACTCAGGAATTTCCTGGTGATCCAGTGGTTAGGACTCCAGGCTATACTGCTAAAAGCAAGCACAAACCACACAGCATGGCCAAAAAAACCACCCAAACTCACAGATGCCTGGAAAAGCAGACTAGAAGAGTCTTTGAACAATCAGTAAGCCAATGTTTCTTGAGCAACTACTCTGTAGGGACATTTGCTAAGGGCTACAGGAGGTACAAAGGAACAAGAACGTCCTTGACATTGTCTTGTTGAGAACAAGGTGGAGAAAAATCCCAGACTCTGACGTCTGCCCGGGGTTTCAGCGCTGTGGTCCATCCAGTACCAACTGGGTCCTTAGCTGCCGAGGACTGGGGCCTCCAGTCCCTACTGTGTAGTGTGGTAGTAATAGTAACACAGACTTGTAGGGCTGTTGGGAGGATTAAACCAGCCAATCGGAGTTGGACTACAAAGACAGCTGAGCACCGAAGAATCGATGCTTTTGAACTGTGGCGTTGGAGAAGACTCTTGAGAGTCCCTTGGACTGCAAGGAGATCCATCCTAAAGGAGATCAGTCCTGGGTGCTCATTGGAAGGACTGATGTTGAAGCTGAAACTCCAAGACTTTGGCCACCTGATGCGAAAAGCTGACTCATTTGAAAAGACCCTGATGCTGGGAAAGATTGAAGGCAGGAGGAGAAGGGGACGACAGAGGATGATGTGGTTGGATGGCGTCACCGACTCAATGGTCATGGGTTTGGGTGGACTCTGGGAGTTGGTGATGGACAGGGAGGCCTGGTGTGCTGTGGTTCATGCGGTCGCAAAGAGTTGGACATGACTAAGCGACTGAACTGAACTGACTGAATCCCTGGAAACGGTACCTGGTACATGCCAAGTGTTCCATAAGTGTCTTGTGAACATCCGAGAGATGCATTAGTGCAAGAAGCTGCTATGACCAGGAGACATCGCATCAGCAAGACCTCCAATGCCCAAGGCCAGATGGACGCTAGGGAGGGTATGTTTGCCATAAGGATGGAGTTACTGCAGAGACAGATCCCTGGACTGAATGGGCTGGCTTCCAGAGTGTCTGAGGCTTTTATCACCCGGTCTGAACCTCAGCCCTCGGAGGACCCCTGCCCTCTAGGAGTGTGGACTAGCCTGGACCTCAGAGAACCTAGGCTTTGTACCCTCAGAACAGAACTGTGAATTCTATGGGTGTGCGGGTGCTGGTCAGTCAGGAAGGGCTTCATGGAGGAGGTGGCAGTAGAACCAAGGCCTTAAAGAATGGATGGGGTTTCAGAAGGTTAGAGGTAGAGACAATGAAGAGGCCAGCTTTGGGGTGGCCCATCTCCTCTGTCTAGAGGCCACTTCGCTGGGCGGGGTCCTACGGCCACCCTCTGTCACGGTCAGGCATTGTACACCATCGGGGATGTCTCTCTTTCTCCCTGAAATCCCACTGCTGATGCTCAAACAGAAACTTACTTTTTCTTGCCTGGCTCTTGGGAGAGCCGCTTCCTACATCCCCTCGTCCACAGAACAGCCCTTCTCAGATCTGAAGCCTGAGGTCATGCCAGCCCACCCCCGCCGGCTTTCTTGTCTCCCAAGGACCATGTTCGTCTGGTCCCCTCAAAGCCACATTTGGCGCTCAGCCCAGCCCAAGGGTGCCAACCCACCAGTGGGCTCTGAGGCCCTCCCTGGCCCAACCCCAGGCTTGCGGCTGCTGTCTCATCACCCTCCCCTCCGCCCTCCCCATCTCCGGAGCTGCAGAGATGTGGCTGTCCCTGGCACCGTGTCCCAGCTCAGCTCAGAGACTCTATTCTCAGAACCCTGGCATCCCACCCCGGGCCCTCGCAGGAGATTTCCAGGGAGAAACAAAACCCAAACTGAGGAACGTCTTCCTATTGCATCACAAGACGTCAGGAGTGAAACACACACCCCGCCACTCACCAGCAGGGTGAGCCCGGGTGAGTGACATGTGCGTTCCGAGCCTCAGTTTCCCCATCTGTTAAAAGGGGATAACAGTGCCCCTACACGGTGTTGCTGTGAGGGCTGGAGGACCTACTATAAAAGAAGTATTGAGCGGTGCCTTGTGCAGAGTGAGGGCCCTGTTAGTGTAGGGTCTGGTTGGGATGGTGGTTAAGAGGGCGGGAGACTGAATCAGGCCTCCTGGAGACACCATTTAACCTCTCTGAGCCCCAGTTTCTTCATCTTCTTACAGTAGGAATAATCATAGCACCTACTTCCCTAAAGTGTTGACGACCATAGGCGATGTTGCCTGCTAATGGGTCTGTGTTAGTCAGGCAGCCCCGTAATTGACATGTGGTCAGTCACATTGAAGTTTTTAGCACTAAAAAAAAAAAAAAGAACCTTTTCCCTTTAGATATTTCTTATACTGACCATTTCTAAAGTCTGTTGAATTTGTTACAATATTGCTTCTGTCTTATGTTTTGGTTTTTTGGCCCTGATCTTAGCCGCGGAGCCGCCCCCGCCCCCGGCCCCGACCAGGGATGAAACTCGCACCCCTGCATTGGATGGTGAAGTCTTAACCACTGGACCACCAGGGAAATCCCAAGAAGAAGAATCTTGAAAGGGAGAAGAAAAAGGAAGGTTGATCAAGTCTGGATAGAAGAGTGATGACCAAAACTCAAGAGCGATGTAAAATGTCTGCAACTTACCCTTCACCCCAGAAGTGGCCCCGTCCAGGGCACCCCTTGCTGGGCTGAGCAATAAACCAGGGTCCTGAAATAAACCAGGGTTCAATGACAGCATATTTAAGCATGCCTGCTTGACCCCCAAGAAACCAGAGGAGGAAAAAGAATCGCTTGAAGGATTTTTCTCCACCCAATAAACACACAGCCATCGGGGAGGGTAGCTGCCGTGGGTGCCACAGAATGTGTGGACTTGCCACGTGGCTTTGAGTGCCAGGGTAAGGAGCGTGGGCTTTGCTTTTGAAAGACTGGTTCCTGTCCACACCTCTGCCAGTTACTGGTTATGGAATTTGGGTAAATTTCTTACTCCTTCCTAGCCTCAGTTTCCTCCTTCCAAAAGTGGGGATTATGTAAAGTACTTCACCATAGGCTTCCCTGGTGGCTCAGATGGTAAAGAATCTGCCTTCAATGCAGGAGACCTGGGTTCGATCCCTGGGTAGGGAAGATCCTGTGGAGAAGGGAATGGCAATTCACTGCAGTATTTTTGCCTGGAGAATCTGATGAACAGAAGAACATGGGAGGCAACAGTCCATGGGGTTTCAAAGAGTTGAACACCACACACACACACACACACACCCCTCACCACCAAGGGCATGCTCAGTCATTCAGTTGTATTCGACTCTTTGTGACCGCATGGACTGTAGCCTGCCAGGCTCCTCTGTCCATGGGATTTCCCAGGCAAGAAAACTGGAGTGGGTTGTCATTTCCTCCTCCAGGGGACCTTTCCAACCCAGGGATCGAACCTGTCTCTTGTGTCTCCTGCATTGCAGGCAGACTCTTTACCAACCATGAAGTAAGGAGAAGTAAATGAATATTTGTTAAATGCCCAACACACTGTCTGGTAGATGTAAGCGCTAAATGAATTTGAGTTGTTATTATCCATTCCGGATTTCTCAAACTCCTGAAGAGGGAAGGGTATCCCAGGCAGGAAGTATTTTAGGGAATATCTGCTGTCTTCTTAATTGTTCTCATTGGGGATCAGGAGAAGAAGGATGGGGCCAGGACCTGAGCCCCGGAATGCTTCTGCCTCGTGCCAGCACCACTGACGTGAGTGTCCATCCTGCTTCGGGGTCACAGTCCCCCTTTGGCTGCAACTGTCAATCGCGTCACCATCAACACTGCTCCTTCTGCAGAGATGTGAACACGCTGGCATTGTTTCCTCTGGCCAATGGCTTCCCTCTGGCCTGTGATTGGTACCCCCGAGATTCCACTGCGGTCCAGGCATGCCAGCTATGTCAGCGTGACTCCGGTTGTGTGCGTCTGACATCCACATGGCCCCGTAGAAGGCAGGCTGCAGCAAAAGGTTATTTGGAATGCTGCTGAATGTTTGATGGCTGTCGGGTTATCTTTTTGGGGTTAAGCCATTAAAGTCGCATCTCGTGTTTTACGGAACAAAAGAGATAAACTACATGTTGAAATTCATGGAGCACAGAGGGAATTTTTAAGGATACAGACCCAGCAGCAGCTGAAAGTCGGTGGGTGTTTTTTTCCCCCTAAAACTTTGTAGCCTGTCTTCCACATGGCGATTTCTCTTGAATTCAAAGCAGAGACACAGAGTGAGGCAGAGAGGCATCACAGTAACAGACTCAGGAAACCTTGGGGCTCGGGGTCACTCATAAAGAAGGTTGACCCACCTGTCTGGCTCCCATCGTCCCATCAGAGAGCTGTCTGCTCTGTCCTTACTCTTTCTGCCCGACCTGCAGCATGCATATTAAAGAAAAATCATTTTCGAGACAAATCAAAATGCCTCTGGGTGTCTCTTAGTCAACACCCTCCCCACCCCCCTCAACAGCCTTCTATCCCTGTGCTTTTCAGAGGTGGCCTGTGCTCAGTGCTCTGGCCACAGAAGCCAGTTCCAGGCCCTCAGAAACGGGGCACTTTGTCACTTTAGATCCAGGGCTGTGTCTCCTTTGCTCAAGGCATACACCCCCTCCATTTTCACTGTCAGTCATCCAACCAAACGACAGGCACATTGCCAGGCCACGATAGGAAGATGGGCAGATCAAGCATCAGAGCCTTCCCATCCTCTGCAACTGCACTCAAGTGCCATCTCCTCCGTGCAGCCTTCCCAACTATCCCCTCAACAGAGCCCCTCAGTCTCCTTCCTGTACTCCTGTAACACTGAGGGGATTCCTATCTCCCTTGCTCTTACATTAAAGGGAAAGCCATGTGTGAAAACATTTGCTCTCTATAGACTGTGAGGTTGTTGAAGATAGGGACCTCAAGGTGTTCATTTTCTATCTTGGACCACTTTTGAGGTTGAAGCATTAAGGTCTCAAGACTTTTCTCCTCCCATGGACACTTAAATGCACAAAGAAACAAAGTACAATGATGGCACATCATGTATAAAAGCAAAAAAGAAAAAGAAAAAGTGGTGTGGGAGGTCGCCCACGTGTCCATTAATTGTAGAAAGTGGTTAAATTATGATACATTCTAACTATGAATGCAGGAGACCTGGGTTTGATCCCTGGGTTGAGAAGATCCCCCTGTAGAAGGGAATAGCAACCCATTCCAGTATTCTTGCCTGGAAAATCTCTAAACAGAGGAGCCTGGAGGGCTATAGTCATGGTGTTGCAAAGAGTTGGACGTGACTGAATGACTGACTACTAAAAAACCTTCTGCACTTAACAATGAATGAAACAGATCTATACCAATTGTTCACTGAAAAAAATAAAGCTATGGGATAGTATGTTTGGCATGATCCTCCTGGTTAGGGTTTTCACAATTCCAATGCTTGGAAAAAGAAAAAAGAAAAATCTCTCTGCTGTGATTGGGAAGCTGTTGGGTTATCTAAAAATGTTGGGGAAATGAGATATCATTTAAAAATGAATTATACACACCTAAACATTTATTTGAAGTGGATGTACCTTTATTTACTAATCTTTTTTTTAGGTTTTTAGTGATTTTGCTTGTTGTTGCTTTGTTTTGTTTTTTACTTTTTGGGTGTGCCACGCGGCACCTGGGAACTTCCTCAACCAGGGATCGAGCCCACGTTCCCACATGGGAAGCGTGGAGTCTTCACCACTGGACCACCAGGGAAATGCCTATTTACTAATCTCTTGACGTCAATCCGACGCCAATTTTTTAGCATGGGTCCATCACCTTTCCTGGTAAGCCACACCCATAAAGCACTGTCTGTGACTGCTAGTTTCATTTTCTGTAGAGGGAGAACTTAGAGACAAGGATGCAGTCATTTGGGTGCAGGTCCCTAAATTACAGTACATAGAAGCTATGTGTCCAATACAAGTTGAATAAACTCTTTAAGCCTCTGTTTCTCATCTGTAACAACAGGGCATGGTGATAGTAACCATCAGTAACGGAGAAAAAAGAAAAGATGAGTCTCTGTTCAACGTCTTGTTCTCAATACGGTTTAGCTGATTTATGAGGCATTTGACTTGCCTATTATCTTAGCACAGTAAGATGATGAAGCACCAGCAGGGGACCATCCTACCTGGGACTCTGGCCATCTTCTCTCTCTGCCTTGAAGATATTCAAAGTCTAGAGACACCCAGGGGCAGTGAGGATTGTGGCATAAAGCATAGAAGATGTGTGACAGAACCGTGCTCGTGGGTGCAGCAACACAGAGCTGAGCAAGTTAGTCTCTGCTCCAAGGGACATCTCAGTCTAATGACAAAATATTGGATATACGTGGGAAGGCAATAATAATGAGGGTGAGATTGTTGATGGCATAACTGACTCAATGGACACGAATGTCCGGGAGACAGCAGAGGACAGAGGAGCCTGGTGTGGTGCAGTCCGTGGGGTCACAAAGAGTCAGACACGACTTAGCGACTCAACAACAACAGATAAGTATGGATTAGGATATTTTCATTTGCAAATGATAAAATAAACCTAACAAAGTGGCTAAAATACCAAATTTTCTAATTGACTCAGCAATGGAAAATTCCAGAAGTTGGAGGGACTTCAGGAGATGCTTGATCTGACTTCTAGCTCTATCTCTCTTTGGTTTTTCTCAGTTCTGCCCTGCTCCCTGTGTTGGTTTTGTTCTCAGGATGGCTTCCCGCTAGTTTAAAAAAAAAATGACTCTAGCAACTCTAGACCTCACATTTGAGACCATGTTGTCAGACTGCAGTCATTGCGAAGGCCTGGACTACTCAAGTCCATGTACCCAAGGCCATCTCAATCTCTCCAGCAAGAAGGATGGGATTATGTCAATCGGCTTGGGCCAATCAGGGATTACCCCTAGATCAGGTGATGGAATCAATTCACATTTATCCTGCAACAACCCTAGGAGATAAGTACTAGGAGCCTTTCTAGTTGATAGTGGAGTGGCAGAAACCCAGCCCAGAGAGGTTAAGTAATTTTCTCAAGGTTGCACAGCCAAGAAGCAGTAGTGCCAGGATTCCTACTTTGGTTTTCTGACTTCAGGCCCCACATTCACAACCACTAAGCCCTAGTCTCCCGAGACCCAGGCATTGCAGACAGCACTTGTTGGGTAAACTAAGAGGAATGACTGCTGGCTAGGCTCAGTTGGTGGAGAAGGCAGGGCTTGAACTAGGTCTTAAGCAAGGGTGGGAAAACCAGATCCAGTGAGCTTCCAGAGATAAGAATCATGTTATCCCAGGAATAACAGAGAGAGTGCGGTCAGACAGCTGCCGTCTGCACCTATATACAAGCTGAGTGAATTTTTTAAAATTATTTGCTCCTCTGAAGATCCCCTAGAGAAGGGCATGGCAACCCACTCCAGTATTCTTGCCTGGAGAATCCCACAGGCAGAGGAGCCTGGCGGGCTACAGTCCATGAGGTTTGCAAAGAGTTGGAGGTGACTGAGCGACGAACACTTTGCTTTCGACTCTCTGAGCCTACAGGTAAATCAAAGACCCATGGGGAGAAGCTCAAGAGAGAAGAGGGACATCCTTGGTGGTCCAGTGGTTAAGAATCCGCCTGTCAGTGCAGGGGACACGGTTTGATCCCTGGTTTGGGAAGATTCCACATGCTGGGAGGCAACTAAGCCCATGAGCCAGAGCTGCTGAAGCCCAGGTGCCCTAGAGACCGCTCTGCAACAAAAGAAGCCACCGCAGAAGAAGCCACGCACCGCAACTAGAGAGTAGCTCCTGCTCAGCACAGCTAGAAAAAAGCCCTCACACAGCAACAAAGACCCAGCACAGCCTAAAATAAATACATAAATAAATTTTTTTAAAAAGGCAGAGAGCAAAGAATATAGTCCTGGAAACCCTGAAAGGAATCAGTAAGAGTCCAGCCAAATCGCAAAATGGAAAATCTCTTGGGAGGGCAAAGTACGATGTCACAACTCATGGGCTTGCTGTAGAGACAAGTCTAAAGCGATTATTCTACAGCAGCCCCACCGCTGCCAGCTAGGAAGTAGGAAAGTGAAAGTGTTAGTCGCTCAGTTTTGTCCAACTCTTTCAGATCTGTCCACGGGATTTCCCAGGCAAGAATACTGGAGTGGGTAGCCATTCCCTTCTCCAGGGGATCTTCCCAATCCAGGCTTTGAACCGAGGTCTCCCACATTGCAGGCAGATTCTTTACAGTCTGAGCCATCAGGGAAGCAGGAAATAGGAAGGAAGGGGATAAAGATGAACCCTCAGGAGCTATAAGAATATCCTAATAGATAGCTCCTTACAGTCACACAATTCTGGACCTTGATGGGACAACAGACAACATTTGGTACAATCCGATTATCTTATAGATAAGAAAGAAACACACCTGAACACATTTTGAGGCTTGCAGGCAAACTGCCTAACACAGTGCCTGGTAAACAGTAGGTGCTCAATAGATATTAATAGTATTTCTCATTATTTTTTGAAGTGACTTATCCGAGGTATCAGAAATCGGTTAGTGACCAAAAGAGATGAGAATCCATATCTCTTAATGCCCAGTGCATTGCCTTCCATTATTCTTTATTCTTCTATGGCAAATTCAAGATGAAGGATGCCAGGTATCACTAAAAGAGCAGGGTTAGTCTCTTTCACCAAAGTCAGCGACCCTCCTTGGTACCCAAAGAGAAAGAAAATGTAGGAACAAGCACCAGACAAGGAGTTTGGAAACCAAGATTACGGATGCTGATCTGCCCTTCACCAGCTCAGTGATCTAGCCAGTTGAGTCCTAGTTGACTCATTTATCAAATTAGAGATTTTGGGGAAAAAAATACACTCAGTTTCCTTTCAACTCTGAAATTGTATGAAAGTAGGTTCTGCTCTTCACATTGCAATGGATTTCTTTATACGAGAACATGATTGAGTTCTAGGGAAAAACTGTATAAGGTAAAGGTCACATAAAAATTGAAGGTGAGAAAAGCCATGAGAGTTGGCTTCAGATATTTGGAGACCTCTCTAGTCACATAGGGGTTAGACTTACATTGTGAGGCTCCAGAGGCAGAAGTGAGCACACAGAGGAAAAGCAACAGGGACAGATTCCTGCTCAATACAAAACAAGATTATGTTCATATATTTGCGGGCTCATTTATTAGGGCCACATAATGTGTATAATTATTAAGTCTTCCAAATGAATTAACCCTTTTATCAACTGTTCCTTTTGTCTCTAGTAACAGCTTTTATCTTAAAGTCTATTTTGTCTGGTGTTGGTATAGCTGTTAGCTCTCTTTTGGTTAGTGTTTGCATGATACATATTTTTTTCATCTTTTTGCTTTAATTTATGTTTTTTAATCTAAAGTGTCTCTTGCAGATGGCATATAGTTGGATCATGTTTTCTTTTATTCTGCCAACCACTTCCTTTGACTGAACTGTTTAGTTCATTTATACTTAATGTAATCATTAAGGTAGAACTGACATCTGTCATTTTGTTATCTGTTTTATTGTATGTATTATGTCTTTTTTGTTCTTCTATTTTCCATTGATAGATTCTTTTGTCTTGAATAGTATTATTAAGTGTGCCGCTTAAATTCTCCTGTTTCATTTCCTTAAAAAAAAATTTGTTTTTTTGGTAGGTGTCCTGGGGATTATAATTGAAACAATGCATTAATACCAACTTAATGTCAATAATTTGCAAAAAATTTACCCGTTACAACAGTGTCCCCTCTCACTCCCTTGTGCTAATATTGTCTTGCACATTCATTTTTAAGCATTATAAGCCTATCAACAAATGCCTTGAACCAATGTCTCTTAGCTTTACCAAGTGTATGTGTTGGGAGAATCTGCCTTCAGCAAGTGGTAGACTGTTTTCAGCCCTTAACTATCACTTTCTGTTTGCACAGAGGCTCAAGGTCGGCTGGTGATGAGTAATCAGAGCTTTCTCAGGTCTCGCCAGCGTACAGGAAAAGCCACGCAGAAGCAGTGCGACTTTCTAGATTCCCAAGAACATGTGAGAACTGTTCAAAGCCCATATGGACAGCACATTTTCCAGCGTTTCCTTTTACTTTTCTTAGCCAGCCTCGTGTTAGCTCCAATGGGTATCACCACCTCCGGTAGTTGAAATGTTAAACAATTACCGCTGATTGTTTTGGGCAAACACCCTGGGGATAAGCTTGTTCAGAGAGCAAGCTCTGAGTCAGGTCAGACACTGACAAGCCTTGAGAAAGAGGCTTTTCCAGAGAACTGATAGATAAGTCAAATAGTGACATTTCTCTACCCTTAAAGAAGCAGATAAGTTTGGAAGGGTGACAGGACAAAAGGAAAACCTCCTTAGATTGGCGAAAGTATCAGGCAGTGGTGGTCTGGTAAAAAAGCAAGGCACCTAGCCCAAAAGTTAAAAGTAGGGAAAATCATTAAAACAGAAATGAACATAAGAAGTATCTAAGCCATTCAGAAAACAGAACCTATCTGTGAGTCACAATAAAATACTGACAGAAGAAACAAGCAGAATGGGTAAATTGTAACAATATAGTTTAAATGAAAAGAAGCCATTAAATGAAACGTTAATCCAAAGATTTAACCTCTTTAATTTCAGAAGTGAAGTGTGCTATTTTAGTCATAGACTACCACCAACGGGCTGTGAGATTATAGCTGTAAGTGAGATGCTGTCCCTCAGTTTTCTAAGGAAGAATTGGGGTGTGTTTCCTAAATTTTAATAATTTGCATACAACTTTCCAGATGTTTTTCTACTTTTTTTATTAATTAATTATTTTAATTTTCTTTACATTATCGTGTTGGTTAAAAACCGTATCTATGTATCATTGCTTCAACTTACTTTTTTAAAAAATGGATCCTTTTTTAAAACTTAAATACCACTATAGTATTTGTGTAACTATGAGTTCTATATGTTGCATTTTTTTCCTGCTACTCATTAAAATAAACTCAAAGTATTTAAATACAAAATGCTCCTCCATGTACCAACTACCTCACTTTGGTAAACAGTGGATTTGATATGTAAGGAGCTCTCCACTTCTATGATTGTGTAAATGTGTTCTCCTTCGTCCCTTGCACAAGTTGGAAGATTATGAAGGTTGGAAGATTATCTCTGAGTACATGTCTCTCTGAGGATGAAGTAACAGGATGTTTAGAATTGACTTGTTTGAGATTAAACCATTTTGGCAGAAGCCACTGAGTAACTGGCCCATAGTGGTATAAACAGTGGGTACAGACAGACACCCCACTATATTATGGGGACTAGACCTCACCTCTCATAACCCCAAGTCTAGTGCTTTCTCCATGACACCATACACCATGTTTAAAAAAATTACAGGGGACTTCCCTGGCTATCCAGTGGTTGAGACTCTGCAATTCCACTGCAGGGGCATGAGTTTGATCCCTGGCTGGGGAACTAGGATCTGGCAGGCTCTGTGGCACAGTTAACCAAATTAATTAATTAGTTTCTTAAAAAACAAATCTTAAAATGATATAGAACTGTCCAGAAACTCTCCCAGATGTAACTGCTTATTGTTGTTGCTGCTCAGTTGTTAAGTTGTATCTGACTCTTTGCAACCCTATGGACTGCAGCACCCAGGCTTCTCTGTCCTTCACTGTCTCCTGGAGTTTGGTCAGATTCATGTCCATTGAGTCAGTGATGCTTTCTAGCCATCTCATCCTTTGCTGCCCTCTTCTCCTTTTGCCTTCAATCTTAGCCAGCATCAGGACTACTAATTTCTCCTTCTCAGCAGCCAGGCTTTTTTTTTTTTTTTTTTAAAAAAAAGACTTTTGTTATTGTTGTGGACCATTTCAATTAAGACCAAGTCTTAATTGAATTTGTTAGAGTATTGTTTCTGTTTTGAGTTTGTTTTTTTGGACTCAAGGCACATGGAATCTTAGCTCCCCAACCAGGGATTGAACCTGCACCCCTGCACTGAAAGACAGTGTCTTAACCACTGGACTGCCATGGGGACGTTCCCCAGTAGCCACACTTTTAAGAAGGGAATATGTCTACAAACACATAATTTTATATGGTAAATAATTTACATTAAGTGGATTTTGCTCAATGAATAACATTTCTCACATGTTCAAAGCAATGAAAAGTAGGACAAAGCAGAAAGCTCTACTTGCTTACTCTTAGCTGTCAGGATGCAAGAAGGGATGTCCAGTCTAAAGACTGCAATGCTGGAAATCAAAGGAGTCACTTGATGCCCCGGGAGTTCCATGGAGTTCGGAATAAGCCTTGCTGAAAAGAGGCCCACCAGTCTCTGAGCCATCACTTAGTCAGGCTATCTAAAGAAGGGTGTGTGACTGAGACCTATGTCCACACGTGCTATGATGGGGCTGTGTTTAGGATACGGGAGTAAGCACTAGGTGAGGTTAAGTTTTGTGCTGGAATTTTCCTAAGCACCAGAACGCTCCTGTATTCCATATATTTTTACATTCCGTGAAGTTTAAAGGCTACCATTTTCTTCTGTTGACTTGGGACAATGAGAGTAATCTTTTTCATCAGCTGACAACACACAGCAAATGCTCACCTATGTAACATACCGAATTTAAAAGCTTTCAAGGGACATTCCTGGAGGTCCAGTGGCTAAGACCCTGCACGCCCAGTGCTAGGGGTCCTGGGTTCAATCCCTGGTCAGGGAACTAGATCCCACATGCTGAACCTAAGGGTTCTCGTGCTACAACGAAGACCCAGTGCAGCCAAATAAATAAATAGAAACAAATATTTCCTTAAGAAATAAAAAGTAAATAAAAGATTTCAATCTATGAGGAGTTAATATCTCCCAGATACCTAGGGAGTGAAAATACATCCACCCAAATTCACAATTTAAGATTTTTTTATGTTAAACATAAAATACATAAAAGATGCTATAAGACCCTGTTTTGATGATGATGATGATAAAGCCACAGGAACTTGAAAAATTTAGAGCTGAAAGGGAACTTCATGATCCTTTACTCCAGCTAGCTAAGCTTGTAGATGAGAAAGGAACATCAGAAATGGAAGCACTTAAGCTATCCCCACGTCAAACTGCTGGAACCAGAGGATGAGAATTCTGACATCTAGGCTGGTGCCATCTCACCAACATGGTGCCAAGGACAAGATGTTTCCTTTATGTATTTTAGAAAACATCTGAGCTCCTAATAAGAGGTCTACACTCTGCTCTCTCAACATCTGGATGAATCAGGATGAGTATTAATAAATGATCCACTTCTGACCTCAACTTCCCTAACCAAAGGAGTGAAATGCTAATCAATACTCTGTCTGATTCAGGGAAGGCTCATTCAGACGAGAAACAGATGGTCTGGGAAAAACAGCTACTCCAAGAAAGGACTGCTTGCAGACTGATGGACCAGCAAAGGAGTTTGGGTCCTTTAAAATGACTGACCAAGTCTGAGACATGTAACCCATATATCCAACCAACAAGTTCCAATAGATTATTATCAAATTAAGAACACAGCTCAAGAATAACTTAAGAAAAAGGATTTTCAAACACTATGCAGTCCAAAGAATAACTACTTGTGTAGACTGAATTTTAAAGAAAATATAAATCTCCATGCCCTTGTATTAAGGTGGGTGGCATAAGGTGGGTAAGACACAGCATCTCATTCTATGCCTTCTGTTCTAGGTTTTATTCCTTTCTTAAAGGATTCACATATGGGATGTTAATTCTTTCCCAGGCTTAATCCCTAGATGATGGGCTTGTTAAGGACAGGGACTATACTATCCAGTACTTTTTCCTCCTTGCCGATCTTACAAAACATTCATTCAGTGGCCAGTCTTCATACCCACCACATCCCTGACTTCTAGCACATTGTTTGACACCTGGTAAGGACTCAGTCTGTATCAAGTCAATGAAACAAGAAAACACAAAAGCCAAAGGCAATTTCCTAAGCACAGAAACCTCTGCATATCTGACGCCTTCATTAAAACCACTTAAATTCTACCTTACAACTCTGAAGCGTGCCCTCCGACATGCTCTGCTGTACTTGTGCACAGACCTGCGATGTTATCAGTTTAACACATATGTGATCGCTCAGCATGAATAACCTTGATGAATACTATATAGAATTTCAACTGCAGACTCCCAGACACAGAAGGTATATTCTGTGACTGGCCAAAACGTCATGAGGGTCCATCGTCCGTCCCCCTGCTTCTAAGCAAGACTGCACCTAATCTTTAGCAGAGTGCCAGGTTTCTTAAATCTGAAAGAGCTCCACTGAGTGAAACACACAGGCAGCCAAGGCACAGTCTTCAGTGTCTAAATGGAGGGTCAGACCTTGATTTCTCAAGGTAAAGTATGGTTTTCTTCCCAAGTGTGGCAGATTTCACTGGAGTTCGATTACCGACTTACTTAAATCATTTGCTAGATGACATAAAATTGCTGGTAATCACCCTACAAAGAGTAATTATCTGAGCTCTCTTTGTACAAAGGCAAGTAAATTGAAGCCCTAGTCTATATTCTGTTAGGGAAATTTATAATTAGGTGTGCCATTTTATTTAAAAAAGACACATCACAAGAATATATGTTCAGAAGTAGGGGGTTAAAAAAAAATGGCTATTCACCAGTTTATTGAAATTATACAAAAGGGAGTTCATGGGCTGCTAGGTGAAACAACTAAATTTCTTGAGTTTAGTAGATTTTAGGAAGACCCCACACACAAAACGGCCTGCCCACATGTGATGCGTGATCTAGATACCCCTCTCTCTCAAAATATTTCTTTAAAATATTTATTTCATTATCCTGAAATAGTTGGTGCCTGTGAGACGCCAGATGTAAGACATTTCATCCGAAACCTTCTGTAAACCCATACCATTCACTTTAGAACCTCTTCCTTGACACCAGGCAAGACTTTAGGTCCTGAGTTTGCATTTGTCTAACGGACTGCCTGGCTGCTCTCAAAAATGGAAACATATGTGGGCACGATGAAGGAAAGGATTTGTAAATTAAGCAAAGGATTTTTCCTGTTCATTTTTAATCCTGTGCCTTTTTTTCCCTTCTCTTAAGCAACATGACTACTAAATTTTTATTTTCAAAAGCACAGAATCGAGTGCTTTTGGTGTTATTTCCCAGGAAAAAACCTGACTTTGGGATCCATTTCTTTACAACGTGCTCACAATTTTTAAAGAAAAATAAAGTGCAGGCTCACACACATTCACTGAAACAGAGGGAGACAGCTGGATTATTATTATTTATTATTATTATCATCATCATTATTAAATAAGGCTTGAAAGAATATACCTCTGAATGTCACAAAGAAAAAATTATTTGGTTTATAGCTGATGGAATCACAATGAAAGTGTGATTGGAGAGGGCTAACAGCAGAATTAAATTAGGACTTTCTGTTCTAATTTCACCTTCCACATGAACCCCTGTCCTTTGAATTTGTGCTTTTCAAAGTTGTTTATATAATGCATAGGCACAGACTTTGTTTCAAGTTCATATGAGAGCAAATGCCCTTACTTAAGTAGGAGTATAAATCCATCCTAGCTGGGATTGTCCAGCATACTTCTGCAAACTGCTTGCTTTCAGGTCAATCCCAAAATAGAAAGAACATCTCTCTCCAGAGGTGCACATTTTGAATATTATAAAACTTAAAACATGCTCTATTTCACATTTCAAATTAAAAATGCCAACAAAAGACCACCAGGAAAATAATTTTTGAAAAAATTTCAATCTGTCTCCTGAATTTTGCCACCAGGGGAAAAAACCCCAAACAAGAACAATAATAAAACCTAAAACCTCAACAAGAAAACTATGTCTCCAGTTTATATTAATTAGTTCTTTTTTAAGTTTGCAGAATGTGAATTCAAGGTGTTGTACAGCTATGCTATAAAGAAGACTAATAAACGCTGACAATCCTTGTGTTTAAAAATTGAAAAATAAAATATGAAATAAGGACTATTTGTTAGAAATATTTTATATTGCTTCAATTTGGTTGTAGCTAATACACAGCCAAATAAAGCCACAAAATCGAAAGAATATTCAATCATACTAAAAAAGTGGACATTTTCAAGGCAAATGAACGTTTGAACTTGGGAAAAACTGAAATGTTTATAAAACAAATAAAAATGACCATTGCTCCAAGAAAATTTCTGGTAGGGGTAGTCTTGATATTTCACTAAGGATTTAAATGTACAAAATGCTTATTCTGACCTCCCAGAACTTAAATGTCTAAAGTGAAGGAGGAGGTAAAGTTAAAAGACATTTGTCTGTTTTGGTTTCTTAAACACTTCTTTGGCTCCTTTCCTTTTTCCCCCTTCAATAATTTATTCTGTTTTTCTACCTTTGTACATACAAACCATGTGCCCATCAAATCAGGCACCAAAAAACAGGAACTCAAATACAGTTCACTCAGACTGACCTTCAACAGCAAGTATTGACATTTTTTTTTAAATTAATTTTAACTCTTTTTTTCCCCCCAGAAGAAACAAAACAAAGTCTCTTGGGTCACATCAGCAATCATTAAACGAAAAATAAAGAAATAATGAGTTAAAAATAGAGGGAATGTGTTCAAACGAAGGAAGAAGGCTCATAACCAAAGTCTGACATCTTCAAAAAGAAACAGTTCTACACTTCATATCTGATTCAAACAGAAAACGTCTCCTTTACATTTGAAACAAATAATTCCACCTCCAATCCACATTTTCTAAGAAGCCCCTAGCTTTCTACATGTGATTCTTGCAAGTCTCTATACCTCACTGAGGTTAAAAGCTAGTTCACATTTGACTATTTTTCTCCCAAACATTCCCACAAACTCCTTGTAAATTTCAGTAAAAACTCAGCATTGTCACCGTGGGTTTCAGGAATGGCACAGTTCAGATATCACCACCCCACCCCACCCCCACCAGACGGAAAGATTAAAAAGACTTTGCCCAAATGTAGGGGAAAGGAAGGTACTTGGGCTCACTCTGCAGCTACTGGGTTTAGCTCTGGGAGTCTAGGAGGTTCTTCCGGAGGTCGGACACCATGGGGGTACCCAGCGGGTGGGAGGGGAGTCGCCCTAAACCTTTGCTCATCGATTTGTGAACTCATTTGAAGACTATTTAGTTGTAGACGGATTTGCTCCTAACACAGTAAAATTCGTCCCAAGCTGCTTCTATGCAGATGTCACGTCATTTTCAGAGCATCAGCCAGTCGGTATTGAAGTAGTGGATGGGGCCGGTGAGAGGGGGTGGCAGGGAGGAAAAGTCACGCGTGAAAAACTCCTGATGTCAAAATATGTGCCGAACTCCCTGCCGCGGAACAGAAAGCACACCCACGTCTCCATCACTGGAGAAGCGGAGGAGAGCCGGGTGGCGGCGCGTCGCGACCAGCAATCGCGATATTCAATCTGATGTCGCCAACAAGCGCAACCCAAAGAAATCAGCTTTTCCCGGAGCTAGGAGCAGCTCGCGACTTCCAAAGACTGAAAATCGGCTCCCCGGGGTGGAGGATGCGGGGGCGGGGAGGGGAGGGCCTGGGAGCCGGTCGCCGCTAGGCTCCGGGCGGGCGCGCACGGCGGGTCCCAGCGAGCGCGGCGGCCGGGGGCGCGCGGCAGGAGCGCCCCTCGCGAGGTGCCGGCCACGCCGCCGCCGCCGCCGCCGCCCGCCCCCTCCCCCGCCGCTTCCTCTCGCTCTCCCAGCCCCTTCCCCCACGTGTGGGTGACGTCAAAATTCCGCGAAAAAGCCGCGTGGTGGCTCCTCCAGCGGAGGCGCGATTCCGCCGCCCAGCGGGCCCCTCCCGGGCGCCGGGGCGGGGGGGAGGGCGAAGCAGAGAGCCGGCCGGTTCCCTTTCCTCCCGGAGGCCGGGCCCGCCGACGCCGCGGGTCAGACGCCCCCCGCCCCAAATCTTCGTGGAAAAGTGACTTTTTTTTTTTTATATAAAGCGAATGCATTTCCAGGGCTATTTTCGGCCGCGTGAGGCGTGTCCAGCAGCTGAATCAGACAGGAAGAGGGGGAAAGTTCGGGTCTCTTTACTTTTTATTTTTTTTCCAAGGGAGAGGAGGAAGATGTGAAGTGGGCGAACGGACGGCAGACGTTCCAGACCCGTGCCTGTCACATCTGCTGCCCCAGGCACGCAGCCCGGGTTCGAGTTCGGACCCCAGCAGGGCGGTTGGAGAGAGCAGGCCCCCGTCCGACTCTGTCCCCGCAGGGTCCAGGCGCCCCGGGGCAGCCACGGGCAGGGGCCGCCGTGCGAAGTCTCGGAAGCGCCCTCACACCTGGTGTCTTTGGGTCGGGCCTGGGGTGGGGGTCGGGGCCTCCGGACAACTCATCTCCACCCACTCACCCTCCAGTCCCCGTGCGCTCCAGTTCGTGTTCTGTCCCTCTTCCTTGTGCACATTTTTCTAACTTGCCAGCACCCGCCACTCTCCCACTACGCCGCTCCTGCACCCGGTCCGGTTCCTCCCTGGTACCCCGGGCCCCCGGAGCCGGGACTCGGACCCTCGGCCATCTACTTTCAAGCGACCGTCGGGTTTTCAGTTTTGCCTGCCTGCCCATCCCTAAATGGAAAAACCCCGACACAGCTCTAGGGGAGGCAGTAAAGGGGTCGGGGGAGGGCCTGAGCCCGAACTCCTCTCCCCTCCCCCCACCCCGCCTGAGCGCCCCTCGGAGGACGCAGCTTCCCGTAGACGGCGGGATCACCTGGCTGGGCGGCGTCCGCCAGGTGAGCCGGGGTGTAAGTGTGCTCAGCGTTGCAGGTTCCTGCAGAAATGTGCCTATTAACACCCTACACCTACAGGGTTTTGTACACTTTCCAACCGAAACTCCACAACGCGAGGGGTGGTGAGCCGGCCAGGGAAGGAATAAAAGTCCAATAAAACTGACGTTCGCCAAAGGTTATCACTGATCCTTCGAAGGGTAGGAATTTTTTTTCCCCTTGAGGGATGGAAAAGGAATAAGGAAGAGCCAACATTCTCCTCCCCCCCGCCCCCAACAGTGACCAGTTTTGACTTAAAAGCCAGAGCACAAGTTAGGTTTTTTTTTTCTTTCCCCTCTAAACAAACCTACACTAAAAGAAAATGCGCAGGTTTGCCCAGAAGGCAACGTGCCTTTTCCCGCGTGCGAGACGGTGTGCTTTTTAACAAGCAAAATTAAGGTTTTAACACATGGTCGGAGTGGCGACCAAAAGGGAAAACTCAGTTTCCAGTCCAAGCCTCCCAGAGACATTCCTGCCAACCTCCGCACCCTCGCACGCCCCACCCCGAGCCTCGGCGCCCGAACCGCTGGGGGATGGATTCGCCGCGAGGTTGCAGTTGGGATAGAGTCCGTGATCGGAAGGGGAAGTCAACGGGGAACTGGAAGGGGCGAGCCTGCCGCGCGGGGAGCGCCCGCACTGGCGGCTCTGGGTGGACGGAGAGGGCGGCGGGGAGAGGGGCATCCGCCTGCGCCCCTCCCCTTCACAACCGCCTCCCCCCCGGCCCCGCTCCCCGCCGGAATTTCTCAGTAAAGCCAGACGGGTTTGGGTTTGGGGTTGGGGGGGGGAAGGAAGGGGCGAGGGGGCCCCTCGGCTCGCTCCGGAGACTTGAGGCCCTGCCACCCAGGCTTTCTCCCCAGGGTGGGCGAGGCCCGGAGGACGACCACCCGCCTCTTCCCCGCCCCCCGCTGCCCCTCTTCAGGGGACCCCGAGCTCAGGATGCTTTCTCTGCAGGGAGGTGGAGAAAAGACCATGCTGGGTTAGTTATCAAGTGATGTCAAGAGGCTGGGGGCCCTGGCCGGCTTCTGTCCTTGCCTGTCGGGGTAGATTTATACTTTAAAAATACCTCTCTCGGCCCCACTTCCCCCTAGCCCATTCCACCTCCCACTCCTGCAGGCTTTCTTTGATCCGCTCAAAGGTGGCTGAGCTGAAGTTTGAGTAGGTATTTTATGGGGTCTTAAAATGTAAGTTAACGTATTTATCCGGAGTGACTCAAGGCCTGAGTCGGGAAGTCCACGTTGACTGAAATCAATAGGTGATTGTTAGGGACCCGATCTTTTCTGAGGAACACGCTCCTGGGCCCCGGGTGTCACCCGCCGCGCGGGGCTGTTTCATTTTGAGTTTGCAACTTGGGTTTTTCAGCGAGCTTTTTTTTTTCTTCCCGAAAGCTAATGGCTTCCACCGCAATTAGACATTCTCCTCGCCCGCCCCCTTCCCTCCCCTTTCTTTACGTACAGTCGATTGGATCCTAATTCCTGCGGCTATTGATAAGGTCGCGGGCGCCCCGGCCTCTCCCCAGCCCCCGCCCTCCCCATCCCCGCTCTCCCTCCGCCCTCCCTTCCTTGGCTTCCTTTTGATGTAGCGGGGAACGCGTCCTACTAAAAAAAAAAAAAAAAGTAATCTGCCCGGTAACAATCAGCGCGCAGTAGCAGGAGACCCAGAGCTATTGGCTATGCAAATAGAGGGAGGGGAGACGGCGCCCCAAACTCTTACTCACCCTTTTAAAGTGATAGCCCCCTCCACCCACCCACCCACCCACCCCTTCCGCCCCACCCTCGTAGAAAGGGGCTGGCCCGGGCGCCGGAGTTAATCGCTCGCACCTCTGGTTTTCTGCGCGCTCCCCGCGCTCCCTTCCACCTCCCCCTCCTTTCAGGGAACGCTTGCCCGGTTCACCCATCCCGCCCCCCCCCAACCGCGCTCGCCCTCCGAGCCCCGGTTCTGAGACCCTCCTTGCGCCGCGAGGGAGGTGCTGGGCTGACCTCGGGGTGTCGCGAGAGCCCCGACCCACGCGGCGCTCGCCGCACGTGCCAGCGCGGCCACCACCCGGGACGCGGGGCCCGCTCCTTTCCCCCTCAGAGTGAAATAGCACAGAGAGCAGGGTGGTGGGGGGGGGGTGGCGGGAGGAAGGAGGTGAGGAAACGCCCCCCGGATCCCCTCCAAAAGCGGCTTTGACCGGAGGATGCGTCGGAACACGTGTCGGAGCCGACCGCGTCTCCACCGCAGTCCAGCTCTTGGGGAGAAAGCTCTGGCTGTGATGGAGACGTGAGCCCGGAGGGTCCGCGAGGGTGCCGGCGAAGGACCCGGGGTGGGAGATCTTGGAAACCTAGGGGTGGTGTCGTTTGTGCTGGGGGAGAGACAGGGAGCCCAACCTACCCCCTCTCTCGCCCCCCTTCCCGCCCCCCCCCCCGGGCTATTTCCTAGAAAGCTGTATCAGTGTGGCCACGCTCGGCGCAGACACCTCGGGCGGCTTGTCAGCAGATGCAGGGCGAGGAAGCGGGTTTTTCCTGCGTGGCCGCTGGCCGCGGCGGAACCGCTGGTAGCCCTGCCCCCGGCCTGCGGCGGCTCGGGGCGCCTCCCCGCGTCTCCCAGTGGCGCCTGCGGCGCCCCAAGAACGGGAGGGTTTCTGCTCCTAGGTCACATTCTCCCACGTCGAAGAAGCGCCCCCTTCCTCCAGACACCCATCCCTCCCCCTTCTTCCTCTACCCACACATCTGCGGGGGGGGGGGGGAGGCCGTGGCCTGGGGCGGAGGGGGGGTTGAATGTATTCTAGTCCCTATAATCGGGTTTCGGAAACAGGCTGAAAATGATCAAGAACGTACATTTCAGGGCCATACATACCCTTTTCCTCTGGGTATGCAAAGTTAACTGTTTCCCAAAATCACCCTCCTTCGGGCTCATATAAGTGATCTTATTTCTCAACCGTCTGAGCCCACCTCATCTTCAGCTCACCCAGCCGTCATTCCTGGATCTTAAATTCGTGGGCTGGAGTGTGGCGATCAGGTTTGAGGAAGCCAGAGTCGGAGGGTCGTATTTTTGGCGGGATGTACCTACAGAATATGCTGCAATTACAGGGAATAAGTAGGGATCGGTGGGGTTTTTTTTGTGGGTTCCCCTCTCCTGGGCCCCTGGCTTGGTGGAGGGAGAGGGCCTCGGAGAGCTAAGGGAGAGGGTGGGGGGCGGCGCGGGGGACTGCGTTTGAAGTTTGGTCGGGCCAGCTGCTGTTCTCCTTAATAACAAGAGGGGAAAGGAGGGAGAGACTGAAAGGAGGAGGGGAGGGCCGGGAGGGGAGGGAAGGGGAGGAGGAACGGGAGAGGGGGGTGAGGCGAGAGGGAGGAGAAGTAACTGCCCAGCCAGTTTGCGTCACTGCCTCGGCGAGCAGAGAGCCGTGCGAGCTGGGGAGAGCAGACAAGTTTGAAGGGGAGGGCAGAGAGAGTCAGCCGCCCCCGGGGCGCTCCTCTCCCACCGGCCATCCTATCCCTTTCCACTCTTCTTCCCTGGCTTATCTCTTTCTGCCCTTAACTCTGCCCCTCGCTTCCCAAAACCCTATTTAGCCAAAGGAAGGAGGTACGGGGAATCCTCTCCCCTCCCCCATCCCCCAAAAACCCCCAACTTTTCCAGTCCGGAGATCGCAGGGGCGCGAGCGAGTAGCCAGCTGGCCATGGAGCTGCTGTGCGGTGAGGTGGAGCCGGTCCGCAGGGCCGTGCCGGACGCCAACCTGCTCCACGACGACCGCGTGTTGCAGAACTTGCTGACCATCGAGGAGCGCTACCTGCCCCAGTGCTCCTACTTCAAGTGCGTGCAGAAGGACATTCAGCCCTACATGCGCAGGATGGTGGCCACCTGGATGCTGGAGGTAGGGCTGCAGGCAGGCGCTCCGTCGGCCCCCGCGCCGGGTCCCCGAACCTGGGCGAGGGCAGCCTCGGGAGCCCGCCTCCCCACTCCTGCGCCAGAGCTTACCCCCGCGCCCTCGGCGAGACGCGTGGCTTCCTCTCGGTTCCTTGCGGGGGGTGCAAGATTCCCGGGGGGAGGGGGAGAGCAGCGAGGTTGTCCCCGGGCGGGGGGTGGGGGAGCATCCTGAGCGCGTGTGCCTGCATGTGGCTGCCACCTCTTCCCACCGGCACCCACCCCCGCCGCGACCTTTTGCTAAGCCGAGGCTGCTTTCGGGGCCTTGAAGAAGAGAATAGGAGGGTGAACCCCGAAGTTAAAAAATCAGCTGCGCAGCCCCCCCCCCCCCAGCCAAAGGCCAGGGCAAATGGGTCCCAGCCTCGGGTCCCCGCATGTGGTCGGGACTCCGCGTTGGCACTTAAGGGGGGAGGGGGAGGGCGGAGGGAGAAGAGAAACGGGGAATTCAGGAGCCCCGGAAGTCACACTGAAGAAACGTGTGTTTTCGGGGAACCCAGAAGAAGCACTTCTTTCCCCTTGCTCCGAACCCTTGCCGTGTGCCCACGTCTGCACGGCTCCGGACCTGCCGTGGTTTCGCCATGTTGCTTTGTAAACTCGGGGGTGGAGAGGCTGGACGCGTCGCCTGCTCCCCTTCGCACCCCACGACCCCGGTCCCCCCACTTCTGATGGCGCCCTCGCCACCCCCATCACCCACCCCGCCCCCTCATGAAGGTTACTTACAGTGCGGCCTTCAGTTTCCTGGGTGCGGAGATCTGGGTGGGGTGGGAGGGGGAGGAGGTGTGTGCAGGGGGGATAGCGGCCCCCCCCCGAAGGAGAAGCCGGAGCCCCCCGCGCCTCTCTCCGGCGGCTCCCCGTCCTCGAGCGTCCCCCAGCTCTTCGCCACCGTTCCCGGCCTCTGCCCTTGTGGGCCGCGGCCGGACACTCCCGCCGCCGCGCTCTCCCCTGCAAGTTTCCCCTCGGGATCCGAAGCCCCAGGGGTCGCTCTCCAGACCTTCCCGGCGCCCCAAACCTCCGCTGCGGAAAGCCTGGGTCCTCTGCGGGGTTTTCATGGCGAAAGGGCTTTTCTGGGATATTTCCTCGATTTTTAATTATTTTTTGAACCCGTCTCCCCTGCTCCGACTCGGGCCGCCCAGGCTGCGCGGCGCTCGCTCCCTCCGCCCTCCCCCCGCTTCCCCACCTCTCCCCACCCACCCCCCCAAATGCGGCGCCTGGGCCGCGGGGACCCCTCCCGACAATTTTTTCAATTGTCGGGAATGATAGAGTAGTGTCTGGGGATCCGAATGAGACCAAGAACGAGACCCCCGGAGCCTCCAGAATATTTTTATTGATTTTTTGAAAAGATGACGAAATCCAAAAAAGAGAGTGAGTGAGTGCGAGCGCCCGGAGTAGTGAGCGGCCCACGGGGGCGGCGGGGCCAGCGCTGCTGCGCCCTCGGCTTCGGGGTTCTTAACCCCCCTCTCTTTTGAGATTTTAAGCTCCCGGGGAGGACCCCCGCGCGGATGGCCATGTAGATTGCCCCCAATTTCCTCGTCTTCATTCTTATCGCTTATTCTACTCCCCTCCCCTCCCCCCAAATTCAATATTGTTATTTCCCCAGATTGTGCGATTTCCCTTTCTTCCTCTTTTCCTGATATTATGGTCTCCCCCCACCCCGACCCCTTCCCACTCGTGTCGTAGGTCTGTGAGGAGCAGAAGTGCGAAGAGGAGGTCTTTCCTCTCGCCATCAATTACCTGGACCGCTTCTTGGCCGGAGTCCCAACTCCGAAGACCCATCTGCAGCTGCTGGGGGCCGTGTGCATGTTCCTGGCGTCCAAGCTCAAAGAGACCATCCCGCTGACCGCTGAGAAGTTGTGCATTTACACCGACAACTCCATCAAGCCTCAGGAGCTGCTGGTAATGACTGCCTCCTTCTGCCTGCCTGTCTTTCTGCTCTGCTCTGGCCTAATCCGCCTCGACCCACCGCTCCCAGAACAAACCCTTTGGACCCCAAATTGCCCATCTGTGAAATGTTCACCCTTTGGGGAGCTCTGTCCTTTCCTGTTGAGACTTCTTGTGTTCCTACTGTGTGCTGGACTGTATATACAAAGTACTCAGGCTCCGCCCATGCATAAGATCCTCCTTCACAGAGGTTTGGGTTGGTGACACACATTTGCAGAATATATATATGTGTGTGTGTGTGTGTATGTGTAGTGGAGGTATAGAACATTGCGATAATATTTTAATTAAACACCCAGTTTTCAATCACTGATTTCTGAGCCAGTCATCAACCTCTAACATGATCCAGACGTGTTGTGACGTGTTTCCTAAGAACTAGGAGTTCAAAGTTACCATCTAGGGAATTGCTCAGACTCTCCAGCATACCTGCACATAGTAGCTGTTCACTAAACACCAACTCACTGGCTTTTGAGCAGAGTCAAGTTTGGCCTTCTGTGGGAGGATTTGGAGGTGTGGATTCCCGTCCGTCTCCCGTGGGGCTCTGTGCAGACACGGGGGTCCTGTCTGGGCTCTGGTTTTCTGCCAGCAAACCTTCTCCCACCCAGTAGGACCCTTTGCTTCTGCAGCTTCACGCTTAATACCTCCATGTAGCCGCAGTGTGGCATTGGGTGAGTGGCCCCAGAGGCCCACCTTCAGTGATCTGCACACCCATCTCCCAACTGTTTGGAAGCGGGGCCCCCCTGTTCCTCCCTCCCTCCCTGCTGCCCAGGCCTGCACTCAAGTCCACAGGGCCGGGACTGGCTGTCTGAACTGAGTTCTTTGTGAGAGGCCTTCCTCCCTGAGGCTGTGCTGCCACCTAGCGGCAGACATGTGCAAGGACGGGGAGGAATCTCCGAGAATGCAGAGGGGCATGAATGACCTCACCTTTGAACAGCTGCCAGATTTCAGCTGCTTCTGGTTTGGTCTGAGAGGCCCAGAAAGGTGCTTTCTTCTGGGAGATCTGCTTCTTTTAATAATGGTACAAGTCGAGTGGTTTATACTCACATTCTCCCGTGAGAAGGAGAGCTGGAATTTCAAGCCATCTTGGACGACCCTGATTATTTAGAAGGCTATCTGTGTTTCTACCCCCAACCTCCCCCAAAAAAGCGAAGGCTGACGTTAAAACCAGTAAAGACAAACAAATAGGTAGAATTAAGATCCAGATATTTTTTTTCCCCAAGGGAGACCAGGAAAAGTTATCTTCCTTTAGCTTCACTGTTTCATCATGATGGGGAGGGCTCAGATCTTTTTTAGAGCACCCCAGTTTTTTGGAAGGGTCTCCCAAACTAATTTGTATCTCTGCAGACACATCTGCCTTTTCACAGTCTCTGTATCCCAGAAGTTGAGATCTACAGGAGTCCTATTTTACCAATGAGAAAGCTAAGACCAGGGAAGGGGAGGACATTGGCCGAAACCACACAGCCCATGGATGCCGTGGGCAGAATGGGGCTCTGGCGGCTGGGGGGAAGAGAGTCAGGTTCTTCTGGTCAATGTGGGAGCGAGCTGCACTGGCAGGCTGGTCTCAGCCTCTTATTCTTCTGATGATGATCGATCGATAGGCCTGTTTCCCGCTGCACGTATTTTTAAGGCATTCTTTTTGGCTTGTTTCCCTTGAACACAATTCCCCCCGAAGTATCTCCATGAGGGAAAGAAACAAGGTGTTTTCAGTAGGTGGGCTGCTGGTGACACCAGGTTGCCTCGTGCCAGCATTTGGGCTGCGTGCTTCTCAGTGACCTCCAACAAGCACTTTCATCCTCCTGAGTCCCCTCCAGCCGCAAAACGGGGTGGCCAGTGACCCTTTGGTCCTTCAGTCATGGTAACAGAAACCTGCAAAAATCTGTCTGTGGAAGGGTCCGCTGTGTCTGGGTGTCATTTCCTGAGTTTTCTGCATTGTGTGTCCAGTGGGAAGTCTTAGCAGCAGAGAGAAAAATGGCACTTTTTGGCACTGACGGCAGGCAAGCTAATTGGTTGCCAAGGATTTGGGCCAAGAAACCTAAATTTGAGCTTCATTCTGTGTACATCGTTTTTCCAGGAGGATGAAAAAAGACCTGTTAATCTAGTCACTGATATATACAATAAATTCCTACCAAAGGGCCACCATGACCTTGGCAGTCTTTTACTGTGGATTCAACCTTCTGGGTGGGTGGGCGAGAGCATCCTCTGGAAGTCAGGGTTGGGTGGGGAGGGGGGGTGTGCAGCTGGAGAGGCCAAGAAATAGCAGAAAGGAACATCAAGGCAGCGGCCACCTAGGTGCTCATTGGTGTCCGACGAGCTTGACATTTGAAGCCTTCAGAGCCATCACCCACTTCAAAGCTTTAGGACCACTCTGATAAATGGTCCTGCTTTCCAATCTAGCCTGGTCCTAATGAACATCCTTAAAAGACTGGTCTAGATCCCAAGCCTCCAGCCCGGGACACCGGGTCAGCCTGTGTGGGTTTTATACTCTTCTCCGCCTCCCTACCTCCCCAGGAGTGGGAGCTGGTGGTGCTGGGCAAGTTGAAATGGAACCTGGCGGCTGTCACCCCCCACGACTTCATCGAACACATCCTTCGTAAGCTCCCTCAGCCAAGCGAGAAGTTGTCGCTGATTCGCAAGCACGCTCAGACTTTCATCGCTCTGTGCGCCACCGGTAGGAACCGCTGGAGCCCCGGGGAAGGGGGTGGCTGGGTGCCGAGGAGGGCGTTGGGGGGCTGCAAGGGGAGGCAGACCACAGCCCTAACTTCTGAGCGTTTACAGGAGGGGTCCCAAGTAGTTTCTAGAGTCCAAGGTTTTCTTCCTGGGCAGTTTTTCCCTTCCTTTATCTCAGCTGGTATATTTTCTCTCTCTGCCAAACTCATAAATGGTTTACAAGGACAGGTGTGGTAAGGGGAAGAAAAGAAAAAAAAGGATCTGTTAAAATATTCTTTATGGTGTCTAAAGTGCTCTTTTGAAGATTATATATACTGCTCTCTGGTCGTGTTTAAATCTTTCATCTTTGGAGGCAAAAGGATGGCTTGGAGATAAGCCCAAGAGGAAATGTGGGGGGTGGAGGCAAATACAGGTTAAGGAACCCTGTCAAGATAAATAACGCCTGCCCCAGGATTTCTACCGGTTGCAGGGCATGGCCTGCCCTCTGGCTACTCCCTCTGGTGGGGTGGGGGTGGACCTGTGGGCTTTGCAGCTGGGGGTCAGTTCCTAAGCCTGGGCTCTGCTACTCTCCCTCCACGTGTTGAGGTTTTGATTGCAACCTGTAACATTGCAACTGCCTTTTCATGTGCTACACCCACCCTGTTGATCCCTCAATTGATACATAATCTTGTTGGCCCCTGTGCCATTAACTAAGACACTAAAGGCAGCGGTTTGATACAGTCTCATCACACTGAACCTTGGCCAGTTTCTACATTCCCCCCCTCCCCACCACCCAACAGTAGTGGCTGTGGGAGAAACTCCCGAATTCTTATTTTCACCAGCAGAAGTGTGGGGGAAAGAACTTGTTTGGGCAGGTCTCCCCCCACCCCTCCAACCCCTGAGAGAGGGCGGGGTTCAAGGTCGACTTGCATTGCAAAGGTGGGCCTGGGGATTGACTTCTTTCAGTATCTTGTTACATATTGGAGCCCCAAAGAGATGAACACATTGTTTGCCATGGCGGCCATGCCCCCTGTTCGAAGTCAAAAGGTCGGGCTTTGCTACTGACCACTGGGTGACCTCAGGACGCTTAAGTTTTGTCTGAACCTTAGCTTCTTCATCTGCAAAACACTGACACGCGACATTCCTACAACCCTTTCAGGGTGGTTAGGAAAACGGACACCAGAAGAGAGATGATGGGCCAGGAGGCCCTTTGTCAGCCAGGCAAGATGTAGGTGATGGGCGCTGGTACTAACTGAATGTGACTCCTGGATACAGTGACTTTCACCCTGACCCTGCTGTGCCGTCTCAGCAGGACCACCCCCACCCCCACCCCGGCTCAGCCTTCAGTGGCTCACGTGCAGGGTCCAGCCCCGACCATGAAGCCCAGGGCAGGCTTCCCCTCCCCAGGCTTCCCAGATGCAGTCTGTGCCCTTCCTGCGGGCCTGGCGGCCACTCTTAGCCATTGATCCCTGCTGCCTTGCAGGCCGTGGCCGTTCTTAGGCTGCTTCCCTTTCTGCTGTCTGGCCTGGGTGCTCGAGGTCAGCCCCTCGCTGACTTGTCACTTTGTCTCCCAGGCCCCGCCTGTCCCTTCTCTGTGGTCGCGATTCACTGGGGGAGGGGGTTAGCCAGCCCTTTTCTCTCTTGGACAGCTGACCCCTGACCCTGCGCTCCCGCATTGCCCAGCTGGTGATGGCCAGAGTTCTGTTTTGACCTTGTCTCTTAACTGATGTACTTTTGGGGGTCCGTCTGCCCACTCCTCGATGATCTCGGACTTGGGTAGGAGGGTGGGTGGAGTCACCCAGGCCTAGAGCAGGTCCCCACATTCTCTAAAGGCCCATTCTCTAAAATTGGGGATCCCATCCCCCACTCCGGGCCTTCTTGGCCGGATCCTTGGGGCAGCTGCCAAGTTTGGGGCCAGAGTAGGGAGCCTGGGATTCAGGGACTGAGGACAGAGGTCTGAGGGGAGGCGGAGGAAGTCAGGAAGACTGCCTTGCTAGTGTGGGGGCAGGGGGTGGGGAAGGATAGGAGAAAAGAAACTTCTGGCCAGGTACTCAATAAGCCCCAGGTGTGGTCTGCTCAGAGCAGAGGAGTGTCTCCTGAAGGAAGGAGCCTGTCTTCGGAGGCTTTTCTTTCCCTCATCTGCCCTTGAATGTGTCTGCAAGGCTCTGTCACTTGGCAGCCTGCTGGCTGGGGCTTTAAGGCCATTGACCTGATGGATCCAGAGCCCCAGGGATGCTTTTGTTGGAGGAAACACCTTCGGTTAGGTGAGATGCCACACCCTGGGGCTGGGGGTGTGTCTCGGACCAGTAGCTGGTGGGAAGTCCCAGGAGCTCTGGTCCTGTTTCCCCACCCCCACCGCACTTGGACCCCGCAGGTTCTGTCTTTGAGCTCTGGTAGCCAGGGGCTCGGAGGCCCCCTCGGATCTGGAGGCGGAGGCGGTGGTAGTGACCCTGGGGCGCTGTGGCCAGCTGAGGGGGGGAAGCTGCTTGTGAAAGAGCTGGCCTTGGTCCCACTGTCCGCAGAGAGTGCCTGTGTGTGAAAGGGCAAGAGGCGGGAGGCAGGACTGGTAGGGGTGTTGATATTCTTCCTGGGGCTCGAGGCATAACATGGTGAGACGGAGAGGTGCCCCCTTTCCTCCCCTGCTCAACCCGAACAGCCTCTGGGGCGGAGACTCCCTCCGGCTGGTCCTGGTCCTGGTCAGCTGAGGCCACAGGGCAAGGGGAGCCCGTATAACCACTGGCTCCTGTGGAACTTTAGCTGCCAGGCAGCAGGCAGGTCCTGATGGCAGAGCCCCCCAGGTCTGCCAAGGGGGAAGGAGACCACTGGGATGACTCAGGATCGCACGCTGGCGTGGGGAGATTCTTGACGCGTGATATCATGCTCAACAGATGATTCCAGTTAGTCTAGAAGAGCCAATGGCATTGAGGTTGAACTTGGCGTGGGGCGTGGGGAGAGGAGGTGTTTAGCCTCCCCACCCATGGCGCCCGGCCTGGATTCTTTTTGCTTAGGGGCCCCTCACCCCAAGGTACTGCCCTCAGTTGTCCTGCGCACGAGTATCGCCTCCAGACTTCTGGGCCTGGTCCTCGGTGATGGAGTCACCAGCCGTGCTGCCAACCGTCTTCCTGGTTTTGCCTCCAGGTGTTCTTGTGACAGTTCATCCCCAGGTTATATAGTCAGATAGTGGTGGCCCATGTGGCTCCAGTGGTAAAGACAGTGCAGGAGAGGCAAGAGATGTGGGTTCGACCCCTTGGTGGGGAAGATCCTCGGGAGAAGGAAATGGGGGCAACCCACCCCAGTATTCTGTTTTCATTCATTTTGAATTGAAGGATAATTGCTTTACAGCGTTGTGTTGGTCTTTACCCATGGACAGAGGAGCCCGGCGGGCTACCGTCCGGGGGTTGCAAAGAATCGGACACGACCAAGCACACCCACACCCAGTGATGGCCCAGCGAGGATCTACCGCTTGGTGCCTGAGCCAGGAAGAGAGGTTTGCCTGGGTGGTTGGAAAGTGGAAGGAAGAATGGAAACCGCTCTCTGTCCTCCAAGAGTGGAGGTCGCGGGGCCCAGAGGGGTGTGGCCCATTGACCCGGAATCTCCCTTCTTCCCTACGTGGGGACAGGCAGCCTGGCAAAGCCATCTCATTTCCCATCTTACTGGTGAGGAGCGGGCTGAGGGCCCTCCTCCTGCCACCTGCTCCCAGCCAGGCCTCTGGAGTTAGTTTGGCATCGAGGCCCCCACAAGGACGGGGTGGGCTGAACCGGCTCTGGGGGAGGCCGATGACGTCATTCGGTGGCCAGTGAGCACCCCAATCCTGGCCTTTTAAACCCCCACCAGGCTGCCGCCAGGTTGGAGGAGAGATGGAGGAGGGCGTCTCTGGTTGACACCTCACAGAGAGCATCTCTTGCCCCCCAGTGGTGAACAGAAGCACAGCAGTCATGCTTACCCGGTCAAGGCCTCGGCTGTCGTAGTCAAAACAACGGGGATAACGCGACCCGCCGGGCCCTGTAATCTGTGGTTGCAAGCCTGCTTAGCTCAGAACACTTCCTCCGGTGACATCTTCCTGGGTTGATGGACGTGGAGCACTTCTCTTGCCCTTGCCTGGGTTAAGGGGCCCCCCGGAGGTCCTTGGAAGGCATATCGGGGATCTCTGCAGGGTCCCAGAGCAGGGTGGGGTTGTGGGGGGGCGCGGCCGAGGATGGAATCCTGTCTCCTGGACGTCGAAGTGGAGGCTCCCTCCTCTGGGCGTTTCTTGCTCTTCTGATGGGACAGATGACCCTGTGTTCTTAGTGGGGCTGGAGGGGGGTTGGGGGGTCCCTTTGAGGCTCTCCACCTTCTGAGGCATCTTCTAGCACACTGGGTGCCAAGTCCAGGCGCCTGCAGACCCCAGCAGCAGATGCTGGGCAAAGCCGCTTAACCTCTGGAGATCTTGCCGAGTCACCGGTAAAAGCAAGTGTCCTGAAACAGGTGAATTTTATCTTGTTTTATGCTAATACTTGGCCAAGCCAGCAAACTGTAGGAACGCCGTCAGGGCTGGTCAGTGGAGATGTGCCCTTTGCTTGCCCCGCCTCACCGGGGGGTGGAGATCAGGTCGGGGCTACAGGGATGTGGGCCTGTTCCTTGGCTCTGGGTGCCCCTCCTCTTGCAGGAATGAATACGGTCCTTCTAGCTGCCCTTTCATGGCTTGTATACTTGTGTTGTCTTTCTGTCCCCTGCACCCCCACGTCCCCGTGGGGCCTCAGCTTCTCCTGCCCCTGACAGAGCAGCAGGAGGTGGAGGGGATTCCATGAGGCTGTGTTCCTATGACACACACACACACACACACAGATACACACACACGATCAGGAAAGAGCCTCCAGGCACGCACGCACGCACACACACACACACACACACGATCGGGAAAGAGCCTCCAGGCACGCACGCACGCGCGCGCGTGCACACACACACACACACACACACGATCGGGAAAGAGCCTCCAGGCACGCACGCACGCGCGCG